>CM031600.1:71383506-71415379 GCA_018398815.1 Conus ventricosus | reverse complement strand
CCTTGTCCCAGTCTATTTTTGGATACCCCTTCCAACAGGGCATCTTGCTAATGGCAATAAAGTTGGTCATGTCATTGCCCCTTTCACACAACACGCCCTCTTCACACAAAAGGCAACCCTGCATACATGGGTAGTAACTGTGTGTTATATACTTGAATAAAATGATCTTTCAAAAATTGTTTCCAAAATTGGCTGTGAAGTAATGAAACAAATCACATAGGCCTATATTGCAATTTGAAGGGTCAAAAACCCAAATAAATGTAAAACAGTTAACAAAATTCACTGATTATTCTCAAGACTTCAGAAGAATAGAGTGTCAGAAGACATTACACAGCACCAGATTTGAAAGTAGGAAGGGGAAAGGCGAGGGGAGAGGAGGGGATTTCTGCACTGATCGCTAACCATTTCACACTGTTAGGTCTTTGGAGTAGCCCTGGATGGAAAAAACTTTTAAAGGGAATTGATTTAAAATACACTCTGCCGTACTGGAGAGCACTTTTTTGTGCTTGACAAGAAACACAATAACCAAAAATAATTAATGTCTCAATAAGGTCTTGAAAAAAAAATGATAATTTAAAAAAAAATTTTTCCCTTTATCATTGCAGTAAAGTAATAGATTTGGTATTATGTCTTGTGTACACAATAAAGAGTTCTTTACATTAGCAGTACACTTAGATCACTCATATACAGTTAATGGAAAGACGGTTATCATGTCTGATATGTGAATATTCATTTTTATGAAACAACAGAAAAGATAATTTATCCCACACTGGACGAAAATAAAAACACCCAAATTTTTCACATGCTGTGAAACGACAAAAAAAAAAGGAAAGGATGATTGTTGCCACGATGGACTCAAAAAAAAGAAATTCCGCAATTTCTCAAATTTGTGAACAAAATGAAAAGGATGATTGTTGTAATACCGGACAAAAAAAATCCCCAAATGTCACTTTTTTTGAATGTTGCCACAGCTGGACGAAAAAGGAAAGAAAAAAAAAAAAGCAAACCACCATGAACAAAAGGAGAAAGACTTGAAAGGCAATAATTTTGTTTTTCAACCAGGTAACCCAGTAGTCCATGTGATTACGCAAAGGTATCCCACACATGTACTTGCACCCGTTCTTTCAAGCTTCTCATTTGATTCTTTTCGATAGGTACCAAAAATGAGTTCTGGCTTGCTGCAGTGCGCTCCCCATTCAAAATACTGACTTTTACTTCTCTTTGGAATCCAGAATGGTTTCCATGTCGACGGCCAATTTCATATTCTTTCCGCTATTGTCTTCTGTTTTGCTAGAACTCTTTCATTTCTTGAAATAGTTCAATTTTTCGCTTTAGCGACAGATCTTTGGGATGTGCATATCCCAGATAAAATCAAGCCTTAAATCAAAGCTTGACCCCCTCCTTCCCTGAAGTTGCTGAACTTGACCCCACGTGAGTTTGACTGCTCTGCTTTGACAAACACGGGCACTTGCTTTAAGGACACCAGAGTACCATTTTATTGCTTACAAATTTACAGAGGTGATGTTCCCCATACAACAACACACAATAACAAAAAAAATACGTTTACTTTCAATCTAACTATGTGAAGCTGTGTAAGAAAAATGAAACACTCTTAGGTTAGCATTTAGTCAAACACAAAATATAAACGTGTGAGTTTCCTATTTAGAGCAACCCATTGAAACTCTAGAGTGCTATCGGGCGCTCTCCATCTCCCTATAATAGCAAGTGACAGAAATGAAGTAATATACATCGTACCGAACAACCAGTTCATTTCCGAGAAAGGGTTTTCCCGGACACAAAGTAACCCTTCGTTATACCCGGGCTCGAACTCTTCATGGGGCGGGAAACAAAAGATTTCTATAGCGCTGCTTCATTATAACCAGGGTGATCGCCTGCCGTGGGACCCCAAACCCTTTCGTTATAGCGGCATTTTATTATATCCGACTTCGTTACATTTTGACATTTTTTAGCCATGTATAAGAAGGATTTTTGCCAGGGCCAACCTAATTTGCTTTGTTATATCTGGCATTCGTTACATCCGACTTCGTTATAAGCGCTTTAACTGTATGTGAGTTGTGCGTGATGACAGATGTGCATGTGATGTCTGTGAGTTGTGCTGCGGTGACAGGTGTGCATGAGATGTCTGAGAGTTGTTCTGTGGTAACAGGTGCCATGAGATGTCTGAGAGTTGTGCTGTGGTGACAGGTGTGCATGAGATGTCTGAGAGTTGTTCTGTTTGGTAACAGGTGTCCATGAATTTTCTGAGAGTTGTGCTGTTGTAACAGGTGTCCATGAGATGTCTCAGAGTTGTGCTGTGGTGACAGGTGGCATGTGATGTCTGAGAGTTGTGCTGTGGTGACAGGTGTCCATGAGATGTCTGAGAGTTGTTCTGTGGTGACAGATGTGGGATGTATGTCTGAGAGTGTGTGCTGTGGTGACAGGTGTCCAGAGTTGTCTGAGAGTTGTGCTGTGGGACAGATGTGCATGTGAAGTCTGTGAGTTTGTGCTGCGGTGACAGGGTGTGCATGAGATGTCTGAAAAGTTATACCCGTGGTGAAAGATGTGCATGAGAAAGTCTGAGAGGTTGCGTGGTGACCAGATGTGCCCTGTGATGTCTGTGAGTTGTTCTGGTGGTGACAGGTGCCATGAGATGTCTGAGAGTTGTGCTGTGGTGACAGATGTGCATGTGATGTCTGGAGTTGTGCTGCGGGGACAGGTGTGCATGAGATGTCTGAGAGTTATACTGTGGTGACAGGTGTGCATGAGATTCTGAGAGTTGTGCCTGTAGTGACAGGTGTCCATGAGTTGTCTGAGAGTTGTGCTGTGGTGACAGGTGTGCATGAGATGCTGAGAGTTGTGCTGTGGTGACAGGTGTGCAGAGATGTCTGAGAGGGTTTTGCTGGGGGTACAGAGTCCATGAGTTTCTGAGAGTTGTGCTGTGGTGACAGGTGTGCATGAGATGTCGAGAGTTGTGCGTGGTGACAGGGGTGCATGAGATGTCTGAGAGTTGTGCTGTGGTGACAGGTGTGCATGAGATGTCTGAGAGGTTGTGTGGTGACAGGTGCATGAGATGTCTGAGAGTTTTTGCTGTGGTGACAGGTGTGCATGAGATGTCGAGAGTTATGCTGTGGTACAGGTGGGGCATGAGAGCTGAGAGTTGTGCTGTGGTGGCAGGTTGCATGAGATGTCTGAGAAGTGTGCTGTGGTGACAGGTGTCCAAGAGAGTCTAAAGAGTTGTGCTGTGGTGACAGGTGTGCGTGAATGTCGAGAGTTAGTGCTGCGGTGACAGGTGTGCATGAGTTTATCTGAGATTTTGTGCTGTGGTGACAGGTTGCATGTGATGTCTGAGAGTTGTTCTGTGGTAACAGGTGTCCATGAGATGTCTGAGAGTTGTGCTGGGGTGACAGGTGTGCATGAGATGTGAGAGTTTGTGCTGTGGTGACAGGTGTGCATGAGATGTCTGAGAGTGTGTGTGGTGACAGGTGTCATGACATGTCTGAGAGTGTTGTGCTGTGGTGACAGGTGTCCAAAGGGTTGTCTGGGATTTTGTGCTGTGGTGACAGGTGTCCATGAGTTGCCTGAGAGTTTTTGCTGGGGTGACAGAGATGTCTGTGAGTTGTGCTGTGGTGACAGAGATGTGTGAGAGTTGTGCTGTGGTGACAGAGATTGTGAGAGTTTGCTGTGGTGACAGAGATGTGTGAGAGTTGTACTATGGTGACAGAGATGGGGTGAGAGTTGTACTAGGGACAAGATGTGTGGGGTTTTGTTTTGTGGGACAGAGATGTGTGGAGTTGTCTTGTGGTGACAGAGATGTGTGAGATTGTGCTGTGGTGACAGAGATGTGTGGGATTTTATGGTGACAGAGATGTATGAATCTCTGTGGTGACAGAAAATGGTGGGCAAATGATGTGGGGGACAGAGATTTGATGAGAGTTTGTGTTGCGGTGACAGAGATGTTGAGAGATGTGCTGTATACAGAGATGTTTGGGAGATTGATGAGTGACAGAGCAAATGTGTAGAGAGTTGTGATGCGGATGACAGAGATGTTAATTAGAGTTGTGTTGTGGTGAACAGAGATGTGTGAGAGTTGTGCTGTGTACAGGAGGGGGGGATGGGGGGGTGTGGAAGTTGTGCTGTAAGTGACAGATAAGAGATGTGTGAGTCGAGCTTGGCGACTGAGATGTGTGAGATTTGTGCTGTAGTGACCGAGATGTATGAGAGAGTCAGCTGTGGGACAGAGAAAGTGTGAGATTTGAGCTGTGGTGACAGAGATGTGTGAGAGTTGTGCTGTGGTGACAGCGATGTGAGATAGTTTGCTTGTGCTTGACAGAGATTGTGGGTGAGCGTTTTGCTGTGGTGAAGAGATTGTGAGCGTTGTGCTGTAGTGACACAGATGTGAGGAGGAGTCATGCTGTGGTGACAGAGATGTTTGAGAGTTTTGCTGTGGGTGACAGAGATTTGTTGAGAGTTGTAGCTGTATTGACAGAGATGTGTGAGAGAAGCGTGCTGTGGTGACAGAGATGAAGTGAAGATTGTGCGGTGGTGCACAGAGATGAGTGGAGTTAGTGCAGTGGTGACAGAGATGTTGTGGGAGTTGTGCTGAGGTGACGCAGATGTGTGAGAGTCGTGCTGTAGAGACAGAGATGTGTGAGAGTTGTGCTGTGGTGAACAGAGAAGTGTATGAGCAGATAGGAGCTGTGGTGACAGAGATGTGTGGGAGTTGTGCTGAGGGTTACAGAAGATGATGAGAGTTGTGATTGTGGGTGCCAGAGATGTAAGAGAGTTGTGCTGTGGTGACAGAGATGTGTAGAGGGTTGTGCTGTAGGTGACAGGAGATGTGTGAGAGTGTGCTGAGGTGAGCAGAGAGTGTTGAGATATATGTGTGCTGTGGTGACGGCTGTTGAGAGTTAGTTTTGATGGATGACAGAGATGTAGAGTTGTGCTGTGGTGACAGAGCTGTGTGATAGTTGTTCTGTGGTGACAGAGAATGTGTGGGCGTTGTGCTTTATATTTATTTGTTGGTAGACAGAGCATGTGAGAGTTTTGTGTGCTGTGGGTGACAGAGATGTGAGAGCAGTATTTTTTGTGGTGCCCGCGAAAGTAAATGAGGATTTGTGCTGTGGTGACAGAGATGTGTGAGGGATGGCTGTGTGTGACATGAGATGTGGAGAGTTGTGCGTGGTGACCGAGCTTTGTGAGAGTATGTGTGCAGTGGTGACAGCGAGTGGAGAGATGTTTGTGGAGACAGAGATGGATGCGAGTTTGTGCTGTTGGTGACAGAGATGATGTGATATTATGCTGTGGTGACAGAGATAGTTGTGGGAGTTGTGCTGTGGTGACAGAGCTGTGAGAGAGATGTGCAGTGGTACCAGATTGTGATAGATGTGCTGTAGAGGCCAGAGAATGTGAGAGAGTTGTGCTGTGTTGACAGAGATGTTGATAGTTGTGCTGTGGGTCCAGAGATGTGGTGAGAGTTGGCTGTAAGTTTTTATTTTGGACAAGAGAAGTGTAGAGTTGTGTGTTGTGAACAGAGCTGTGTGAGAGATCGGTGCTGTATTGACAGAGAGCTGTGAGAAGAGTTGTGTTGTGGAGACAGAGATGTGGAGAGTTGTGCAGTGGTAACAGATGTGAAGAGTATGAGTTGTGGTGACAGAGGATGTGTGCATAGTTGTGTTGTGGTGACAGAGATGTGTGAAGTTGTGCTGTGGATACAGATGTGTGAGAGTTTGATGCTGTAGAGACAGAAGAAGTATGAGAGTTGTGCTGAGGTGACAGATATGTGTGAGAGTTGTGTTGTGTTGAACGAGATATGTGAGAGTTGTTTGTGGTGACCGAGATGATGTGAGAGTTGTGTAGTGATGCACAGAACTGTGTGAGAGTTGGTGACTATGGAGGACAGAGATGTGATGAGAGATGTGTTGATGTGACAGAGATGTGTGAGAGTTTTGCGAATGCTGACACGAGATGGGGTGAGAGTTTGTAGTTGGTGTGAACAGATCTGTTTTAGCGGTGTAGCTGTGGAGACAGAAAAGTGATGAGAGTTAGTGCTGTGGTGACAGAGATGAGTGAGAGTTGTGTGGTTATGAGACAGATCAGTATGAGAGTTTGTGCTGTGGTGACAGCGATGTGTTGGAGTTGTGAAGTGGGATGACAGAGATGTGTGAGAGTTGTGTTGCGGTGACAGAGGCAGTGTAGAGTTGTGCGTATGTGCCAGAGATGTGTAGAGTTGTGCAGTGGTGCCAGAGATGATGTCGACAGTTGTTTATGTTGTGAACAGAGAGTGAGATAGTTGTGCAGTGTGACAGAGAATGTGTGGGAGTTGTGCTGTGGTGACAGAGATGGATTTAGAGAGTTGAGCTGTGGTAACAGATGTGTGAGAGTTGTTGCAGTAGTGACAGAGATTTGGTTGCAGTTGTAGCTGAGGATACAGAGATGTGTTCAGAGTTGGCTGGGAGACCGAGATTGTGAGAGTTGTGCTGAAGTGACAGAGATGTGTGGAGAGTTGGTTGTGGTAAACAGCAGATGTAGAGATAGTCCGAGCTGTAGGACAGAGATGTGTGCGATTTGTGTTTTTATGTGGATGACAGAGATGTGTGAGAGTTGTGCTGAGGTAACAGAATGATTTATACGTTGTGTTAGGATGGTGCCAGCGATGTGTGAGAGTTGTGGTTGTGGTTACAGAGATGTGTGAGAGTTTGTGCTGTGTAACAGATGTGTGAGAGTTGTGCTGTAGTGACCGAGCTTGTATGAGCGATGTTGCTGTGGGACAGATATGTGTGAGAGTTGTGTTGAGGTGACAGAGAAGTGTCGAGTTGTGAAATGTGGAGACCGAGCTAGGTATGAGCGATGTGTTGTGGTGACAGAACTGTTTGAGAGTAGTGCGATGGGACAGAAGATGTGTGAGAGTTGTGTAGGGTGACAGAGATGAGTGAGCTTGTGCTAAAGTGACAGAGAAGTGTGAGAGTTGTGTTTTGTGGTTACAGAGAATTGTGAGAGTTGAGCGTGGATGCCAGAACAATGAGAGCGTTTGTCTGGTGGTGACAGAGATGTTGAGAGTTGTGTGTTATGGAGACAGAGCAGTAAGAGATTTGTTGCTGTGGTGACCGCGAAGTGTGTGCTAGTTTTTAGAAGTGTGTGCCAGCGAATTGTGTGAGAGTTGTATTGCGGTGACCAGAGCTGAGTGATGAGTTGTGCTGTGGTGACAGAGATGTGTGAGCGTTGTGTGTGGAGCCCGAGATGAATGAGAGTTGTCTGTGGTGACAGAGAATGTTGAGAAGTTGTATTTGTGGAGACAGAGATGTGTGAGAGTATTGCTGTGTGGTGACCGAGATTGTTGGATATGTGCTTGGTACAGAGATGTGAGAGATTTTGAGCTGTGGTGACATGAGAGTTCTCGAGAGTCCGTGCTGTGGCGACAGAGATGTGTGAGAGTATGTCAGAGGTGACAGAGAATGTGGGTAGCGTTGTTCTGTGGTGACATAGATTTGTGTATGAGATTGTGCTGTGGTGACAGGAGATGACTGAGAGTTGTGTTGTGTTGACCGAGATATAGTGAGAGTAAGATGCTGTGGTGACAGAGATGTGAGAGTTGTGCAGAGGGTGACAGCGATGAGTGAGATGTGGCTGTGTGACGGAGGCTGTACAGCTGCGACAGAAGCCTTCTGATCAATGAGACTGCAACACGAGGTGGGGGTCGCATTCAACTCCCTGGTCCCGAGTTAGATCAACCACCCACTGCTGTGGATGCCCATGTGACTTCTTCAGGCAGTTGCAGTTGTGGAACAGGTGAAGAATGGATTTGTTCTGTGGGTGTGATTTGGACTCTGCGTATGTACCTCTTTGTGTCAAACATGTAGCGTACTAATGGCTGTCAAGAATGGACGGTAACATTATAAGCTGCTCTTTATTATTATCCATTTGATGTAGTAATTGCTGGCTGTTTGCTTGTTTTTGCTGTTGTCTGTATAACACAACACACAGCTTCAGGAGGGCACATCATGTGGCCCAGTGGCCGTGATAACGGAAACCGGGAGAATGCATATCAGATGGTGGACATGAGTACTGTCTGAAAACAGGAGATGTAAAAATCAATGGTGGACCACGAGTCAGGTGTGTGGACTGCAATGCAGCGAAGGTGAAAGTACAGCTAGGAGATTTGGTTTGAAAGTCAGTAATGGAGGTGTACATAGCGTGATGTTTTCTGTACCTCACACCTTGGATGATTTGGTTTGAATACAGGGACGGAGCTGATCATAAGCATGCTATGTTCTGTCACACACCTTGGATGATTGGTTTGAATTGCAGGGCCGAGCTGATCAAAGCATGCAATGTCTGTCTCACACCTTGGATGATTTGGTATGAATTCCAGGGACGGAGCTGGATCTAGCAGCTATGTACTGTCTCACACCTGGATGGAATTGGTTTGAATTCAGGGACGGAGCTGATCATAGCATGCTATGTTTCTGTCTCATCACCTTGGATGATTTGGTTTTTGAATTCAGGACGGAGCAGATCATAGCATGCTATGTTTCCTGTCTCACACCTTGGCTGATTTTGGTTTGGGGAATTCAAGGGACGGAGCTGATCATAGCATTCAATGTTCTTCTCACACCTTGGCTGATTGGTTTGAATTCAGGAACGGAGCGATCATAGCATGCCAATTGTTCTGTCTCACACCTAGATGATTTGGTTGGAATTCAGGGACGGAGCTGATCATACATGCTATGTTCTTGTCTCACACCTTGGATGATTTGGTTTTGAATTCAGGGATGGAGCTGATCATAGCATGCTCTGTTCTGTCTCACACCTTGTATGATTTGGTTTGAATTCACAGGGACCGAGCTGAACATAGCATGCTATGTTCTGTCCACACCTGGATGATTTGGTTTGATTCAGGGACGGCGCTGATCATAGCAGCTATGTTCCTGTCTCCCTTCCAGACGATGTGCTACGTCTCTGGATCCTCTTCAAACCAGATTGTGTTGGTGATATTTTTTGTGTGTGCGTGTGTGTGTGTGTGTGTGTGTGTGTGTTGTTGAGTGTGTGTGGTGTGCCTGTGCCCGTGCATGCGGGCGTGCGCACATGCATTCGTGCATGCATGTGTGTGTGTGTGTGTGAGTGTGTGTGTGAGTGGTGTGTGTGGTGTGTGTGTGTGTGTGTGTGTGCATGTGTTTGTGTGTGTGTGTGTGTTGGTGTGCATGCATGCATGTATGGGAGTGTGTATGTGTGGTGTGTGTGTTGTGTGTGTGTTGGTGTGTAGAGTGTGGTAAGTGTGTGTGTGTATGCATGCATGTATGTGTGCGTGTGGTGTGGGGTGAGTGTGTGTAGTTTGTGCATGTGTGTGCGTGTGTGCATGTGTGTGTGTGTGTGTGGTGTGTGAGTGTGATGGCATGTGTGTTGTGTGTGAAGTGCGTGTGTGTTGTGTGTGTGCGTGCGTGTGTGTGTGTGTGTGTGCCTGTCCCGTGCATGCGTGTGTGCGCACATGCGTGCGAGCATGCCATGTAGTGTGTGTGAGTGTATGAGGGGTTGGGGGGTGTGCATGTGTGAGTGTGTGTTTGTGTGTGTGTGTGTGTGTTGTGTGTGTGTGATGTATGTGTGTGAGCCGCATGCATGCATGGTATGAGTGTGTGTATGTGTGTGTGAGTGTTGTGTGTGAGTGGTTGTTGGATATGTGGTGTGTGTGTGTGCCGCATGAATGTGTGCGTGTGTTGTGTGTGTGGTGTGTGTGTGTGTAGTGTGTGTGCATGTGTGTGTGTGTGTTGTCAGTGTGTGTTGTCTGTATGTGTGACTGAGTGTGGTGTGAGTGTGTCTGTGTGGTGTGTGTGTGTGTGTGTTGTGGTGCCTCAGGGAGGAAAGAAGGCCAGGACTCACTGGTGGAGCAGTGTTTACCCAGTGACAAGCATTTTCAGACTGCAGCTCTGCATTGCTCTATTAGCTCAGGTGAGAGAGAGCGAGGCGGAGCGGGGGTTGGTCGCGAGATGAATTGAATAGATGGATAGTGTGTTTAAAGAAGAGAAGAGAGAGAGAGCGAGAGAGAGAGAGAGGATAGAGAGAGAGAGCGATACAACTAGAGAAGCGAGAGAAGCAGAAAGAGAGAGAGAGAGAGAGAAGAGAGAGAGAGAGACAGAAAGAAGAAGAGAGAGATGAGAGATTTACATGTAGAACAGAAAGAACAGAGAGAGAGAGAGAGAGAGAGAGAGAGAGAGAGAGAGAGAGAGAGAGATTTACATGTGCCAGAAGAGATGAAGACACACACACCGAGAGAACGAGATCCAAGGATAGAAGATATTTATCAGTCCTTATTAGCATATACTATGACAATTATGGTAAAAAGATCAGAGTAAAGGTATTTGCAAAGTAATTGATGAATAGTGGTGGAGGTCCAGGGAGACATGAAGAATGAAGTGTAGAGAGATAGGGAAGCAATGTCATTCGTTGCTCTAATGTTGTGCTTTAAAGATGAAAATGGTGGATAGTCATTGAAGAATGAGGTGTAAGAGACCAGGCCGGCAGTTTCCTGTGTGCTCTTAAAGATGCTAATGGTGGATAGTCAGTGAAGGAATGAAGGTAGAGAGACAGGCCCGGCAGTGGTCCTGATTGTGCTCTTAAAGAGATAATGGTGATATTCAGTTGAAAAAAGGAATTAAGAGATAGAAAGACAGGCAGTCATTGTCCCTGTTGTGCTCTTAAAGATGATAATGGTGGATAGTCATTGAGAGGAATGAAGTGTAGAGATACAGGCAAGCAGTGTTCCTGTTGTGGCTCTTGTCCCGCCTCCATTGTTTCCCGACTGTTGCCCAGGTGATGCCTGTCGCGGGCATGTCAGTTGCCAGTCCCTACGTTTCTGTTCATGCACACAATCCCCTTGTCCATCTGTCTGTTGGCCATTCCTACCTTTCTGTCGATGCATACAGTCCACTAGTCCTCTGTCAGTTTGGCCAGTTCCTACCTTTCTGTTGATGCATACAATCCACTAGTCCATCTGATCTGTTGCCATCCTACTCTTTCTGTCGATGCCATACAGTCGCACTGTGTCCATCTGCTGTTGGCCCTTCCTACCTTTTCTGTCCGATGCATACAGTCCACTAGTCCATCTGGTCAGTTGGCCAGTCCTACCTTTCTGTTGATGCATACAGTCCACTAGTCATCTGGCCTTTGGCTCATTCCTACCTTTCTGTTTGATGCATACGTCCACTAGTCCATCTGGTCTGTTGCCAGTCCTACCTTCTGTAGATGCACACAGTCCACTAAGTCCATCTGTCTGTTGGCCAGTCCCCTACCTTTCCTGTTGATGCAAACAGTCCACATGTCTGATATGTCTGTTGGCCATGCCAACCTTTCCTTTGATGCACACAGTCCCCACTTGTCCGTCTGTCTGTTGGCATTCCTACCTTTCTGTCAATGTCATACAGACCCGAGTCCAGCTGCTGCTGGCCAGTCCTACCTTTCAGTTGATGCACACAGTCCACTATCCATCTGTCTGTGGCCATTCCGACCTTGTCTGTTGATTGCATAACGTCCATTGGGGGGCTAGTCCATCTGTCCCTGTCGGCCAGTCCTACTTTCTGAGATGCATACAGTCCACTAGTCCATCGGTCTGTGCCAGTCCTACCTTTCTGTTTGATGCCACAGTCCACTTGTCCGTCAAGTTGGCAGTCCCCTACCTTTCGTCCCGAGGCATACAGTCCACTATTCATCTGTCTGTTGGCCATCCTAACCTTTCTGACATGCATACAGTCCACATCCATCTGTCTGTTGAGCCATCCTACCTTTCTGTCGGGAGGGGTGATACATACAGTCACTAGTACCCATCAGTCTGTTGCCATCCTACCTTTCTGTTGAAGCATACAGTGCCACTAGACCTCTGTCCCTGTTGGCCATACCTACTTTCTGTCTATGCATACAGTCCACTACGTCCATCTGTCCTTTTGGCCAGGCCAAACCTTCTGTGTTGGTGACCACAGTCCACTAGTCCATACTGTCCTGTTGGCCATTCCTACCTTCTGTGTGATGGCATACAGTTCCACTAGTCCATCTGTCAGTTGGCAGTCCTACCTTTCTGTTGATGCAGCACAGTCCACTAGTCCATCTGTCTGTTGGCCAGTCCTACCTTTCTGTTGATGCACACCGTCCACTTGTCCGTCTGTTGGCCAGTCCTACCTTTCGTTGCTGCACACGAGTCCACTATCCAATCTGTCTGTTGGCCATACCAACCTTTCTGTTTATGCACAGTCCACTAGTCGTCTGTCTGTTGCCAGTCCTAACCTTTCTGTTGATGCACACAGTCCACAATTCCATCTATCTGTTGGACGGCTCCTACCTTTCATCTGTTGCTTGCTCACAGTCCCCTAGTCCGTCTGTCCTGTTGGCCTTTCCTACCTTCTGTTGATGCACACAGTCCACAAGTCCATCTGTCTGTTGGCAAGTCCTACCTTTCTGTTGAGGCAGCACAGTCCGCAGTCCATCGATCAGTCCACCTACTACCTTCCCATCCAGCCCCCATCACTAATTATAACCTACCCATAATACCATGAACTGTCCATCTATCCATCCTGCCACTGGATCTGGTTGCATGCCCTATCAGCTTTCCCTTCATCAGGGACACAGGAACAGGTTACCTGGCCGTAACAGCTTTCCTTCATCTGGGCCACAGAATCTGGGTACATGGCCCTATCAGTCTTTCCTTCATCCGGCCACAGATCTGGTTACCTTGGCCCTATCATCTTTCCTTCATCAGGGCCACAGGATCCTGGTTACATGGCCCTATCAGTCTTCCTTATCATCATGGCCACATGATGTTACAATGGCCCCAACAGTCTTTCCTTCATCATGACCACTGGATGTTGTTACATGGCCCTATCAGTCTTTTCTTCTCAGGGCCACAGGATCAGGTTACAATGGCCCGTATCAGTAATTCCTTCATCATGACCAACTAGATGTTGTATGTATGGCCCTACGTCTTTCCTTCATCATGACCACTAATGTTGGTTACATGGCCTATCAGTCATTCCTTCATACATGGCACATGATGTTACATGGCCGAATCATTATTTCCCTTCATCATACCACTAGATGTTGTTAGACATGGCCCTATCAGTCTTTTCCTTCATCAGGGCCAATAGATGTTAGTCAAATGGTCCTGTCCGTCTAGTCTGTTCTTACTGAAGTAGTTCTTCACAAGGTCCGCAGTGTGCTGACTGATGGTTATGATGCACGTGTTCAGGCGATGGGATCGGTAAAATGTGATGTATGGTGTCTTGTTGTGATAATGGTGAGCAGCAAAAAGGGAAAACCCCAGTCCGCTGAGTGTCAGAGTAGTTGTCTGCCCTGTTCAGGAAGTGGAGCAGCGCTGATAATCTTCAACACCACCAGCCTCGCTCCACCTCGCCCACACCGTTTGGTTCAGTGCCTTGTGTGTGTGTGTGTTTGGGTGGGGTGTGTGGTGGGGTGTGGTGTATTGGGGGAGGGGGGGGGAGGGGGGTGAAGGAATGGTGGGAGGGTTAGTTGGTACCTGCATGCAGACTTAGGCGCATAATTGTGTTAGCATGAAGTCAGGATTTTATTTTCATGAATAACACATTGAAGAAGGTCATAGTATGCTTTCTTTATACGTCCATCCAGCCATAAGTTACTGTGTGCAATTCAAGTAGGAAGAAGGTCAAGAAACAGATAAATAAAGAGGTGTAATGAATTAAGAGAAAATGAAAAATAGTATGTACTGTATAAAGGTACCGGTTATGTACAGTATAATAATTTGACAATAGGAATATGCATATACATACCCCTGTCCAAATATTCCAACCAACATGACACCTGCGTACAAGCCTTTGCACATACAAGTATGTACATTGATGTTCATAAATTGTATGCATACATAATGCACATCAATGAATGCTAGATCCTAATGTTTCATGTGTGCATGAGGATCATGTGCAAATGCACATGAATGTGTGGGCCAGTCCCACTGTAAGTTCCCACTTTGACTGTTGCTGGGGGGTAGATGCTACCTGTCAGAATTCTGGCACCTGGAGGAAGCTGCCCGCCGACTGGGCAAAGTCACCAAGTCATAGGAGCATGAGGGAGTAGGGGTGTGTGTGGACTGCTCCATTCAAGACAGGTGGCAGTCCCCTGTCCATAGGAAGGTTACAGAGAGGCCTGCTGGAAGTTACAGCCCTCTGTCCAAGGGAAGGTTAACCAGGAGCCTGATGGATTTACAGCCCCTATCCAAGGGAACGTTACAGAGGGCGGCGCTGATGGATGTTACAGGAGGCCTAGACAGATGTTACAGGGAGGCCTGAAGGATATAATAGCCCCCCTAATCCCAGGGAAGGTTACAGGGAGGCCTGATGGATGTAACAGGAGGCCTGACCGATGTTACAGGGAGGCCTGATGATGTTACAGCCCGCTTATCCAAGGGAAGTTCCAGGGAGGCCTGATGGATGTTTACACCCCCTATCCCAAGGAATGTTACAGGGAGCCAGATGGAGTTACACCCCCTATCCAAGGGAAGGTTACAGGAGGAGGGAGCTGCTGGATGTTACAAGCCCCCTATCCCAAGGGAAAGTTACAGGGAGACCTGATGATTTTACACAGCCCCTATCCAATGGACGGTTACAGAGGGAGGTCTGAATGGATGTTACAAGGGAGGCCTGAAATGTTACAAGGGAGGCCTGATGGATGTACAGCTCCTGTAACAAGGGGATTTACATGGAGGCCAGATGGACGGTTACAGGAGGAGCCATGGACAGGTGTTACAGGGAGGCCTGATGGACGTTTACAAGCCCCTGTCCAGAGGGGATGTTACAGGGAGGCCCTGAAGGATGTAACAACAGAGGCCTGATTGGATTGTTACAGCCGCCATGTCCAAGGGGATGTTACAGGGAGCCTAATGGATAGAATACAGGAGGCCTGACAGATGTATACAATCAAGCCCCTGTCCAAGTGCAGGTTGCAGGGAGGCCTGATTCAGGATGTTACAGGCCCCACTGTCCCAGGAAGGAGTACAGGGGGAGGCCGATGGATGGTTACAGGAGCCTGATGGCTGTTACAAGCCCCTGCCAAGGGGAAGTTACAGGGGAGGGCCTGATGGAATGTTACAAGGAGGCCTGGACAGATGCTACCGGGTGGCTAGATGGATGTTCTCAAGCCCCTGTCCCAAGGGAAGGTTACAGGAGGCCGTGATGGATGTTACAGAGGAGGCCTGATGGAAGTTACAGGCCCCCGTTGACCAAGGGAGGATTACAGGGAGGCCGTGATGGATGTTACAGAGAGGCCCTGATGGAAGATACAGCCCCCTGTCCTGATGGATGTTAACAGCCCCCAACCAATGGAAGATTACAGGGAGTGCCTGATGGATGTTACAGAGAGGGCTCTGAAGAATGTAAAGCCAAGTCCCCCAGTCCAAGGGATGATTAACAGGGAGGCGGCCCCCCTGATAGGATGTGTTAACAGATAGACCTGATGGATGTTACAGCCCCCTGTCCAAGGGAGGATTTACAGGGAGGCCAGAAGGAAGTTACAGAGAGGCCGATGGATGTTAGAGACCGGCCCTGTCCGAAGGGGAGGATTTACAGGGAGGGCCCTGATGGATAGTTTACAGCCTCCCTGTCCAAGGGAGATTACAGGGAGGCCTGATATAAGTTCAGAAGGCCTGATGGATTGATTACAAAGCCCACTGTCCAAGGGAGGATTACAGGGAGGGCCCTAGAGGATGTTACAGAGAGGCCTGAGGGATGTTACAGCCCTCCTGTAGCAGGGAGGAATACAGGGAGGCCCTGATGGATGTTACAGGGAGTCCTGATGGATGATAACAGGCCCCCGCCCCCTGTCCAAGGGAGGATTAACAGGGAGAGGCCTGATGGATGTTACAGAGAGGCCAGATGGATGTTACAGCCCCCGAGTCCAAGGAAGAAATACAGGAGGCCTGATGGATTGAAAGCTTACGCAAATGTCAGACAGAAAATCAGCTTAGCAACAGAAAGGTCAACAGAAGCAAAAAAAGAAAGTAACAATAAGCGGAACACAAAGAAAAGTCAACATTGTGCCAATTGCAGCGAGAAAAGAAGGATAACAATAGCAGAAAGACTTGTCAACAAAAGCAGAAAAGACATGGCCCAATGATACAGAAAACAAGAAGATCAACAATAGCAGAAAGAAAGCAATTTGAAAGGTCGGACATGCTGTCAAAAATGTGAACCACCAGGCTGACCTCTTTAATGGGTGGATTTCACCAAACTGAAACATGAATCTGACAGATACTCCAGTGGGTGATTTAACAACCTGAATCATCACTGTAACATTCTTAGTGGTTTCTTTTTCACCATCTGCAACATCAGTGTAACAATCTTAACGGGTGAGTAACAAGTAACAGAGCAGTTTATGTATCTACTACTGCAGTTGCTTGTGCCCCTTTCCAGTGAACAACAGATCCAACCATAGTCGTCAATTACAGCACATCAATTTCCATGTGTGCACTTGCACACACAACACACACACACACCACCCACACACACACATCACCCACACACACAGCAGCACACACGACACACACACTATTGCTTTTCAGTGACACATGTTGACCTGAGGGAGCAGTTTGATGGTTCCATGGCTGGCTGTGTTTCAGGGCAGTGTGGCAGGCTGTGTTTCATAGAGGTGTGGCGCCGTGTTTCAGGGCGGTTGGCTGTGTTTCAGGCTGATGGTGGGCTGTGTTTCAAGGCTGTTTCGGGGCTGTGTGAGCTGTTCGGATGGTGTGGCAGTGAATCAGCAGACCTGAACTGTTTCAGTGGTGTGGGCTGTATTTCAGGACGGTGTGACGTGGTTTCAGGGGCGTGTGGGCTTGTTTCAGGGCTGTGTTTGAGGGTGGTGTGGGCTGTGTTTGAGGTGGTGTGGGCTGTGTTTCAGGATGAAGTGGCTGTGGTTTCAGTGGTGTGCGGCTGTGTTTCAGGATATGTGGCAGTGTTTCAGGGCGGTGTGGACGGGTGTAGTCAGGGCGGTGTGGGCTTTCGTTTCAGGGCTGTGATTTGAGGTTGGTGTGGGCTGTGTTGAGGGTGGTGTGGGCTGTGTTGCAGATGAGTGGGCCTGTGTTTCAGGGGGTGTGGCAGCTGTGTTTCGAGATAGTGTGGGCAGTGTTTCCGGGCGGTGTGAGCTGGCGTTTCATAGTGGTGTGGCTTTTCAGGGCTGTGTGGCTGTGTTTCTTCAGGGTGGTGTGGGCTTTTTCAGGGTGGTGTGGGTTGTGTTTCATGTGGTATGGACTGTGTTTCTGTGTGTGTGGCAGCTGTGTATCAGGGGGGTGTGGGCTGTGTTTCCAAGGGTGGTGTGGCTGTGTTTCAGTGATGTGGGCTGGTGTTTCAGGGCGGTGTGGCAGGCTATTTTTCAGGGCTGGTGGTGGCTTGTTTCCAGGAAATGTGGACTGTGTCCAGGTGATGTTGGAACTGTGTTCCATGGCTATGTGACTGTGTTTGAGGGGCGATTTGGGCTGTGTTTCAGGGTGGTGTGGCTGTGTTTCAGGGCGATGTGGGCTGAGTTTCAGGGTGGTGTGGACTGTGTTTCAGGGGCAGTGTGGCAGGCTGTGTCGTGTGTCGGAGGAGGCGGTGGCGTGAAGCGTGGACTAGAATGCCGGAGGGATGACCCTGAATGGCGCTTTGGGGAGCTGACCTCTGGCTGGCCCCAGAAATACCCCGACCACCTGCTGGCCGTGCTGCTAGGGGGCTGGACGTGCGAAAGTTCAGAGAGAGGGGAAGGGGAGTGGGTGAGACTGCTTGCATTACATTTGGTATGTTTGCGCTGTTTGGGAAAACAGGAGTCAGGGTATTGGCGGAAACACTTTTCCTGAAACTGGAAAGTCCTGATAGAGACAAAGTCAACAAATGAGTGGAATGGAGGCATGGACTCACTCAACTGGGCCGACTGTTTTGTTAGTGAGCTGACCTTGATTTCCTCAGTGAGCTGACCAGTTTTGACAGTTGAGCGACCTTTTCTCAGGGAACTGACCTTTTTCTCAGTGAACATACTTTTTTATCCCATGAGCTGGACCTGTTTTTCCTAAGTGAACGACCTGTTTTCCTTCAGTGAGCTGACCTGATTTCTCATGAGCTGAACATGTTTTCCTCAGTGAGCTGACCTGTTTTCCCAGTGAGAGCAGACTTATTTTTCCTCCTCAGTGCAGCTGCCCTAATTTACTCAGTGAGCTTACCTGTTTTTCCCCCTCAGTGAGCGCTGACATGTTTTCCTCAGTGAGCTGACCTGCTTTCTCAGTGAAGCTGACCCTGTTTTCCTCTCAGTGAACTGACCCTTTTTTTTTCCCAACGACTGACCTGTTTTTCTCAGTGAACTTGACCTGTTTTCCTCAGTGAGCTTGGACCTGATTTCTCCAGTGAGCTGACATGTTTTCTCAGTGAGCTGACCTGTTTCTCAGTGAGCTGACTTATGTTCCGCAGTGAGCTGACCTATTCTTTTGCATCCCTCAGTGACTGACCTGTTTTCTCAGTGAGCAGTCATGTTATTCTCATGAGCTGACCTGATTTCTCAGTGAAGCTGACCTGTTTTCCCTCATGTGAGCTGACCTGTTTTTCCACTCGAGGTGAACGACTTTTTGTCACTTGAGCTGACGTATTTTCGCCAGTGAAACTGAACCTATTTTCCTCAGTTGAGGAGCCCCTGATTTCTCAGTGAGTCTGACCGTTTTTCTCCAGTGAGCCTGACCTGTTTTGTCCAGTGAGCTGACCTATTTTGTCAGCAAACTTACCTATTTCTCAGTGATGCTGACCTGATTTCTCAGTTAGCAGACCAGATTTCTCAGTGAGCTGAACCTTTTTCTCCTCAGGAGCTGACACTGTATTGTTGCAGGGAGCTGACCTAGATTTAGTCAGCGGGCTGACCTATTTTCTCAGTGAGCTGACTGATTATCTCAGTGAGCTGACCTGAATTTTCTCAGTGAGCTGACCTGATTCTCAGTGAGCTACCTGTTTTCACGGTGAGCTGACATTTTTTCTCAGACTGACCCTGTTTTCTCATTGACCGACCTGTATTTACTCAGTCGAGCTGACATGTTTTGTCAGCGAACTTACCTATTTTCCAGTTAAGCTGACCTATTTTCTCAGAGAAGCTGACCTGATTTCACAGTGAGTCTGACCTGTTTTTTGTTCATAGGGGGGAGCTGATCCTGTGTTGGTCAGTGACTGACCGTATTTTGTCAGCGAACTTATCTATTTTCTCGGTGAGCAGAACCGTTTTCTCAGTGAGCTGACGCTGATTTCTCAGTGAGCCTGGACCTGTTTTTCTCATGAGCTGACCTGTTTTGTCATGTGGCTGACCTATTTTGTCAGCGAACTTACCTATTTTCTCAGTGGAGCTGACCTGATTTCTCAGTGAGCTGACGTTCTGATTACTCAGTGAGCTGACCTGTTTCGCAGTGAGCTACCTGTTTTGTCAGTGAGCTGACCTATTTTGTCAGCAAACTGACCAATTTTTCTCAGTGAGCTGACCTGGATTTCTCAGTGAGCGCTTCGATTTCCAGTGAGCATACCTGTTTTCTCAGTGAGGCTGACCTGTTTTCTCAGTGAACTGACCTTATTTTTCCCAATGAGCTGACACTGTTTTCTCAGTGAACTGACCTGTTTCTCAGTGAGCTGACGCTGATATCTCAGTGAGCTGGACATTTTTTTCCTCAGTGAGCTGACCTGTTTTCTCAGTGAGGCTGACTATTTTCACATGAGCTGACCTAATATACTCAGTGCGCAGACCTGATTTACACATGATCTGACATGTTTTCCACAGTGAGCGACCTGATTCTCCCGTACTCTGACCTGTTTACTCATTGAGTCAGACCTGTTTTATCGTCAGTGCACTGACCATTTTTTGTCCCTGACCTGCCTTATACACCGTGAACAGACCCTATTATTACTCAGTGGAGCAGACCTGATATTCTCAGTGAGCTGACCTGTTTTCTCAGTGACAGACCTGTTATGTCAGTGAGCTGAACCTATAATGTCAGCAAACTTACCTATTTTCTCAGTGAGCTTACCTGATTTACTCAGTGATCTGCCCAGATTTCACAGTGAGCTGCCCTGGTTTTACCTCAGTGAGCTGACCTGTATTGTCAGGAGCTGCCTATGTTGTACAGCGCGCTGACCTGAATTCTCAGTGAGCTGAGCCCTGATTTCTCAGTGAGCTGACTGATTTCACAGTGAGCTGACCATTTTCTCGGTGAGCTGACATGTTTTCTCAGTGAGCTGAACCTGTTATCTCATAGAGCTGACGTGTTTTCTCAGACGAGCTGACAGTGTTTTGTCAGCGAACTTACCTATTTTCATCAGTGAACTGACCAATTAACTCAGTGATCAGACCTAATTTCTCAGTGAGCTGACCTGTTTATTTGTCAGTGCGCTTGACCTGTTTTGTCCGTGAGCTGACCCATTAGTCAGCGAACTTAACTATTTTCTCAGTGAGCTGACCATAGTTTTCTCAGAGAGCAACCAGATATCTCAGTGAAACAGACCTTATTCTCATGAGCAGACCTGTTTTGTCAGTGATGTTTATTACTGGACCTAATATTGTCAGCGAACTTACCTATTTTCCTCAGGGGGGGAGCTGACCGATTACTCAGTGAGGCTGACCATGATATTCTCAGTGAGCTGACCTGTTTTCTCATGAGCTGACCTGTTTTGTCAGTGAGCTGACCTATTTGTCAGCAAACTTACTATTATCTCAGTAGCTGACCTGATTTCTCAGTGAGGCTGACATGATTTCTCAGTAGAGCTGACCTGTTATCTCAGTGAGCTGACCTGTTTTGACCAGTGAGCTGACTATTTTGTCAGCGAACTTACCAATAATTCTCAGTGAGCTGGACCTGATTTCTCAGTGACTGACCTGTTTCTCAGTGAGCAGACCTGTTTTCCTCAGTAGCTGACCTGTACTCTCAGTGAGCTGATTTTATTTCTCAGCGAACGCCCTTTTTTTTTCTCAGCAAAACTTACCTGTTTTCTCCAGTAAACTGACCTGTTTTCTCAGTGAGCTGATTTTATTTTTCTCAGGAGCTGCCCCTGCTTTCTCGTGAGTACCGGATTTCCAGCGAGCTGACCTGTTTTCCCCAGCGAGCTGTCCTGCTTTCTAAATGGCGGGCCTGTTTTCTAATTGAGCTGACCTGTTTTCTCAGTGAGCGGACCGGGGCTTTTCAGTGAGCTGACCTGCTTTCTAGGAGCGGGGCCGGCCTTCTCAGTGAGCTAAACCTGCTTTTCATGAGTCCCCTGTTTTCTCAGGGGCCCTGACCTTTTTTATTTTTTGACCTGTTTTTCTCAGTGAGCTGCCCTGTTTTCTCAGTGAGCTGAACCTACTTTCTTGGTGGAGCGGGACCT
Organism: Conus ventricosus; assembly: GCA_018398815.1. Classification (NCBI taxonomy): domain Eukaryota; kingdom Metazoa; phylum Mollusca; class Gastropoda; order Neogastropoda; family Conidae; genus Conus; species Conus ventricosus. The sequence goes on along the minus strand of CM031600.1, from coordinate 71,394,029 downwards.
GCTTTCTGAGTGGCTGACCTGTTATCTCAGTGGCTTTTCCTTTTTTCTAAAGTGAGCTGACCTGTTTTCTCATTGAGATGACTTTTTTTCAGTGGGGCTGCCCTGTTTTCCCTCAGTGAGCTGCCCTTTTTTTTTCGTGAGCTGCCCTTTTCCCTCAGTGAGCTGACCTTTTTTCCCTCAGTAAAATAAACCTTTTTTTCCTCATTGGGTTAATTTTTTTCCTCAGTGAGTTTAACCTGCTTTCTTAGTGAGTGACCTGTTTTCTCTTGAGCTGCCTTTCCGGTAAAGCTGCCCTTTTTCTTGTGAGTGCGTTTTCTCATTGAGTTTTGACCTACTTTCCCCAGTGGTGACCTGTGTTTCAGTGAGCTAAAATTTTTTCTCAGTGTTTTTGACCGGGTTTTCTCAGGGGCTGACCTTTCTCATGAGCTGCCCCTGTTTCCCCCGGTGAGGGGACCTGTTTTTCTCAGTGAGTTAACCTGTTTTCCCCAGTGAGCTGCCCTATTTTCTCTTGAGCTGACTTGTTTTCTAGGGGAGCTGACCTGCTTTCTCATGAGGACCTTTTTTCCTAAAGAGTGAGTGCCCTTTCTCAGTGAGCTCCCATTTTTTTCCTCATAAATGACCTTTCTCAGTGGTTTACCTTTTTTCCTGGGGTGAGCGGGACCTGTTTTCTCAGTGGCGACCTTTTTTTCTCAGGGGCCCTAAACCGGTTTTCTAAAACTGCCCTGTTTTTCTCAGTAGCTGCCCCTGTTTTCTTAGTGAGTGACCTGCTTTCTCGTGGTTTACCTGTTTTCTAAAGTGAACTGACCTGTTTTTTCATTGACCTGCTTTTCAGTGAGTGACCTTTTTTCAGTGGCTGACTTACTTTCTCAGGAGCTGCCCTGCTTTCTCAGTGAGCTGCCCTGCTTTTCAGTGAGTGACCTGCTTTTCTCATGAGCGCCCTTTTTCTCGGGGAGCTGACCTTTCTCAGTAGCTGACCCTTTCCCCGTGAGCTGACCTGCTTTCAAGCAAGCTGATTTCCCAAAAAAAAGGGGGAGGGGAGTCATGGTTTTCACTCCAGGGGGAAGGATTTTTTCCCCCTGTTACTGTTCCCAAAAAAAATGGGTGTCCATTTCTTCCACATAACCTGGACCCCTGAATGAACAGGAAGATTTCTTGTGGTTTCACGGGGTTTTAACTGGTTTGTTTATTTTAGGACAAAACTGTTTGCAACCTACATGATGTCCTGGGGTTAGTGTGTGAAAGGGAAGAAAGATAAAAGAAAAAAAAAAAAACAAAAAAAACCCCCAATGAAAATTTGTTCACATTTTTTTTTATTTTAAATTGGGAAAAAAAAAAAAAAACTTAAAATTTCAGGGTTAGGGATGGAAATGCTTTTTTCACCTTTTTTTTGGGGGGGCGTATTTTCAAAATACATATACTTGCCACCCTTGATTTTTTTTTAAAATTTTTTAAAATAAAAAAATCCAAAAAAATTTTAAGTAGTGGGGGAAAACAAGTGCGGGCTAAAAATTCTCCGCATAGAAAAGATTTGGCAAAGATTTGAACCAAAAAAAAAACAACAACAAAAACCCAAAAACACAAATTTAAGTGAAAGGTATGGTCCGTGTATTTTTATGCTTTCAAACCCCAAGGGAAAAATAGTATGAAATTTTTTTTTGGCTGTCTCCCAAAGGGGAAAGGGAAATTTATTTGTGTTTTTCTTTATGCTGTCTACCCAAGGGGAAGGAATGTCAGTGTATTCTTTATGGTTCCCCAAAGGGAAGGGAATAGTCAGTTTTTTTCTTTATGCGGGTCTAAAAAAGGGGGAAAGGAATAGTCAGGTTTCTTTTTTGGCTTTTCTCCCCAAGGGGAAGGAATAGCGGGTTTTTTAATCTAGGCTGTCTCCCCAGGTGGACAAGTGGGGTTAAATCGCCATCTCCCAGTTAGTTTATCAGTTGGCTAGAAAATCGAACAGAGCTGCAGAACCAGTTTTTTTCCCAAAACTTGAGGGAAAAAACTGGAAGGCAGCTCAAGGAGGAACCTTTAAACGGTGGGAGGTGGGGGGGTGGGGGGTGGGGGGGGGGGATCAACATTTGGGTTTTAAAACAGCCCAAGGAAAAACCCTTTCCCATTTTTGGGGGGGGGGGGGGGGGGAACCCAAGTGGGGGTCAAGAAACCCCCAAAGGGAAGAACCTTTGCATTTTGGGGGGGGGGGGGGGGGGGGTTGCCCACAGGGGGGGTAAAGCACCCCAAAGGGAAAAACCTTTCCATGGGGGGGGGGATCCATTTGGGGGTTCAAGCAGCCCCAAGGGGGAAACCTTTCCCCATGTTGGGGGGGGGGGGGGGGGGATCCAGGGGGGGTCAAGCACCCCAAGGGAAAAACCTTTCCCTTGTGGGGGGGATCAAAAAGGGGGGGGAAAGGGCAGCCAAGGAAAAACCCATTCTTTTTTTTTGGGGGGAAAGGGGGGGGGGGTCACAGGGGGTGTCTAGCAGCCCAAAGGAAAAAAATTCTTGTTGGGGGGACCCACAGGGGGGGTAAAGCACCCCAAAAGGGAAGGCCCATTCCATTTTGGGGAAGGGGGGGGGGGGGGTCACAGTGGGGGTTTAAAAGCCTCAAAAAGGAAACCCTTTCCCATTTTGGGGGGGGATCACAGGGGGGGTCAAGCACCCCAAAAAGGAAGAACCTTTCCCATGTTGGGGGGGATCACAGTGGGGGTCAACAGCCCAAGGGGAACCATTTATTTTTGGGGGATGGGGGGGCCAATGGGGGCAAGCCCCCCAAGGAAAAAACCCAATTTTATGGGGGGGAAGGGGGGGGGGGGTCACAGGGGGGGGTCAACGGGGGGGCCCCAAAGGAACCCACCTTTCCCCTGTTGGGGGGGGGGGGGGGGGGGCCCACAGGGGGGGTCAAACCCCAAGGAAAAACCCATTCTATGTTGGGGGGAAGGGGGGGGGGGGGTCACAGTGGGGGTAAAGAGCTCAAGGAAGCCCCAAAATTTCCATTTTGGGGGGGGAAGGGGGGGGATCACAGGGGGTATCTAGAAACCCCAAAAGGGGAAACCTTTCCCATGTGGGGGGTGGGGGGGGGGGGGGGGGGTAAATCACGGGTGGGGGGTTTTGCAACCCCAAGGGAAACCTTTCCCATGTTGGGGGGGGGGGGGGGGGGGGCCCCCCCTAAACGGGGGGGTAACCAAAACCCTTGAGAAACCTTCCTGTTGGGGGGGGGGGGGGGGGGGGGGGGGGGGGGGGGGAAGGGGGGGGGGAGGGCCCCCCATGGGTGTTTTCAAGAAACCCCAAAAGGGGAAAAACCAAATTATTTTTGGGGGGGGACCCACAGGACCGGTCCCCCCTAATTTTTGTGTGTTCTCCTTCCTGTCATTTTGAGACGGGTTTTTCCCCTGAAAAGCAAGGTCTAAACCCACACAAAACCCCCTTGTGTGGGGGAGGGCCCCAAAAAACAAAACCCTTTCTGAAAAAAATTGTTTTTTTTTTTCGGGTTTGGGCCGTTTCTCCCGATCGAGCCTCTGTGACATACTCCCCCCATTTCCTATTTTTTCTAGTCCCTTTTGGGGTGGTAGCCCCAAAAGGGCCCTCGCCCAGACCCCCCACTAAAGTCGGCCCGGCAAAACACGTTCCGGGACGGCCCCATGCCCAAAACCTTTGCCCTTCATCCCCCTCTTTTCTGTTCCCTCCATTTTCCTTGGGGCGTCCTCCTTCTTGGGCCCCTTTCGGGAAAGTCCATCGTGGGGCCGATTCGGGAAAGGGGCTTTTGTCTGCTGGCGGGCACAGGGCCAAATCCTCGCCAAGCCTTCGTTTGATTTGCTTTGAGAGGGTTTTCATTTTTTGGGCTCTTTGGGGGATTTTCTTCTTTGGTTTGGGGGTAGGCCATAGATGCGTAAAATTGGTCTGAGGCATCTTTTTTGGAAAAGACATTAGTTTTTTTGCTGAGGGTTTTTGGGTCATCTCCAAAGATTCTGATCCATAAAAAAGGGGTGCTTTTTACTTTTGATTTAAAATTTTCGTACTTGGTCTTAAAGGGGGGATATTCCCTGTTTTCCCATGGCTTGATGAGGCGGCCTGGCGGGCCTTTTGCAAGTCGACCCGGTTCCCCACCCCCCCAAACCCCCTGTTTTTAAATTTCTTGGATCCAAAAAAGGGTGAAGTCGTAACTTCCCCCAATTTCTTTCCCGTTCATTTGATGTTGTCTTGGACTCGGGCACATTCTCTTTGCTCTTTGTCTTCTTGGTGTTGACCTTCAACCAAAGGGTTTTCCAGCTGTTGCTCCCAAAAGGCTCTTTTTTTCCCCTGCTTGCTTGGTAGCGATGTGAATCGGGGGAAAAATTGGGCGAAAAAGTCCAAGCCCTTCCAGTGTTTGTTTTTGCCCCCCCTTTTTCGGGGGCCATTTTATTTCCCCTCCTCTCTTTTGTCTGGGGTTTTTTCTTTTAATCCACCCTTTGGCCCAGGATAAAGGGGAAAGGCAAATAGGATGCAGCCCTGTTTCCCCTCCCGTGCCAAATTAAAGGCGCCCCTTGAGCCCCGTGTTGCAGATCACTTGTGCGTGAAGTCACTGTAAAAGCATTTTCAATGACCCAAAAGTTTTGCAGGGATTCCCCTAGTGGTCTCAGGTTTTTTCCCTAAGGACTCTCGGGGGATGCTGTCAAATGCCTTTTTTCCCGGGCAATGAAGTTGATTTACAAAGGCGGTTTTTTCCACTCAATTTTTCTCTGTTCCCGAACCTGGGCCCGAGTGAAAATTTGATCTTAGCAGGATCGTCCAGGGGGAAAGCCTGCTTGTTGTGGCGGAGATTCCCCTCAAGGGTTTTCCCCAGCCTTGACCCTCACAAACCCTTTCTTTAAAAACCCCTTTCTAGTGAGAGAAGGGAAATGGGTTTTGCCCCCAGTTGTTGAATCTCCCAAATCTCCCTTTTTGGGCCCAAATTGAAAATAAGGCCAGTTTTCCCCGCTTCAGGGGGTTGGGGCCCCCTTTTCCCAAAAACCCGTTGAAAAATCTCCGTCAAAATAAGGGGCGCACATTAATAAACTGCTTTCAACATATCTGCCGTTAACCCCCCCTGCCCCCGGTGCTTTTTTCCCCTTTTTTCATTTTTTTGATTGCTTCTGTCCCTTTTCTAAGGCTCGGTGGGTCGATGCAGATGTCCCGGTCTTAAACCCCCGGTTTTGGGTATCTGCCCAGCCCGAGGGGGGGTTTTGGGTTTTTCTAAAATGAAATCGAAAGGGTTTCCCTTTCCCGCGCTGTAGTTTTTCTGCCTCTCCTCAACGCCTTCCCCCTTTTTGCCTTTTAAATGGACAAAACATTGTTTTTGGGAACCCCTTGTTTAGCTGCTTTTTTTATCTTGTACCGTTTTTAGATAAATTTTAACCCGCGGTTCCTCTGCTCCATCTGCCCCCGTTTCCCCGATTTTTTAGTCCTTTTGCAGTCTTGTCCCCTTCTTTTCCTCTTTGTTTTAAACCCGCATTCTTCTTTTTGTGCTTTCTCTTTCAAGCGTTTGATCTGGGGTTGTTGATCTTCTGCCCTTTTTTTAGCTTTCCTTTTATCTATCTTTTCCCCGGTTCCTTTCCCTTCCACTCTTTCCCTTTTTCTTTCGGGGGGTAGCCTAGGGACCTTTTCCCTGCTTCCCCCGGGCCCGGTTGAAGCTGTCTATTTTTAACCTTGTTTTTTCCCCTAGCGCCTGGAAAGTTCTCTATTTTTCCCCAAACGAAAAACTTGTTTGGTGAGCGGGCTCATTCAGTCTGAAGAGTCATTTTTCTCTGAAGTGCCTGTCTTTCCCCGTGTTCGGCGTATTTCAGGGAAACGGTGGAACCCCAAGGGTTTTGCAATGGGGAAAAATCGGGTCCCCCTTTTAGGGCCGACAAACTTTAAGGGAGCTCCCCCATCCCATTGATTGATGTATCTATCTGGTTTTTGGGGGTCCCGTCGGTTTATGTCCAGGTTTTTTTTGGAATTTCTCTGTGTTGAAAAAGGGGGGCCTCCCAAACAACAGGTTTTTTTCCCTCCAAAAAGAAATTGCTAGCTTTCTCCCCTTGTCGTTGATGGTACCAATTCCATGTTTTTCCCATAACATGTCCATCCCCGTTTTTCACTGCCCCTCTTTGCATTCAAATCGCCGAGGCAGCCCATGTCCCTGGGCGGAAAAAACTCTCCGCTGCGCTTGGAGCTGATCTAAAATGCATCCTTGGTTTTTATAACTCATCTTCCGGGTTGGGGCGTTGCAAAATAGAAATTTTCAGCTTGGGTATTTGGAAATGGAATCTTGCTTCAAAGTCTTTTCCAAAAGGTTTTCCAAACCCAGTAAATGCCTTTTTTTTTTTTTTTCTGTTTTGGGGGAAGTGCTACTCCTCAGAGTGTTGGTTATCTGATCTTCCCCGAGAAGGGCAATGGTATGTCCCCGACGCCAGTCTCCTTTTCCTTGCCGGGCCATCTGACCTCGCGACTCCCCAAAAATGTCCCAGGTGTAGTTGTCAAACTCTTTGGGTAGTTGGGGCACTTGCCCGTCCCGGGGAAAGGTCTGGACCCTTCCAGCACCCCCCCCCTCATCTTCTGTTTTTCGGCTTTAGCAAAACCCCATGGGGCGCCCCGCCCCTCTCGGGTTTGGACTGTCCCCCGTCCTTTAGTCCAGTTGCCCGGGGGTGCTTCATTTCCCTCGCCATCTGTGTCGGTGCTCGGTATTGGTTTCTGTAACAATCAATTTTTTTTAAAGGGCCCGGGTTGGGTTTGCCCCCTGCCCCAAACCCCCAACCGGGGGGACCAGGGGTCACCAAATCGCCTCTTACGACCCTGCCCGGTGATGGCAGGGACGTGAAAATTTTAGCAGTGCCCCTCCCCTTTCCCCTTGTCCTTCAAACTTTCCCGCTTGGTTTTATGTTTTTTTCGGGCCCTTTTCCCTTTTTAGAATAACAATGAAGCGTTGTCCTTTTTTTCCCCCTTTTTTCTGCCCCCCAATTGGGTGCCCCAAATGGGAAGTTTTGAAGCACCTCCTCTGGGGGGTCGCATACAGTGACCCGGGTAGGGAAACCTACGTGTTTTTTATCTTGTCCTAAAATCTTTTGGGGGGTGTCTGTGTTTTAAAAAAACCGATGACCCCTGAACCCAAAACCCCCCGTTTTTTTTGTCCCCGTGTGTAATGACTAAAAGCTTAAAAAAAAGTTTGAATGAAATCGGGTCTTTCAAAAAACCCACATTTATGACCTACAAGGGGCCGGGGGGATTTAAGGAAATGGCGGGAGGAGGGAGGGGGGCTGTTGGGGGAGGACGTGGGGCTGGGGGGGGCCGAGGGACAGCAGCCTCCTCCACAACATGGCTCCCCCGACCTTTGAACTGGTCTGTCGTCCCGCTGGGATCTGCACCGGGGGGGGCCCCCCAAATTGGTAGGTTTATTTGGGGGGGGAAGGGGGATGGAGAAGTGTGTGTGTTTTGTGTTTGTGTGTGTGTGTGTGTGTGTGTGTGTGTGTGTTGTGTGTGTGTGGCCCTTTCTTTGGGGCGGCGTTTCGTGTGTGTGCGTTTTCGTATGACAAAGTGTATGTGTTCGTGTGTATGTGAGTGTGTGTTCACCCCGTACAGTGCACATATGTGGGGTGCAAATTTGCTTTTTTATATTTTTTATTTGTGTGTGTGTGTGTGTGTGCGTGTGTAAGAGGTTTGGGTGGGGGGCAATTTAAATTTAATTTCTAGGGTTTTAACCCTTTTTTTGTTGGCGGTTTTTAGTGCGACAATTTTTTAAGAAATTTTGGGTGAATAAAAGGAAATTTGATAAGTAGACAGACTTGGGCAGCGATGAAAAGGACCTTTTTTTTTCTACTTTAATTTATGTAGGGGTAAGTTGTTTTTTTTAACAGAGGAAAAAAAAAAAATGGGAAAGGACACACTGTAAAATGTCCCTAAAAAAAAAGATTAAGTATTGGGCACCCGTTAAAAAATCCATGTCTGCCACGATTTTTTCAGGGGAAAAAAAGCTTTTTTATACATCATTTCCCAGGGCCCCCAAATTTTGGGGGAAAAAAATCCAACTTTTTTAAAAATCCCTTTAAAAACCATTGGAAAGGTCATGGGAAAGCCGTTTTTTTTTTTTAAAAGAGAAAAAAGTAATTTCAACAGGGACCCAACAGAGGATGTTAGGGAAAAACAAAGACTTTGAGCAGTGGAAGATTTACCTGTCCAAGTTTGATAGAGACCCGGGAAAAAAAAGGGAAGGGCAGGTCTTGCAGAGCGGGAAATGTTCCCCAGGCATGCCCCGGGGTTTCGTAAAATACCTAAGTTTTTTAAAGCTGTAGCCTACCCTGTACTCTCGTAGTCTGTGAAATATTTGAAAGTGTGCTACATTGTACTTTTGGGTTTAGTTGTGATGTATTAGAAGTGTGTACATTTGGGACCTCTTACTCTGGTATTTTTGGGTGCTACATTGCACTCTCTTTAAAGCTTAAGTATTAGAAAGTGTGCTACAAAAATGTTTTTCTTTAGCTTTATGTATTAGGGTTTTGGCTAAATTTTAAGGGCTGTAGTCTGTTATGTAAAGGTTTTGTGCTACATTGCACCTCCCGATTTTGTTTTGTATTAAGGGGTGCTACTTGCACTCTCTGTAGTTTTTAAAGTATTGAAGTGTGCTACATTGGGGGTGTCGTAGTCCCGTTTATTTATTGATGTGTGCTTCAATTTTACGTCTGTAAATCTGTTTTTGTTTTTTGTGTGCTACCAAGTACTCTCTTTTGGGCGGGTTTTTAAATTTATGTGTGCTACATTGCACCTCTTTTGCTTTTTAGTATTGATGTGTCTCCCTTGCAATCTCTTTTTTTTGTTATGTATTGATGTTGCTACATTGTACTCTCTTTTGTCGTTTGTATTTTATGGGTGCTACATTTTACCTCTTTTGTCTGTTTTGAAATTTATGTTGGGTAATGTACTCTCTTTTGTTTGGGGGTTTTGTATTTATGTGTTTCACATTCCCCTCTTTTGTCTGTTTTCTTTTATGTGTTCTACATTTCACCTCTTTTTTCCCGTTTTTGTATTGAAGTGTGCTACATTTCCTTTCTTTAGTTGGTTGTATTAAACGTTTTTGCTAATTTCAAACCCTCTTTGTCCCGTTAAAGAAATTTTTTGGTTTCATTTTACTCTCTTAAGTCTGTTATGTGTTAGATGGGCCAAATTGCACTGCTTTATGTAAATACAAAAAAATTGGGGGGCTTGCTTTCAGTTCGCTGCTGTTTGTGGCATGTTTTTGTGGGGAAGTGCTGTTTATCTTGGGGCCCAAACTTTTGTCTCATGTAGAATTTTTTGTTCATTCCAAACTTTTGGTCTCATGCAGAAAGGTGTTTTTCCCCAATTTCGAGCTTTTTTTTGTCCATGCAGAAAGTGTTTGTTCATGCAAGCTTTTTTTTTCTCATGCCAAAAAAAGTTAGGGCTCATGCAAGTTTTTTTTTTTTCCCCATGCAAAAGGTGTTAGGGCTAAACAAGCCTTTTTTTGTTCATGGGAGAAAGGGTTGCCATGCAAGTTTTATTTTTGGGCCCCCAAAGCAGAAAGGTTGGGGGTTTTTTTTTCATCCCGTTTTTGTCTTATGCAAAAGGTAATATGTTATTTCAAACTTTTTTTTCTCTGTTTAAAGGGGTTTGTCCCCATGCAGAAAAATATATGACATCAGAAAGGTGTTTTTACACTTGGGAGGCCCTTTTCCTCATGCAGAAAGGGGGTTTGTTTTCATGCAAGAGAAAATTTGTCTCATGCTTTTAGGTATTTTTTTCTTTTTTTGCTGAAAAGGCCCCCCTTTTTTTTTTTTCCCATTTTGGCCCAAAGGGGTTCGTCTTTATGCAATCCGGGGGGTTTTTTCTCATCATCAAACGTTTGTCCCCATGCAAAGAGGTTCGGGATCATGAAAAAGGGGTTTTTTGCGCATGCAGGGAAGGGTTTTTCTATTCGGAAAGGTGTTTGTTCATGCAGTGAAAAAGTTTTTCTATGCAGTAAAGGGGGTTTTCCTCATGCAGCAAAGGGGCTTTCTTGCGCAAAGGGGTTTTTTTCTCTGCGTTTAAAGGGGTTTTTTTCTCATGCGTAAGGTGTTTTTTCTCCTGCAGTAAGGGGTTTGTCTTAGACTCATGCCGTAAGGGCCTTTGTCTCATGCAGAAAGGCGCTTGTCTCATGCAGTAAGGGTTTGTCTCATGCGAAGCGTTTGTCTCATGCAGTAGGCGTTTGTCTCATGCAGTTAAGGTGCTTGTCTCATGCAGTAAGTGTTTGTCTAATCAGTAAGGTATTTGTCTTATGCCCTATGCAGAAAGGGGTTTTTTTGCTGTAAGGCTTTTTTCTAAAGCATAAGGTTTTGTTTGAATCATGCAGTAAGGTGTTTGTATCATGCAGTAAGGTTTGTTCATGGCAAGAAATAAGGGTTTGTTCTCATGCAGTAAGCGTTTGTCTCTTCAGTAAGGGTTTGTCTTGGGTAAGGGTTTGTCCATGCGAAAGGGTTATCTCATGCAGTGGGGTTTTGTCTCAGCAGAAGGTGCTTGTCTCATGCAGTAAGGTTTTTGGTCTTATGATCATGCGAAGG
>CM031600.1:71321038-71383406 GCA_018398815.1 Conus ventricosus | reverse complement strand
GGAAAGAAATGGTGAAAAGCTTAAATCACCCTAAATGATGTACCATATCCAGTTTTTCAGTCCCGTTTCCATGACTGTATGTTCAACGCAATGCCGCGTATGATCATTGTTCTGCATGCATAAATCAGATCAGGTCAGTGGAAGGCAAGTCTGTTGGTGAACATGATTTGTTAAACCATATTTCTGTTGTGGATATGCATAGATGTCGTTTGTGGACAAATACAGTGCCTTGCACTAAGAAGAGATGTTTGAGGAAGGTACAAGTGACAACTGTTGAAGATAAAAGTGAACTGAAAAGACTACAAACGTGAGCAATTTCGATCAGAGGTTTTGACTTGTTTTCAGACAGTGAACAGGCTGGGAAAGGCATGTAATTACTTTTTCGTTTAAAAAACAAACTGAATTATGCCAATCATGGGTTTAAATAGCGCTCTTTGAACGTATGCATAGTAAGAAGCATGTTGATGCTTCAAGAAAACTGGACTGCAGTCAGAACAGACTGGATTTCTTGATCAGATGAATGTTGTTACCCCACCCCCCTCTTTTTTTATTTTTAAAATTAACCTTCACAGATTATATTTTGATAGTGTGACGACCTTAATAAATCAGAGATGGATTTTTCCGCCGATTGGCGGATTTCCGTCTTTTTGATGGCCCCAGGGGTCGTTTTTGAGATCAGTGTAAATCCGTTGAGAAAATTTGGGGGGGGGAGGGGGTAGAGGTAGGTTTGTGATGAAGCTAATGTACGGCGAGAGGTCGATCGATATTGTGTTCTCAATTGATCCGTTCGCAAATGGATGTTTCCGGTTTCTGCTTGGGCCGGTCGAGACTGCTGTCTTTGTTTTCATTCTGCGGTTGACCGAAACCATCAAAGCGGAAGTTGATGTTTGAGAACGCGGCAAACTGTTTGCGAATTTTTTTTTCCTGACGCCATCACGGCTGTTCAGAGCAAGCCACTTAGTTTTGAGAGTAAGGGGAGTTTATAGCTCGCCCACAGCTGCAGAGGCCAAGCCGTGAATGCAGGTCAAGGAAAGGGGTGTTTTCTGCAGGCTGCTCCCCACCAGCCAGCTAACCGTGCTGTACTCGGCGAACTGAATGTCATCTGTGTAAAGCCGGTCTGGCAACAATCTGTTCGGCATTGCTGAGCGGCCATTACAAGTGGGGCTGTTAGTTTGATAATTAGTAGTTGTCATGAAAAATGTAATATATCTGTGCTTTTGAGATGACTGAATAGGCAAAATCCCGACAATTCTTTTAATACCAAACTCGACTAGGTTAATTTTCCTGTAGATAATGTAGATACGGCATGAAAGCTTGTACACAAGTGGTCAGGTGATATTCAAACAATGACAACACACACACACAATTGTGCAAAAATGACGTCATCACTTTCTGGGAACTTAATTTTCCCTAATTAACTAGTACACAAGTTTGATACATGCCTCTGCTTGAACTACAACAACAAAACTGTTGGATTAGAAATGTGTAAGCCTTGTTTGTTCGGCCCTTTAACTAAGTGTCTCGAATGGGACGGAAAAATAAAGCTGTGGCCATTTTCTTTCGGTTTGACGAGAGTAGGGAAAACCAGAATGTTTCGTCAGATAGCAGAAAACGAGAAAGTTCTTGCGAAGCAAGTCGATGCTTCAGTTAAAAACAAATGGACTTGGAAGTGGTTGGAGGAGGAAGTGAGCGCAAAAGTGATGCTGACCAGATCCAAAGGCGCCGTCAGCCACAGTGTGATTCTCAGACTGAAAGACTGCATGAGGAAAATCACCTATCCAGGACAAGCAGTCTGCACATGGTGTAATGATGCGATCAAGTATGGCTCACGGGGCAAGTCAGCATTGATCAACCACGTTCTTGCTGAAAAGCACCTAGCAAGAGTGAAAGATCGTCTTACAAACGAGACTCTTGGATCGTTTGGAGCATCGGTGAGTCTACCCACCACCCCCACTCCCACCCCGTCTCTTCTCTCTCTCTCTCTCTCTCTCCTCTCTCTCTCTCTCTCTCTCTCTCTCTCTCACCAATCCTGTGTCAATGGTCTTCATGATTTCCTGACAGACATCAATGGCGAAGGTGAGAAAGTCTTTTTTTTGTAGGATCAAGGTTATTAATACTTTTGAATACTTTGGTGTCTTAGATGCTGATTTTTGCAGGTTAAATTCCAAAAAATCTTCAGCTTCAGGGGCTTCGCCCCCTGACCCCCACCAGGGGCCTTGCCCCTGGACCCCACCAGGGGCCGCTGAAGGCCCCCGGACCCCCGCCATTTTTTCCCCTCCTTTTTCACATTATGAGGATCCCATCTCTGATAAATGATACGTCATTTGTACCCTCGTTACTCTTGTGATAGGCTTGGTTGTAAACCGCAAGAAATGAGATGCACAAAATGACAGTAATTGTCTACACAAAAAAGGATATTCTTTCGTTACCAAATTTCAGAATTAATTTTAAGTAACTTAAAACAGATTACAGTATTTCCTCAGTATTTAAGGGGATTGTCAGTCCAGCAGCCAGCCAGAAGTATGGGTTACACCAAAAGCATGCTGGTAGAACTGCGTTGTGGTCTGACACTGACAGGGATTGGGGGGTCCTCAGAGCCAAGACCTGTCCCTACAGGTATGTTAGTGAAACTCTCTGTGGTCTGACAGTGACGGGGTGATGTTTCATGTCCTCATAGCCAAGGTCTGGCCCTACAGGTGTGTTTGTAAAACTCAGTGCGGTCTGACAGGGATGATTGTGTTATGTCCTCAGAGCCGAGGCCTGGCCCTACAGGTGGAACAGGAAGTACAGCGGCGCAACCTGATGCAGTTGGACATCAAGAATACCTCCATGGACCTGAACAAAGCCAAGAGCAAGGAAAAACAGCTGGCCAAGGTAAGGGGGTCTGGGAAGGCCTGCCATCAAGGGGTTGGATGGATACAGGCAGGGTGTTTGTGTGGGGGGTGGGGGTGGTGGTGGCATGTCTTCAGGGGCTTGGTGGATATAGGCAGGGGGGATGGCATGTCATCGGGGGATTTAAACACGTTATACGTACTGTCTAACATTTTTGTTGAAAGTTCTAAATCTTGCTTTTTAAAATCGGCCCTGAGTTTCATGCCCAGCAACTCCCATCTTGACATACTTATGTTCAGTTAGTGTCGCATCAAGGGAAGTTTCAGAGCCTTTTGCTGCCCTCAGCAGAGCTTTAGCCATTGCAGGGCTGTTCTTAGATCCTGTTGGCAGAGTGGTGCTCAGCACTGATGTTCTCTGTTTGGTCAGGAAATCTCCGACCTGAAGCAAGAGAGGAAGACGGTGGATGAGGAATCAAGAAATTGAAAGAGTAAGTTACCTTGTTTCCTTTGTATGTTTTGTCTCCATAGGTTAAAGAACCATCTCTTTCTCTTTCTTTCCTTGACCCAGGCAGGTGACAAGAGTTGTCTTCTGTCTCTGAAACATTCACACATGTTTTAAAGCATGCAGGTACCTGCACATACGCACTCACACATACACACTCATTCACACACAAACATATTCATACACATGCATGTAGACATGGTCTACACAATGGAGAGTGAACAAATCTTGTTGTTCTAACACTTGTTTTGAGACTTGAGGAATAGTAGTGCTGCGAGCCGCAGCTGGAAGAAAACTATTAATTTTTAAGAACTGAATCCATGATGAAGGACTGGAACTAGCTGATGGACATCAATAACCCCTGTGAGCCAAGAGGTGAACACAGAGGTCAGTATGAGGACATCATTGACCCTTGATGTGAACAAAGAGGTGAACACAGAGGTCAGGGTGGACATCACAGACCCTTGATGTGAACCAAGAGGTGAACACAGAGGTCAGTAGGTGGATACCATTGACCCTATGTGAACGAATGAAGAGGTGAACACAGAGGTCAGTTGATGGGCAGCATTGACCTTTGTTGTGAGCCAAGAGAACGCAGAGGTCAGTAGGAGGACATCATTGACCCTTGATGTGAACCAAGAGGTGAACACAGAGGTCAGCAGGAGACATCATTGACCCTTGATGTGACCCAAGAGGTGAACACGGAGGTCAGCAGGAGACATTGACCCTTGATGTGACCCAAGAGGTGAACATGGAGGTCAGCAGGAGACATTGACCCTTGATGTGACCCAAGAGGTGAACACAGAGGTCAGCAGGAGACATCATTGACCCTTGATGTGACCCAAGAGGTGAACACGGAGGTCAGCAGGAGACATCATTGACCTTGATGTGACCCAAGAGGTGAACACAGAGGTCAGCAGGAGACATCATTGACCCTTGATGTGACCCAAGAGGTGAGCACAGAGGTCCGCAGGAGACATCATTGACCCTTGATGTGAACCAAGAGGTGAACACAGAGGTCAGCAGGAGACATCATTGACCCTTGATGTGAACCAAGAGGTGAACACGGAGGTCAGCAGGAGACATTGACCCTTGATGTGACCCAAGAGGTGAACACAGAGGTCAGCAGGAGACATCATTGACCCTTGATGTGACCCAAGAGGTGAACACAGAGGTCCGCAGGAGACATCATTGACCCTTGATGTGAACCAAGAGGTGAACACAGAGGTCAGCAGGAGACATCATTGACCCTTGATGTGAACCAAGAGATGAACGTAAAGCTGGAGGACAAAGAAAATGGTCCTGAATGGCATCTTTGTCATGCATGTTCTATTAGTATGGTGCATGTGTATATATTTGTGGTGTGTGTGTGTGTGTGTGCATGTCCTGTTGGTGTGGTGCGTGTGTGTATATATATATATATATATATATATATATATATATATGTGTGTATATGTGTGTATATATATATTGTGTATATATATATATGTGTGTGTGTGTGTGTG
Organism: Conus ventricosus; assembly: GCA_018398815.1. NCBI lineage: Eukaryota > Metazoa > Mollusca > Gastropoda > Neogastropoda > Conidae > Conus > Conus ventricosus. The sequence continues at coordinate 71,378,568 of CM031600.1, read as the reverse complement.
TGTGTGTGTGTGCGTGTCCCATTGATGTGATGCGTGTTTACATGAGGTGTATATATGTGTGTGTGCATGTCCTATTGGTGTGGTGCCTGGTGTATGTATATGTGTGTGTGCATGTCCTGTTGGTGTGGTGCATGTGTACATGTGGTATATATATATATGTGTGTGTGTGTGCATGCCCTATTGGTGTGGTGCGTGTGTACATGTGGTGTATATAATTATATGTGTGTGTGCATGTCCTATTGGTGTGGTGTGTGTGCACATACGTGTGTGTGCATGTCCTACTGGCGTGGTGCATGTATACATGAATGTATATGTGTGTGTGGATGTCCTATTGGTATGGTGCATATGTACATGTAATGTATGTATGTGTGTGTGCATGTCCTATTGGTGTGATGTGTGTGTACATGTGGTGTATATATGTGTGTGTGCATGACCTACATGGTTGGTGCATGTGTACATGTGATGTATATGTGTGTGTGCATGTCTTTTTGGTGTGGTGCATGTATGCATGTGATGTATATATGTGTGTGTGTGTGCATGTTCTGCCCATGAAAACTTTTTTTTAGGTCCTGTACACAGCTTTTTCTCAAAGTCCCTTGTGGGGAGGATATCTTTTTTTAACAAACGACAGCTTTGGCACATTTTTTTTCTGATTTGAAAGTGGTTTGCAGTGCTGAAAAGTAGGATGGCAAATGGTTTCAAGAACTTTTTAAACAACCAACCTCCTCCTCCTCTCTCTTTCTGTTCTCTCTTCTCTACCTCCCCCCGAGTAAATACCCCTGACAAATACCCCTGTGGTGCGTGTGTACATGTGGTGTATATATCAGGCATGGGAATTGTCAGCGAAAACGCTGATTTCCGCGGCAGTAAAATTTGCTTTCCGCGAAAACGAAATTGCGTCCGCGAAAAAAAAAATCTGGGGTACAAAACATATAAAGCACCGGTTTTAGCTGTTGCTGAACTGGTCTCGGCTGGCCTAGACCAAGTTATACTAACGCGAGCGTTATCTCGTTCTCTGTTCTCGTTCTCGCGGAAGTTTGGGTATGGACGATCGAGACTATTGCGGAACGCGAGCGTACTGTGTTTGCGTGCTGCGAACGCCTGCCTCAGTTACCCGAATCGCCAGCAACAGCAGCTATTAACTCTCGCGGGCAGCCCAAATTTGTGAATGTCGTGACTTTCTGCGCATGCGCAAACTTTGAACAGGCGAGTTTTCAACATGGCGTGCCTTGGTCGTGTGGTAAACCTCGGCGATCCGTTCGAAGACAAGTGCCCAAATAAATGGAAATTGGAGCGGATATTTGTAGTTGTGGAGGTGGAAATCGGAGATGTAGTAAAGAAGGAGCGCCTTGGGACGCGCTTTCGCAAGATAAATATCAGTGGAGCTGCACGGTGTATTGTCTGCAACAAAGACGTATCTTACGCCAGTCGTGGTGTTTCAACACTGACTGACCATCTCCGCTCAAAGAAGCATCTGGATAAGTGTGCGTCTCTGGAAAGTAATCAACGTTTGCCAGGTAAGATTCTTCTCAGTGACAGCAGTAAACAAGGGAGCTGCTTGTATGACATTCTTCTCAGTGACAGCAGTAAACAGGGGAGCTGCTTGTATGACATTCTTCTCAGTGACAGCAGTAAACAGGGGAGCTGCTTGTATGACATTCTTCTCAGTGACAGCAGTAAACAGGGGAGCTGCTTGTATGACATTCTTCTCAGTGACAGCAGTAAACAGGGGAGCTGCTTGTGTGACATTCTTCTCAGTGACAGCAGTAAACAGGGGAGCTGCTTGTGTGACAGTCTTCTCAGTGACAGCAGTAAACAGGGGAGCTGCTTGTGTGACAGTCTTCTCAGCAGTAAACTTCAAATACCTTCCTGTTTTCTCTTCAGAGATACTTGCCTCAGCTCTAGAGGTAATGCCAGGTGCCAGTGTCTGTAACCAGTTTCAAGTGAATGTGTGCAGGCTTAACTTTTCTTTTGTGTGTGTGGGGGTGTTTCTTGTTTGGTTGGTTGACCAGTTGGTTGGTTGGTTGATTGGTGATTGTTTGGATTGGTTGGGTTGGTTGATTGTTGTTTTGTTTTTGTTGTTTGTTTTGTTTGTTTTTTGAGCCTGTGTGATCTTTGTAGTCAGCTGGAGATAAACTCATAGAACTGAATAAAAACATTTTGTGTGAAAATTGTTTTTGTTTGTTGTTTTAATGCTAATTTACTTCATTTTTTTTTACGTTCATAAATCCATAAAAATGAAGTCAGGATAGCCCAGATTGCACAGATTTTGATCTTGAAAAAAAATAATTTTCCGGGGGGGCATGCCCCTGGACCCCCTAGATTTCAGAGTTTTCCCTTTCAGTCAATTCCCATGCCTGATATATGTGTGTGTGCATGTCTTATTGGTGTGGTGTGTGTGTGCACATATGTGTGTGTGCGTGTCCTACTGGCGTGGTGCATGTATACATGTATGTATATGTGTGTGTGGATGTCCTACAGGTATGGTGCGTGTGTACATGTATGTATGTAAAAAAAAAAAAATATATATATATACCCCTGACAAAATTGTTGCGATTTGGTGTTTGAGTGTGACCTTTTTCATTGACTGTTGTGTGTGTGTGTGTGGGTGTGTGTGTGTTGTTAATGGCCGTGTCAGGATGTGTACACTGAACATGCACACAGGTGGTTATCTTGTGATTGATGGTGGAGTGGTGGTCTTTGTGCAGTGAGTTGTCGGTGAACGAGCTTCAGATGAGAGAAATCCAGGAGCAGTTGGAGGCTGAGAGCTATTTCTCTGTGAGTCGGTGTGATCAGCTGTGTGCGTGTGTGGGGAAGTGTGGGTTATTTCTGTGTGAGTCATTATGATCAGCAGTGTGTGTGTGTGTTATTTCTCCATGATGGTGTGATCAGCAGGGGGGGGGGGGGGGGGGGGGGGGGGGGATTTCTTTGTGAGTCGAGTTACTTTCCTGAGTCGGTGTGATCAGCTGGGGGGGGGGGGGGGGGGGGGGGGGGTATTTTTCTGTGAGTCAGTGTGATCAGCAGTGTGTGTGTGGAGGGATGGGTTATTTTTGTGTAAATTGGTGTTATCAGCAGTGTGTGTGTTGGGAGGAGGAGGGGGGGGGGTGTTCTCCGAGTCTGTGTGATCAGCAGTATGTGTATGTAGGGAGGGGTGGGTTATTTCTCTTGTGAGTCTGTGATCAGCTGTGTGTGTTTGTGGGGAGGGGTAGGTTATTTCTCTGTGAGTCTGTGTCCTGAATCTTCGAGGACTAGCGTTTCACCCACACAGACACCCACACAGACACCTGCATATGCACATGTGCATGTACACCACAACCACACACACACACACACACACACACACACCACACACAGGTATATGCATACATGCATGTACACATATGCATGTACATATATACACAAGTACACACACACACGCACATGCATATGCACACATGCATGTACACATACATACACACACACACACACATAAATGCATATGCACAAATGCATGCACACACACACACACACACACACACACACACACACACACACACACACAGGGACAGTCATACATGCACATGGATACACATATTCATACTCATTCTTACAATCATGTGTGCACACGCAGGCACACGCACACACACAAGGACATGCACACTCACAGACACTGAGATGCACGCACACACACACACATTTGTGCACATGCGCGCACACGTGCACACGCACACACACACACATACACACACACACACACACACACACACACACACACACACAGAGCATACAGAACGGCACAGTAGATATAAGGTGGGAAAAGGAGCCAAGGAAAGGAGTGTGTGTGAGCAGGATTGTGGCAGGCTGCAGTTGTACAGCGTGTGCTGAACGTGTTGCAGTCGCTGTACAGAACCCAGGTGAAGGAGCTGAAAGAAGAGGTGGAGGAGAAGCAGAAGCAGATCCAGGACCTGTCCTCGGACATCCAGAATGCCCTGCAAGAAAAGTATGTGTGGGTGTGAGAGTCTGGTCCTGGGGACTGGATGACTGTGGTCAGGTCTACTCTTCTCTGTGTGACCTCGGTGTGGCAGTAGTCCCACCCCACTCTCTCTTCTGCCCTCAACACAGACTCCCCATGTTAGTGCTGTACTCCCACTCCACTCTCTCTTCTGCCCTCAACACAGACTCCCCATGTTAGTGCTATACTCCCACTCCACTCTCTCTTCTGCCCTCAACACAGACTCCCCATGTTAGTGCTATACTCCCACTCCACTCTCTCTTCTGCCCTCAACACAGACTCCCCATGTTAGTGCTATACTCCCACTCCTCTCTCTCTTCTGCCCTCAACACAGGCTCGGTGTTAGTGCTATACTCCCACCCCACTCACTCTTCTGCCCTCAACACAGGCATGGTATCAGTGCTATACTCCCACCCCACTCTCTCTACTGCCCTCAACACAGGAACAGTATCGGTGCTATACTCCCACCCCACTCTCTCTTCTGCCCTCAACACAGGCTCGGTGTTAGTGCTGTACTCCCACCCCACTCACTCTTCTGCCCTCAACACAGGCACGGTATCAGTGCTATACTCCCACCCCACTCTCTCTTCTGCCCTTAACACAGGCTCAGTGTCAGTGCTATACTCCCACCCCACTCTCTGTTCTGCCCTCAACACAGGCTCAGTGTCAGTGCTATACTCCCACCCACTCTCTCTACTGCCCTCAACACAGGCTCAGTGTCCGTGCTATACTCCCACCCCACTCTCTCTTCTGCCCTCAGCACAGGAACAGTGTCAGTGCTATACTCCCACCCCACTCTCTCTTCTGCCCTCAACACAGGCACAGTGTCAGTGCAAGCAGGCCACAGGGAGCTGTTGTAAATTTCTGTGAAGTGAAGCAATCCACCAGAGAATGCAGTGCATGGTCATAATACGGTTAGATATGGTTTGCAAAGACCATACAATGATGCATGCCACTTGAACTTACTGTCATCTTTAAAATCTTAAGAAAAAAAAGGTGTTAGCTGTTCCTTGAGGAAAACGGACATGGCAGTCACTTGCACACATGCCAGTGCATACATAGTGTTTCCAAGCGTACACATATACACTTGTACATGTATGCACATAGACTATACAAGTATGATGTTTCACTGACTGATTGATTTTACATTTATGAATAATTTTCTTTTCTACAGCAACATCTTTTGGAATTAAAACCGTTATAAATTATATTACGTAAAGCTACTGCAACTTTGTTGAATTTTTTCCCCTCTTTATCAGTGAAAGAGACGAAAATCTGCACAGTTTGAGGAAGTGTAAACTGTCCACCTGGTGCTCAAAAATGTGGTTTATTCAGCACTCCTGCTTTTTGTTTCTTCAGCATTGATCCTATTGTAAGCATTGATAGATCTCATCCGTAATGTATGGATTCGTTTTGCTGTTCAGAGATTCCATAGTGACCCAGGTGCAGTTGCTGCACACCAAGGCGGACTCGGAGGCCCTGGCCAGGCAGATAGCGGAGGAACAACTGTCAGATGTGGAGAAGGAGAAGACCATGCTGGAGCTTGAGATCAAAGAGCTGATGTCACGCCACAAGAATGAGCTCAACAAGAAGGAAACGCTGATTGCTGCTGTGAGTGGGTCAGGGGTGGATGGGGTGGTGCTTGTTTTGCTGGTTAGGCTTTACGTGGACGGAATGAATGAGGAAGACAAATCAGGTTGACATGCAAATGGCCAGATTTGTACTTCAGTAATGGAGGAGGGGAGAGGGAAACTGCTGAGAAAAAAAATTGTTTTCAAAATATTAAATTTGAGAGGGAAGAAAACCAAGAAAAAGGTGTCTTGGAGAGGATGTTTTTTGAAATAGTTCCATTCAGGTTCATAGCGCTGACAGGACTGTGAAGTCTGTGAGGTGTTGGACAGGACTGTGAGGTGTTGGACAGGATTGTGATGTGTTATATGTGACTGTGAGGTGGTTAGACAGAATGGGGAAGTCTGTGAGGTGTTGGACAGGACTGTGAAGTGTTAAACAGGATGGGGAAGTGAGGTGTTGGATAGGAGTGTGAGGTGTTGGACAGAACTGTGAGGTGTTGGAGATGACTATGGGATATTGGACTAGACAGGGAAGTGAGGTGTTGGACAGGACAGGGAAGTGAGGTGTTGGACAGGATGGGGAAGTCAGTGAGGCGTTGGACAGGACGGGGAAGTCTATGAGGTGTTGGACAGGACTAGGAAGTGTGTGAGGTGTTGGACAGGACTGGGAAGTTTGTGAGGTATTGGACAGGATGGGGAAGTCTGTAAGGTATTGGACAGGACAGAGAAGTCTATGAGGTGTTGGACAAGACTAGGAAGTCTGTGAGGTGTTGGACAGGACAGGGAAGTGAGGTGTTGGACAGGATGGGGAAGTCAGTGAGGTGTTGGACAGGACTGGGAAGTCTGTGAGGTGTTGGACAGGACGGGGAAGTGAGGTGTTGGACAGGACAGGGAAGTCTGTGAGGTGTTGGACAGGACAGGGAAGTGAGATGTTGGACAGGACAGGGAAGTGAGGTGTTGGACAGGATGGGGAAGTCTATGAGATGTTGGACAGGACTGGGAAGTGAGTGAGGTGTTGGACAGGACAGGGAAGTGAGGTGTTGGACAGGATGGGGAAGTCTATGAGATGTTGGACAGGACTGGGAAGTCTGTGAGGTGTTGGACAGGACAGGGAAGTGAGGTGTTGGACAGGACAGGGAAGTGAGGTGTTCGACAGGACAGGGAAGTGAGGTGTTGGACAGGACTGGGAAGTTGTGAGGTGGTGGACAGGACTGGGAAGTGAGGTGTTGGACAGGACTGGGAAGTCTGTGAGGTGTTGGACAGGACAGGGAAGTCAGTGAGGTGTTGAACAGGACAGGGAAGTCTGTTAGGTGTTGGACAGGACGGGGAAGTGAGGCGTTGGAAGGACGGGGAAGTCTGTGAGGTGTTGGACAGGACTGGGAAGTCTGTGAGGTGTTGGACAGGACAGGGAAGTCTGTGAGGTGTTGGACAGGACAGGGAAGTCTGTGAGGTGTTGGACAGGACAGGGAAGTCTGTGAGGTGTTGGACAGGACGGGGAAGTCTGTGAGGTGTTGGACAGGACGGGGAAGTGAGGTGTTGGACAGGACAGGGAAGTCTGTGAGGTGTTGGACAGGACAGGGAAGTCTGTGAGGTGTTGGACAGGACAGGGAAGTCTGTGAGGTGTTGGACAGGACGGGGAAGTGAGGTGTTGGACAGGATGGGAAGTCAGTGAGGTGTTGGACAGGACTGGGAAGTCTGTGAGGTGTTGGACAGGACGGGGAAGTGAGGTGTTGGACAGGACAGGGAAGTCTGTGAGGTGTTGGACAGGACAGGGAAGTCTGTGAGGTGTTGGACAGGACGGGAAGTGAGGTGTTGGACAGGACAGGGAAGTCGGTGAGGTGTTGGACAGGACAGGAAAGTCTGTGAGGTGTTGGACAGGACAGGGAAGTCTGTGAGGTGTTGGACAGGACTGGGAAGTCTGTGAGGTGTTGGACAGGACAGGGAAGTGAGGTGCTGGACAGGACGGGGAAGTCTGTGAGGTGTTGGACAGGACTGGGAAGTCTGTGAGGTGTTGGACAGGACAGGGAAGTGAGGTGTTGGACAGGATGGGGAAGTATGTGAGGTGTTGGACAGGACAGGGAAGTCTATGAGGTGTTGGACAGGACAGGGAAGTCTGTGAGGTGTTGGACAGGACAGGGAAGTCTGTGAGTGTTGGACAGGACTAGGAAGTCTGTGACGTGTTGGACAGGACTGGGAAGTGAGGTGTTGGACAGGACTGGGAAGTCTGTGAGGTGTTGGACAGGACTGGGAAGTCAGTGAGGTGTTGGACAGGACTGGGAAGTCTGTGAGGTGTTGGACAGGACTTGGAAGTCAGTGAGGTGTTGGACAGGACTGGGAAGTCTGTGAGGTGTTGGACAGGACTGGGAAGTCAGTGAGGTGTTGGACAGGACTGGGAAGTCTGTGAGGTATTGGACAGGACGGGGAAGTGAGGTGTTGGAAGGATGGGGAAGTCAGTGAGGTGTTGGACAGGACTGGGAAGTCTGTGAGGTGTTGGACAGGACTGGGAAGTGAGTGAGGTGTTGGACAGGACAGGGAAGTCTGTGAGGTGTTGGACAGGACTGGGAAGTGAGTGAGGTGTTGGACAGGACAGGGAAGTCAGTGAGGTGTTGGACAGGACAGGGAAGTCTGTGAGGTGTTGGACAGGACAGGGAAGTCTGTGAGGTGTTGGACAGGACTGGGAAGTCTGTGAGGTGTTGGACAGGACAGGTAAGTCTGTGAGGTGTTGGACAGGACTGGGAAGTGAGTGAGGTGTTGGGACAGGACAGGGAAGTCAGTGAGGTGTTGGACAGGACAGGGAAGTCTGTGAGGTGTTGGACAGGACTGGGAAGTGAGTGAGGTGCTGGACAGGACAGGGAAGTCAGTGAGGTGTTGGACAGGACAGGGAAGTCTGTGAGGTGTTGGACAGGACTGGGAAGTGAGTGAGGTGTTGGACAGGACAGGGAAGTGAGTGAGGTGTTGGACAGGACTGGGAAGTCAGTGAGGTGTTGGACAGGACAGGGAAGTGAGGTGTTGGACAGGACGGGGAAGTGAGTGAGGTGTTGGACAGGACAGGGAAGTCGGTGAGGTGTTGGACAGGACAGGGAAGTCAGTGAGGTGTTGGACATTACAGAGTTGGGAAGCTCTGAGCTAGGAGGCGACTCTACACCCATATCCTCCTAGGTGTCAGTTTTTGCCTTTTTGATTAATTTTTTTAAAGGCTGTTGATGTGCCGGAAAAGATCTGTTGTGTCTTATATGTCTACATTGAAATGAAAGGGAGAGAGGATGTGATCCACTAGGGTCTGTTGTTATATATCTGCATTACAAAGGAAGGACCTGATGCACTAAGGTCTGTAGTTATTTGTATTACAGTGGGAAGGATCTGATGCACTAAGGACTGTTGTTATATATCTGTATTACAAGGGAAGGACCTGATGCACTAAGGTCTGTTGTTGTATATCTGCATTACAATAGAAGGAGAAGAATTTGATCCACTAAGGTCTGTTGTTATATGTATTGCAATCGAAGGACCTGATATACTAAGGTCTGTTGTTTTATATCGGCATTACAATGGAAGGGAGGAGGATTTGATCATCTAAGGTATATTGTTATATGTCTGTATTACAATGGAAAGACCTAATGCACTAAGGTCTGTTATATATCCGCATTCTTTTTGAAGGGAGAGAGGGAACTTGATGTACTGTCTGTTGTTATGTGTCTGCATTCAGTTTGAAGATTGGGGGTACTTTTTAACTAAGGTTCCTTGTACAACTTGAAATAATCGCACGCATAGGATCCCAAGCAACAGAAAGAGTTGGATGTTTGGCATCATGTAGCATGCCATGTCAAACCGGTGCGATCTGTGACCGCTGCTCTCCTGGGTCAGTTTGTGGCTGACAGAGCTAATGGCACTGTGACCAATGGATCAGCTTGTCTGGTTGACACAGAACTGATGACACTGTGACTAATGGGTCAGCTTGTGTGCCATTGTGACCAAAGGGTCAGCTTGTTTGGCTGACACAGAACTAATGGCTCTGTGACCATTAGGTCAGCTTGTATGGTTGACACGAACTAATGACACTGTGACCAATGGGTCAGCTTGTGTGGCATTGTGACCAATGGGTCAGCTTGTTTGGCTGACACAGAACTAATGGCTCTGTGACCATTAGGTCAGCTTGTATGGTTCACACAGAACTGATGACACTGTGACCAATGGGTCAGCTTGTGTGACCAATGGGTCAGCTTGTGTGGCTGACACAGAACTAATGGCTCTGTGACCAAAGGGTCAGCTTGTGTGGCTGACACAGAACTAATGGCTCTGTGACCAAAGGGTCAGCTTGTGTGGCTGACACAGAACTAATGACACTGTGACCAATGAGCCAGCTTGTGTGGCTGACACAGAACTAATGGCTCTGTGACCAAAGGGTCAGCTTGTATGGTTGACACAGAACTAATGGCTCTGTGACCATCAGGTCAGCTTGTATGGTTGACACAGAACTAATGACACTGTGACCAATGGGTCAGCGTGTGTGGCACTGTGACGATTGGGTCAGCTTGTGTGGCTGACACAGAACTAATGACACTGAGACCATTGGGTCAGCTTGTGTGGCTGACCCAGAACTAATGACACTGTGACCATTGGGTCAGCTTGTGTGGCTGACACAGAACTAATGGCTCAGTGACCATTGGGTCAGCTTGTGTGGCATTGTGACCAATGGGTCAGCTTGTGTGGCTGACACAGAACTAATGGCTCTGTGACCATTGGGTCAGCTTGTGTGGCATTGTGACCAATGGGTCAGCTTGTGTGGCTGACACAGAACTAATGGCTCTGTGACCAATGGGTCAGCTTGTGTGGCTGACACAGAACTAATGGCTCTGTGACCATTGGGTCAGTTTGTGTGGCATTGTGACCAATGGGTCAGCTTGTGTGCCAGACACAGAACTAATGGCTCTGTGACCAATGGGTCAGCTTGTGTGGCATTGTGACCAATGGGTCAGCTTGTGTGGCTGACACAGAACTAATGACACTGTGACCATTGGGTCAGCTTGTGTGGCTGACACAGAACTAATGACACTGTGACCATTAGGTCAGCTTGTGTGGCTGACACAGAACTAATGGCTCCGTGACAATTAGGTCAGCTTGTGTGGCTGACACAGAACTAATGGCACTGTGACGATTGGGTCAGCTTGTGTTGGTGACACAGCTAATGGCTCTGTGACCGATGGGTCAGCTTGTGTGGATGACACAGAACTAATGACACTGTGACTAACGGGTCAGCTTGTGTGGCTGACACAGCTAATGGCTTTCTGACCGATGGGTCAGCTTGTGTGGATGACACAGAACTAATGACACTGTGACCATTGGGTCAGCTTGTGTGGTTGACACAGCTAATGGCTTTCTGACCAATGGGTCAGCTTGTGTGTGGCTGACACAGAACTAATGACACTGTGACGATTGGGTCAGCTTGGGTGGCTGAGACAGAACTAATGGCTCTGTGACCAAAGGGTCAGCTTGTGTGGCTGACAGAACTAATGACACTGTGACCAATGGGTCAGCTTGTGTGGCTGACACAGAATGTCAAGGAGCGTGAAACCTCTCACAAAAGGCATTAGACGCTTGGAGACAAAGGGGCATTGTATGTGGTATACAAATAGGTAATTGACCAATTAACCAGGGTACCTTACCCACCGCACACGGCCGAAGTGGTCAGATGACAAACAACACCTAGGAGAGAGTTCGGACCTGCCGGTGGCGAAAGGGGGAAGGAATGTAACCACTACGACCTCGGCACCCCAAGTGAGCGCTAAATGCTCAGTCAGCTGAGGTTCTTGTGTAAACAGTCAGTGAAGAGCAGGGGCCTTGGATTTGTTCAGATGGTATTGCCGTGGGTCACTGTGTTGGTTCTATTGTCAGGCTGGCTGAATGTGTGTGGAGGTTGTAGTAACCCTCCTTAAGATAATTACTGTGTTAACTGACCACCGAAGTCGGCGGGAATTTTCGATGTCCATCTGGGGCTAAGTGTGTGTTTGCTAATCAATTAGGTAGGGGTGTGTGTAAATGCTGAGGTGTGTGGAATGTAGCGAGTGGAGAATTCAGGGTACTTGTGAACTAGGGGTTTGAGAAGCAGCGTGGACAAAGGCATGGCCCGAAGGGGAATCCTTTGTTTCCCTCCCTATATAAACTGAGGGAGAACAACGTGTCGGGAGAACAACACCAGGAGAGAGAGAGAGAAGGCAGAGGAGAGAGAGAGAGGAGAGGAGTGAGCAGGACAGAGAGAGGGTCGAGAGAAACGTGGTCTGGGAGATAGAAGAGACAGCAAGGTCTTAGAGTTAAAGACAAGCTGGAAGAGAAGGAAACTAAGTTTGAAGCCCAGAGGTGGGTGAAGACAGACAAACTGAATTTGAACCCAGAGGTGGGTGAAGAAGACAAAGAAGAAGAGTTCGACGTCGAGATCCCAGAGACGACCACGAAGACCCAGTCCTGAAACCTGGAGCCAGTCAACCAAGGGCATCACCATCAAGCAGTGCTGAAGAAGACGTGAAGAGACTTGTTCAAGAACTGTGGTGTGGTGTGAAAGCGTGGTTGTGTGTGTGAAAACCTGGCCAGGTAAGAAGTCATTTTATTATAGCCCGGGATTAGGATGTATTGATCTTTTATGTTTTGATATTTCATTGTGTGTGATTTGATTGTACATGATTAATTATAAGTAGCATAGAAATTGTATTTCTTGTTCTCAGTCGTGTTAGGAGAGAAACGAATGCGTGACATCCCATTCCCAGAGAGAGGTGAATGTTTGGTGTGCGCATGAGTGTGCATATGCGTGTATGAGTGCAGCGATACCCTTGGTGTGTTAAGCCTGACTAATAATACATTAACTTAGTGCACTTAAGCAATACCATCACGATTTCCCCCGTCCTGGACACAGAACTAATGGCTCTGTGACCAATGGGTCAGCTTGTATGGTTGACACAGAACTAATGGCTCTGTGACCAATGGGTCAGCTTGTGTGACTGACAGAACTAATGACACTGTGACCAGTGGGTCAGCTTGTGTGACTGACAGAACTAATGACACTGTGACCAATGGGTCAGCTTGTATGGTTGACACAGAACTAATGACACTGTGACAAATGGGTCAGCTTGTATGGTTGACACAGAACTAATGACACTGTGACCAATGGATCAGCTTGTATGGTTGACACAGAACTAATGACACTGTGACCAATGGGTCAGCTTGTCTGGTTGACACAGAACTAATGACACTGAGACCAATGGGTCAGCTTGTCTGGTTGACACAGAACTAATGACACTGTGACCAGTGGGTCAGCTTGTATGGTTGACACAGAACTACTGACACTGTGACCAATGGGTCAGCTTGTATGGTTGACACAGAACTAATGACACTGTGACCAATGGGTCAGCTTGTGTGGCACTGTGACCAATGGGTCAGCTTGTGTGGCTGACAGAACTAATGACACTGTGACCAATGGGTCAGCTTGTGTGGCACTGTGACCAATGGTCAGCCTGTGTGGCTGACAGAACTTATGACACTGTGACCAATGGGTCAGCTTGTATGGTTGACACAGAACTAATGACACTGTGACAAATGGGTCAGCTTGTGTGGCACTGTGACCAATGGGTCAGCCTGTGTGGCTGACGGAACTTATGACACTGTGACCAATGGGTCAGCTTGTGTGGCTGACACAGAACTAATGGCTCTGTGACCATTGTTCTGCTCGATCAGCAAGTTTTGCTGTTCCTTGTCTTTTGCTTGCTCTTGCAGCACTGAGTGTTGTGAAAACCAGTAGCAAAGGTTTAACAGGAAAACCATTGTGACTGAGGACTGCAGTGAAGCTCTGTTCCTGAGGATGGGGGCACTCTCCCTCTTCCTTTTTCCCTCCACTTTCCACCCTCCCTTTCCAGTTTTATCACATTTAGTTGATTGTTTTTTTGGCCAACTTAAGATGATTGGCAAGTTGTTATGGACTGGAAAGCTTATGGTGTGGTAGGTTACCTTTGAATAATTCTTGTCAACTGAGCTGAATTTGGCACTGACAAGATTTGTAGGTTATGTGAAGTTTGTGGTCTGTTGTGGTGACCATTGTGAGCTGACATGGGAGATGATGAGCTACCCAGGTTTGTGGTGACGGTTTTCAGTTGGAGGAACAGAAGCGGGACTACATTGTCAACGTTGAGAAGCTTCAGCAGGACAAGGATGATCTCAACAATAAGATCAAGAGGCTTTCGAAGGTAAGATTGCTCGTCTTCTCTAGCCATGCTCTGTCCCCTTGGAATCTGCCAAGTTCAGTGTTCATGAGATGGAAGGATGATGTAGTTTAGATCCCCACTGTAGACTGTTCCCTGTATATTCATGGTGGTTTGCCCCTACAATAAAATTCTGCTTTATTCTTCTCCGAAAGAACAAGAAAAAAAGGTGGAGTTGGGGGTAATGAGTCCGCTGCATTTTAACGTTTATTCCAGAACAGTTGTGGTCTGTACTGAGTCAGCTGTGATTAATGTTTATTGATAACAGGTATGGTCGTACTGAGTCAGCTGTGTTTAAAGGTATTCTGGACACTGGATAAATGGGGAAAAAGAAAAAATAGAAGTGTGTATTTGGAATACCTGATGTAGTTCCTGTATGGGAAACAGGTGTGCAATGGATAATGCTCCACCCTCTTCCTCCACAATCTCATCATCCACCTATTATCTTTTTTGTTCTTCTTTTTTCCCTCAGAGCATGGGTTTGTGCAATTTTCATGGGGTTGGCAAAACTAGAAAATAATCCTGAACCAATGATGATGGAGTTTATCATTCAGCTAACTGTCAGTGTGAGTGACCTTCTTAGGGCTTTGTGGTGCTGCTCTTAGGCATGTTGGCAGTAGGATTCTGGTCCATGTGTTCTTCCTGGTGGCCAGTTGATGGGTGGTCGCGACCCGGGGGGGGGATCGTGTGATGTGGGTGGTTCCAGTGGGGGTGCGGTCCTGAGCGTTCGTAGGGGGGGGGGGGGGGGATGGTGGGGGGTGTATCGGCTGGGCGTAGTTCCCGACGGGATGTGTGGGTCTAGGGGGGTGCTGTTTAGGGGGGGGGGAGGGGGGGGGGGAGGGGGGGGGGGTGGACTTCCTGGCTGATTGTCTAGGGGTTGCAGGTCCGGGGCCTGGGTCGGTGGGCGGGGGGGGGGGGGGGGGGGGGGGGGGGGGGGGGGAGGGGGGGGGGAGATAAGATGGGGTATGCGGCATGAATCGTCCGCCTACGGCGGATTTTCGCGCCATTTTTTCATTGCGCCGCCCCCCCCCCCCCCCCCCCCCCCCCCCCCCCCCCCCCCCCCCCCCCCCCCCCCCCCCACAAGCGCCCCCCCCCCCCCCCCCCCCCCCCCCCCCCCCCCCCCCCCCCCCCCCCCCCCCCCCCCCCCCCCCCCCAAAAAAAATGTGCGCCCAAAAAAAGAAAAAAAAGAAAGAAAGATCCTGAAATAAACTTTCGTTCGATGCTATTCCCATTTGGACAATTTGTTATTCTCAAAAGAGTCAACCGGTCACTTCCGCCGTCAATCAACATCCGGTCTTTTCGCGCCTGTCGAACGTCGGACATCGTTAAATTGCCGAAGTTTGTCAAGCGCGTCGCGATTTCACGCCAAAAAAAAAGGGATGAGAAACGATTGGAGGTGGGACTGGCTAGACCAGGAAGTGGACGATGTTCGAGTTGGTGATGTGTTTCGCAAATTAGACGAAAAAGGCGCTGCATTTTGTGTTCCATGTGGAAAGATTGACCGACTGAATCAATGTTGTGATGAAGGCTGCCTCATTGTTTTCTTCTTCTTCCTAAAATACTGGTTCACTCAAAAACGAGTAGGTCACCAGCGCACATGTTAAAAAGTAAAAATAAAATAACACAAAATAATGCGAGTAAATGAGTCAGTATGCACATATAAAAGTATATTATTATATGATCTTTTGAAGTATTATTTTCATTACTGAAAACATGAAAATGTGGCTTATTTGCCCTTCTTAACAGCGCTGAAATAGGGGTTTATTTGCAGTTTTAGGCCTTTTATTTCATAAAAAAGCTTCAGCTTCAGGGGGCTCTGCCCCCTGACCCCGCCGGGGCGTTGCCACTGGGCCCCACTGGGAGCCTACGGTGGTCCCCAGACCCCCGCCGATTTTTCAGCCTTTTTTTTTTTTACTGCTGGTCACTTTCATGCCTGGTATGGTCCTGACTGTATGCATTGTCTTCGGTTAACATTTTTTTTTTTTTTTTTCTCTTTTCTCTTGCAGACTTGCAGAGCTCCAAGAACAAGACAGAGTTCGACAAACTGAAGAAACAGCTAGAGGATGAGAAACTCAAAAAAATACAGGTCAGAATCATTTTGGCATGGACAACATACAGTTTGATTTAGTTTGTCTTGTGGGGTAGGGATGGGGGTTAGAGGGGATGAGGGTGGGATGGAAATTGGAAACAGAAGTGGCAGAGAAGAGACAGTGGGTCTTCCAGACTGACTTATCTGAAGAATTAAGTCGTATGAGCTGTATCCCATGTTCTGTTGGTTTCCTTCATCATCTGTATTTCCAGACTATGACTTGTGTGAAGAATTAAGTCGTATGAGCTGGATCTCATGTTCTGTTGGTTTCCTTCATCTTCTGTATTTCCTCCCTTTCCCATCCTCCCATTTAGCAGTGGATGACAAACTACCGATTCACATGAAAGGAGCTTCCAGTATGTGGTGAGGTGAACCTTGTTTTGGTTGTAGGTTTGTGTTGTGGGAACCCTGTGTGTGTGTGCAGGCTGTGTTGGGTGTAGGTTTGTGACGTACCATCTGTCTATGTGCAGGCTGTGTTGGTTGTTGGTGTGGTGTTACAGGGAGGTTAGTGACGTGTGTCTGTGTGCAGGCTGTGTAGGTTTGGTGTTACGGGGAGGTTAATGATATGTGTCTGTGTGCAGGCTGTGTTGGGTGTAGGTTTGGTGTTACAGGGAGGTTTGTGACTTGTGTCTGTGTGCAGACGGTGTTGGGTGTAGGTTTGTGATGTGGTGAACCCTGTGTCTGTGTGCATGCTGTGTTGGGTGTAGTTGGGTTTCAGTGGGAGGTTTGTGACATGTGTCTGTGCAGGCTGTGTTGGGTGTAGGTTTGGTGTCACAGGGAGGTTTGTGACTTGGTGAACTCGGTGTCTGTGTGCAGGCTGTATTGGGTGTAGGTTTGTGACTTGGTGAACCCTGTGTCTGTGTGCAGGCTGTGTTGGGTGTAGGTTTGTGACTTGGTGAACCCTGTGTCTGTGTGCAGGCTGTGTTGGGTGTAGGTTTGTGACTTGGTGAACCCTGTGTCTGTGTGCAGGCTGTATTGGGTGTAGGTTTGTGATGTGGTGAACCCTGTGTCTGTGTGCAGGCTGTGTTGGGTGCAGGTTTGTGACTTGGTGAACCCTGTGTCTGTGTGCAGGCTGTATTGGGTGTAGGTTTGTGACTTGGTGAACCCTGTATCTGTGTGCAGGCTGTGTTGGGTGTAGGTTTGTGACTTGGTGAACCCTGTGTCTGTGTGCAGGCTGTGTTGGGTGTAGGTTTGTGACTTGGTGAACCCTGTGTCTGTGTGCAGGCTGTGTTGGGTGTAGGTTTGTGACTTGTGAACCCTTTGTCTGTGTGCAGGCTGTGTTGGGTGTAGGTTTGTGACTTGGTGAAGCCTGTGTCTGTGTGCAGGCTGTGAACAAGCTGGCAGAGATCATGAATCGCAAGGAGTTCCGAAGAGGTGGCGGCGGCAAGGAGAAGGCATCTGGGGCTGATGTGAAGAAAAAGGAAAAGGAACTAAGACGTGCACAACAAGAACTGACCATGGTGAGAGGAAGGCTTTCAGGGTGATCCATAATCAGGTGGGGGGGTGGTTTGGTGGCAAGAGAGAGAGTACAGGAATAGTTTTAGCATTATCAATGTTACCAGTTTGTTTAATATGGTTTTTGTTGCATACACACACACACACACACCACACACACACACACATACAGGTTGCTAATGTTTCTTATGCGTGGTCTCCTTTACTACATTCCTATGAAACAGGCACTTGGTAAAAGTTGTTCTTTTTCTCCATATCCGAACGTGGAGGAAGCAAAAAGTGACCTGCAAATGTGACTTGAGTTAGGAGCTACATGCTGTGTCCCTAGTGCAGGCTACAGGAAACAAAAAGTGACATGTAAATGGACTACTGTTCAGAGCTACACACTATGTCCATAGTGCAGGCTACAGGAAACAGAGTGATGTGTAAATGAGACTTGGGTTAGGAGTTATACGCTATGCCCCAAATGCAGGCTACAGGAAACGGTGACATGTTAATGAGACTTGGGTTAGGACCTATACACAATGTCCCAAGTGCAGGCAACAGGAAGCAAAGAGTGACATGTAACTGTGACTAGGGTTAGGAGCTGCACACTATGTCCCTAGTGCAGGATACAGGAAGCACAGAGGTGAAGCACTGTGCAGGTTGCTGTGTGGGTTCCCTGTTAATACTGCTTGCTTCAAGACCCTGTGCCCCTGTTGCTGCAGGAGCGTGAGAAATACAACAAGATGGTGGAGAAGATGCAGAGGGATGTGGCTGAAGCCCAACAGAATGTCTTTGAGGAGACTTTGTCGAGGCAACGGCTGCAGATGGAGATGGACGCCAAGGACTCGGAGATTGAGCAGCTGCGATCTAAACTGTCGCTGTTGAACGCTGATGTGACGTCCACTCACAGCACCGGCAGCCTGGATGACACAGCTGTGGAGGAGCCCTCTTCTGGTAAGAACAGGCCAGTGTGTGCAGGAGGCTGGGAGACAGTGGTTATACGCCCCTCCCTCCTTTCTGGTCCTCCTAGCCAGCCATGGTGAATGCATTGTAGGGATTGTGAACCGTTGTGCTTAGAGTGTGCATCTGTGATGCTTAGAGTGTGTGTCTGTGGTGTGTCTGTTGTGTGCTTAGATTGTGTCTGTGGTGTGCTCAGTGGGTGTGGAGTGCTTAGAGCGTGCATCTGTGATGTGCTCAGAGTGTGTGTCTGTGCTGTGATAAGAGTGTGCGTGGCTGTGTTCAGCATATATCTGTGCCATGATGAGAGCATGTGTCTGTGGTGTGTTCAAAGTGTGTAGCTGTTTTCAGAGTGTGTATCTGTGGTGTGATCAGAGTGTGTAACTTCCCCAGATGCCTTGATGGAGGGCTGGCTGGCCACGCCCTTACGTCAGAACGTGAAGAAGTATGGGTGGAGGAAGCAGTATGTGGTGGTCAGTAGTCGCAAAGTGCTCTTCTACAACACAGAAAATGACAAGCAGAACGCCGACCCCATCATGGTGCTGGATATTGAGTAAGTACGGCCTGCCATGCCCACCTGCAAAAGTCTTTAGATTTTATTGGTGGGTTTTAATTTTGTTGTTGTTGAGGAAAGGATGGCAGGGTTTGTGGATTACAGGTAGGAAAATCCTGCATGAGTTTTGAGTCAAGGGTGGTAGAATTAATAGAGACTGGAGGCATGTGAAATCGTGTCTGATTTATATGAAGGTTGGTAGGGCTAGTAGAGACAAGAGGTATGTGAAATCAGTGCCTGATTTGTATGGAGGTTGGTAGGGCTAGTAGAGACTAGAGGCATGTGAAATCGTGCCTGATTTGTATGAAGGTTGGTAGGACTAGTAGAGACAAGAGTATGTGAAATCGGTGCCTGATTTGTATGGAGGTTGGTAGGGCTAGTAGAGACTAGAGGTATGTCAAGTAGCGCAGAATTTGTATGAAGGTTGGCAGTGCTAGTAGAGAATAGAGGTATATGAAGTAGCACAGAATTTGTATGAAGGTTGGCAGGGCTAGTAGAGACTAGAGGTATGTGAAGTAGCACAGAATTTGTATGAAGGTTGGCAGTGCTAGTAGAGACTAGAGGTATATGAAGTAGCGCAGAATTTGTATGAAGGTGCTGTGAGTGGACGTCACATCAGCGTTCAACAGCGACAGTTGGGAGCCGGAATAGCTCAGTTGGTAGAGCGCCAGACTCGTAATCTTGGTGATCCTGGGGTTGTGGGTTCGAACCTCCGCCGGGGCGTTTCGGTACAGGGGGATTTTTCCCTCGGAGTTAACATTGGTTCTGACTCCATTTCCCATACAGTCCTTCGAATGAGACTATAAACCGAGGTTCCGTGTGTGAACGCATGCATAACATCTTGCACACACGTAAAATCCCATCACCAACTTTCGGAAGAGTAGGCCAGTTTGGCCGTTGGTATGGATGACACGTTACACATAGCATGCACCCTGCGTGAGAAATGGAAAGAATGAAGGAAGTATGGAAAATGAGTGATCGATATTGAACGATACTGACTGGATGACACGGGAAACGACTGAATGAAGCACCAGCTGGCAGCTCTTCAGTCGGCACTACCCAGGTAGGCAGCCCGTTGTGTAAACGAGTGTTGATTGTAAAGCGCTTAGAGCTTGGCCTCTAGCCGAGAATAGGCGCTATATAAGTATTTATTATTATTATTATTAAGGTTGGCAGTGCTAGTAGAGAATAGAGGTATATGAAGTAGCGCAGAATTTGTATGAAGGTTGGCAGTGCTAGTAGAGAATAGAGGTATATGAAGTAGCACAGAATTTGTATGAAGGTTGGCAGTGCTAGTAGAGAATAGAGGTATATGAAGTAGCGCAGAATTTGTATGAAGGTTAGCAGGGCTAGTAGAGACTAGAGGTATGTGAAGTAGCACAGAATTTGTATGAAGGTTAGCAGGGCTAGTAGAGAATAGAGGTATGTGAAGTAGCGCAGAATTTGTATGAAGGTTGGCAGGGCTAGTAGAGACTAGAGGTGTGTGAAGTCAGTGCCTGATTTGTATAGCAAACATTATGCCCTGTTCAAATGAATTCAGTTTTTTCCCTTTTCCATGGCAAAGAATAGCGTGAACAGATGAACAGTATGTGCCTCAGTGGACCCCTGTAGGTAGTGTCCCCATCAGATGTGTGCCTCAGTGGACCCATGTAGATAGTCTCCCCATCAGATGAACAGTATGTGCCACAGTGGACCCATGTAGATAGTGTCTCCATCAGATGTGTGCGTCAGTGGACCCATGTAGATAGTGTCCCTTTCAGATGTGTGCCTCAGTGGACCCAGTAGATAGTGTCCATATCAGATGTGTGCCTCAGTGGACCATGCAGATAGTGTCCCCATCAGATGTGTGCTTCAGTGGACCCATGTAGATATGTCCCATCAGATGTGTGCCTCGGTGGACCCATGTAGATAGTGTCCCATTAGATGAACAGTGTGTGTCTCAGTGGACCCATGTAGATAGCGTCCCCATCAGATGAACAGTGTGTGTCTCAGTGGACCCGAACAGTGTCCCCATCAGATGTGTGCCTCGGTGAACCCATGTAGATAGTGTCCCCATCAGATGAACAGTGTGTGTGCTGCAGTGGACCCATGTAGATGGTATCCCCATCAGATGGACAATGTGTGCCTCAGTGGACCCATGTAGATTGTGTCCCCATCAGATAAACGTGTACCTTAGTGGACCCATGTAGATAGTGACCCCATCAGATGTGTGCCTCAGTGGACCCATATAGATATGTCCCAATCAGATGTGTGCCTCAGTGGACCTATGTAGATTGTGTCCCCATCAGATAAACGTGTACCTCAGTGGACCCATGTAGATAGTGTCTCCATCAGATGTGTGCCTCAGTGGACCCAAGTAGATAGTGACCCCATCAGATGTGTGCCTCAGTGGACCTATGTAGATTGTGTCCCCATCAAATAAACGTGTACCTTAGTGGACCCATGTAGATAGTGACCCCATCAGATGTGTGCCTCAGTGGACCCATGTAGTGTCCCCATCAGATGTGTGCCTCAGTGGACCCATGTAGATGTGTCCCCATCAGATGAACAATGTGTGTCTCAGTGGACCCATGTAGATAGTGACCCCATCAGATGTGTGCCTCAGTGGACCCATGTAGATAGTGACCCCATCAGATGTGTGCCTCAGTGGACCCATGTAGATAGTGACCCCATCAGATGAGTGCCTCAGTGGACCCATGTAGATAGTGTCTCCATCAGATGTGTGTCTCAGTGGACCCATGTAGATAGTGACCCCGTCAGATGTGTGCCTCAGTGGACCCATGTAGATTGTGCCCCCATCGGATAAACTTTGTACCTCAGTGGACCCATGTAGATAGTGTCCCCTTCAGATGTGTGCCTTAGTGGACCCATGTAGATATGTCCCCATCAGATGTGTGCCTCAGTGGACCCATGTAGATAGTGTCCCCATCAGATGTGTGCCTCGATGGACCCATGTAGATATGTCCCCATCAGATGTGTGCCTCAGTGGACCCATGTAGATAGTGTCCCCATCAGATGTGTGCCTCGATGGACCCATGTAGTTAGTGTCCCCATCAGATGAACAGTGTGTCTCAGTGGACCCGTGTAGTGTCCCCATCAGATGTGTGCCTCAGTGGACCCATGTAGATAATGTCCCCATCAGATGTGTGCCTCGATGGACCCATGTAGATAATGTCCCCATCAGATTAACAGTGTGTGCTGCAGTGGAACCGTGCAGATAGTGTCCCCATCAGATGAACAGCTTGTGCCTCATGTGACATGTGTTGAATGATCAAGAGGAATATGATGATTATGACGATGATGATTTTTATGTTCAGAATTCTGATTTTTGCTTGCAAGGACCGTGGGCGGTAATGCTTGCTCAGAAGTCATTGACACTCTTCTCAAATCGTACTGTGATCCTTTCGTTTTTCCTCCGGGGGGGGGGGGGGGGGGGGGGGGGGGGGGGGTACAGGTGAAGTCATCTTTTACAATGACACAATTACTAATAGTTCCTGTTGCTGCTCCTGCATGTATGAAGAAAGTACCACAGTTTCTTGACACCTTCACTGAATTGGCGATTGACTCAGGTTACTCCCTCACTGGTATTCCTCACATGGAAGCGGTTTACCGGAAACATGTATAGACTGTCAGACTCAGAGACACGCACTTGGCTTTTTCGGGTCGAATGTAACAAGCTGAATAACCGATATTTAACCACCGGCTTGAATTGACTTTCAGTGTAACAGCCGGCTCCACATTTTTCCAAATCAGGTTGTTCAGTAGATACGTTCTTGTCCCTTTCTTTTTCTGGAACTGTTCTCCCTCTTGACCTTTCTTGAACAAAGCAACCATCTCCGAAGAGGATTTGTAGAAGTTTGTGTAGTTGGCCGAGGGTTCATTGTCAGTTTCGTCAGCTGCTCCTGCCTTCTCTCCTATGGTCGGCTAGAATGTCTTTGATTTAGAGAGACAACGTTTTTGAGTCTCCACTCCTGGGTCAGGATATTACAGCTTCACCCAGGCAAAGTCGGGTGCAGAACTCTGTCCCCTCTGGTGACTCTCTTCCAAAGATTGTGGAGAGATTTTAGGAGAACAAGATGCTCAGGCCTTCAGTTCATTTTTCACTCGGCACACAGTCTCTCCTCCCTGTTTTTGGCGCTTTTCCTTTTGTGAGCATCAGGCCCCTAGTCAGTACCCACCCACTCCCAACGCTCAGGTAAGGGTCACTCAAGGGTTTGGGGGCAATGACTGTCCTCCATTCGTTTTGCCACCAGTGGAGGGACATCTTTTCTCTCGGTGGGAAAGTCTCAGATTGGATGAGCAGGTGCTCTCAGTAGTGAATAGAGGTCCCTTTTCGTTTTCTTGCCTTTGATGTCCAACCTGATCTGGGCCAAGATTCTGGCAGACCCTTCCAAGGTTGTGTTTCTGTCAGAAGAGGAACACTGCTTAAGAAGGGTGCAATTACAGAGGTACCTCTTCCATGTCCACCTGGATTTGTTGCCGTCCCTTTTTGGTCCTGAAGAAGAATGGGAAGCGGAGGCCAGTGAGAGACCTCAACAAGTTGAACCTCTAAATTTCCCCACCAAGGTTTTCTGTGGAAACAGTCTGCAGGCTGTGTGTGGCAGTTTTTTCCCCAGGGATTGGGCCGTTAGCCCATACCTGTCAGATGCTTACTATCACATCCCAGTCCACCCTGCCTCTCAGGAGTACCTGAGTTTTACCTTCTACAGGAGAGTCTTATGCTTTAAAGCCAAACCCTTTAGCTTGTCCCTCAGTCTTTGGGTATTCACCCGAGTTGTGGACACATTGACCGCGGGGGTCAGACGCAGGATGGAGTCAGTGTATCTAGCCACTTGGAAAACCTCCAGAAAAATGAAGACCAGGTCGTCCTGTCTGGAGACCTCGCCATTCTGGATCAGATGCTCCCTTCTCTGGAATTCTTGGTGAACTTGGAGAAGTCAGAGTTGCGTTTCGCACAGCTGGGGACGTATATCCTTAGGGACTTGAACTCTGTGCATCTTCCGGGTGTAAGGACAGAGAACATGCACTCCTGCCCTGAGTCTCTTCTTCAGTCTCAGTCAGGCACTCTGCACAGCTTTCAGACCATGATCCCACTTCTTCGACGGTGGAACTCACTCCCATGGGACATCTCCATCAATGTCCTCTTCCATGGGTATTGAGCGATGTTTGGTCAAGGTCCTCAGCGAGCTGGGAGTCCATTGTTTCAGCCTGCCAGCCTTCGCTGGACTTGACTTGGCTGACGTCTGGGGCTCCACTCCTCTCTCCTCCCATCGTCGCATGCAGTTTGTGCTGACATGCGAGTGAATCAGGCTGGGATGCTCATTTCTGTTCTGTCTTTCTGGAATGCAATATGAGCAAATCTTCTGACGCTGCAATTCATCACAAATTTTAAAGGGCAGAGCTGTAACAGTATGCACTGATAACTCTACTGTTGTCACATATGTAAAAAATCAGGGGACACTCAGTCTAGATCCTTGATAGACTTTGCAGTTTCTCTGCATCTTTTCTGCCAGTCAGTGAAAATCTCCTGCTGGTGAGACACTTCAGGCAATCTGTTCTGGCAGACTCACTATTCAGAAAGGGATAGGTTCTCTCCTCAGAGTGGATGGTAAACAAAGCAGTAATTTGCCAGGTTCTGGGAATGCCACATGTAGACCTTTTCGCCACTAGATGAAATGGCCAGCTCCAAGTTTTTGTGTCTCAAGTGCCAGACCCAACAGCCAATATCATGGGAAGGTATATTCATCATTCTTACGCATTCCTGCCATCACCACACATTCCCGTCCAGCTGAACAAGGTGGCCAGGGAGAGATGTCAGGTGATATTGGTATGCCACTGAAATTGACAAAAAAAGTTTGATCAATCATTTGATCACTATATTAGTGAAAGTTCCCATGCCACTTCCATCAGGGAAAGATTTATTGCTTTAGCAAAATAAAAAGTTTGAAGCCACACAACACCATGAATAGGGTGCAATATATCGGTTTATTTTTTTTAAACCTTTTTCAAGCGCCAACACTAACCAGCTGACAAACAAAACAGCATACAATTCTGTGGCTGTGAAACTGAAAAGAGTTCACAGGAAAAAGTCCACT
The DNA here is from genome assembly GCA_018398815.1 of Conus ventricosus. NCBI lineage: Eukaryota > Metazoa > Mollusca > Gastropoda > Neogastropoda > Conidae > Conus > Conus ventricosus. The sequence continues at coordinate 71,353,629 of CM031600.1, read as the reverse complement.
AAGGGATGGGGGATGAAGGAGAAATTGTGGGAAGACATGGAGAAATGGGGGGGGTGGGGTGGGTTAGGAGGGAGGGGTGAAGTGTGGAAAGCAAAAGATATATCGTTTTAGCTTAAAACAAGGAGATGGCATTTGGCTTCTAGTGACTGAGCCTCTTGCAGAATGCTCTGTCTGAAACCTCACACTAAAGACTTGTTTTTTAGTCTCCTGGCTTCAGCTTTTGGGGCTGGTAATTTTCACCAGGGACTGACCCACCGTCCCATAAGTGGCACAGCGATGGCTCAGTCACAGTCTCCATGTGCCCTTCTTTCCTAGCCAAAGGCAAGAAGCTCAAAGAGTGGCCCAGACCATAGACTTGCTTCTGTTGACCCCTTCGTTGTCCGATCCCAGGCCCTGATGGTTGAAGGTGGAGCAAGTTAACTGTTAACTGTCAAGTCGGAACGCTGAAAAGTATCTTCAGAGGACATAGCCAGGCTCCTGTAACAGTTTTCTTTACAGCTTCAGTGAGAGCCTTTCATTCGCCTTCTAAAATAAGTTTTCTTTACAGCTTCAGGAGAGCCTTGTTCCCCCCCCCCCCCCCCCCTGCCCCATAAGGGCACTGCCTCTGTACCCTGCCAGGGCCTGGACACCCCTGGACCCCTGCCTTTCATAGTTTTACAAATCTACTGCAGGTACCCACGGATGGTCTGATGGGAATTGTTTTTTTGAATTTTTTAAATTTTTTATTGTCATTATGCAGTGGATCAGAATGTCGGATTTCCTCAAGATTCTGATTGACTGATTATTATTGTTTCAGCAAACTGTTCCATGTACGACCTGTGACACAGGGAGATGTCTACAGAGCTGACGCCAAAGATATTCCCAGAATATTCCAGGTAGGTGACAGACCTGCCTGTTCTGTGTAGGAATGTAAAGACACGCAAGAAAACATTCTGTTTTCTCCAGGATCCCTATCACTTGTGTTTTCTCTGAAGGTTTGGATTTTTGGTTCTGACATGTTGATCTATACTTTAAGTGTCAACTGATTGCAGATGATGTTCTTTTCATTGGAAATCATGTGCCTCTTCCTTTTAATTTAATTTTATTGTTTTTGTTTTTTTTAGAGTGTAGAACCTTACCGGATTTGGAACGTATCAGCTGTTGCAGGTGATAGCAATTTTTAACCATCTTTTTGTGATGGGAGAGAAATTGAGGTGGGAGTTGTGTCCTGAAATCTTAATTTCATTCTTAATCTCATTCTAAATACCAAGATTTCATGAGGCATGCAAGAGGGCATGGGGGAGAGCTGTCATCATATTGTGATCCTGTGTGTCAGATAGTGTGTACACCAAGGAAGATGAGAATGGTGTGTCCCTGTGTGTGTCGGATACTGTGTACACTATGGAAGATGAGAATGTGACCGTGTGTGTCAGATAGTGTGTACACCATGGAATTGGAAGATGAGAATGTTGTGACCCTGTGTGTCAGATAGTGTGTACACCATGGAAGATGAGAATGTTGGGTCCTGTGTGTGTCGGATACTGTGTACACTATGGAAGATGAGAATGTTGGGTCCGTGTGTGTGTCGGATACTGTGTACACCATGGAAGATGAGAATGTTGGGTCCCTGTGTGTGTCGGATACTGTGTACACTATGGAAGATGAGAATGTTGTGACCCTGTGTGTCAGATAGTGTGTACACGATGGAAGATGAGAATGTTGGGTCCCTGTGTGTGTCGGATACTGTGTACACTATGGAAGATGAGAATGTTGTGACCCTGTGTGTCAGATAGCAAGGTTCGTACGGTCCTTTCAGGTGCTTTAAAGTGCTGTGAAATTGGGTTTTATTTTAAAGGCCTTTAAAGTACTTTATATCAGCTAGGCAGTCCTTTGAAACGGTCAAAGGTCCTTTTAAAATTGTTGCGGTTAGTTTAAATCCTTTAATTGAGCCAAAAGGCTACACAAAATCAACTACAACAGCATTAAAAAGCAAACCGAATTTAAAATTCCGTTGTCTTCGTTGATTTTGTCAGTAGCAGACGATATATTATCAGTCTAACAGTCACAGTTTTCCTGGAAATCGGCAGATCCCGTACGCGAGATTTAACACGAGACTTAACATGCGCCATCTTGTTCGCGGCACCAAAGTTTCTATTTGTCTCAGAAAGCAACAGAAAAATGCCTGGGAAGTGCTCCTTTCAAGATCGGTGGTTGCGTGAGGACAGCTACAAAGACTGGGTGCGGAAAGTTATTGACAGCAAACATGTGGCTCGTTGTGCTTTCTGTGAGAAAACCCTCAACATAATGTCAATGGGGGAATCCGTCTTGAAGCAACATGCCAAGACTGAACTGCACGAGAGCCGAGAGAAAGCGCCGGGCAGATACCAGATTCCCCACCCCAGTGCTGCTTCTCTTCACCCATTCCCACCCCAGTGCTGCTTCTCTTCACCCATTCCCACCCCAGTGCTGCTTCTCTTCACCCATTCCCCACCCCTCCCTCATCACTCATCAAACTAGACTCTGGACTCTGCCTCTCTTAGCCACATTCATGCGACTCGTTGTGTTGGTGATGCCTCCTATGTTCCTCTCCCTCTACCCATATTTTGTGACTTAATCAAAATGTACTGTGAATCACCCAGCTGTAGCTTATTTTCTTGGGGCCCACTTACTGACATATTTCATGGTATCAAGACTGTTGTGCAAGACTTGTGCAAGTGAAAGTCCAGGATTGGGTGTTACCCTCATTTAGGAAGAAAGGTATGTTATTGCTTTCTCAGTTATAACTTGGTTAAATTTTGTCCTTTGAAAAAAAAAATTATGGTCCTTTAAAGGTCCTTTTAAGGTCCTTTTTTTGCAGTCATGTCAAACAGTGGGAACCATGGATAGTGTGTACACCATGGAAAATGAGAATGTTGGGTCCCTGTGTGTGTCGGATACTGTGTACACTATGGAAGATGAGAATGTTGTGACCCTGTGTGTCAGATAGTGTGTACACGATGGAAGATGAGAATGTTGGGTCCCTGTGTGTGTCGGATACTGTGTACACTATGGAAGATGAGAATGTTGTGACCCTGTGTGTCAGATAGTGTGTACACCATGGAAAATGAGAATGTTGGGTCCTGTGTGTGTCGGATACTGTGTACACTATGGAAGATGAGAATGTTGTGACCCTGTGTGTCAGATAGTGTGTACACCATGGAAAATGAGAATGTTGGGTCCCTGTGTGTGTCGGATACTGTGTACACTATGGAAGATGAGAATGTTGTGACCTGTGTGTCAGATACTGTGTACACCATCGAAGATGAGAATGTTGTGACCCTGTGTGTCAGATAGTGTGTACACCATCGAAGATGAGAATGTGTTCCTGTGTGTGTCGGATACTGTGTACACTATGGAAGATGAGAATGTTGTGGTCCCTGTGTATCAGTTAGTGTGTACACTATGGAAGATGAGAATGTTGTGGTCCCTGTGTATCAGTTTGTGTATACAACATGGAAGATTGGAATGCTGTGTCCATGCATGTCATGTAGTGTTTATGCAATGGAAGATGAGAATGTTGTGTCCCTGTGTGTCATTGTCAGATACTGTGTACACCATGGAAGATAAGAATGTTGTGTGAATGCCATGCAAGGTGAGAACGTTGTGTCCCTGTGTCATATAGTGTGTACATCATGTATGATGAGAACGTTGTGTCCCTGTGTGTCGTATAGTGTGTACACCATGTATGATGAAAATGTCATGTGCCTGTGTGTCAGATACTATGCCATGGAAGATGAGAATGTTGTGGCCATGTGTGTCATGTAGTGTGTACACCATGGAAGACGAGAATGTTGTGTCCCTCTGTGTGGTAGCTAGTGTGTACACTGTGGAAGATGAGAATGTTGTGTTCCTCTGTGTATACACCATGGAAGATGAGAAGGTTGTGTCCTGTGTGTTGGTGTGTACACCATGGAAGATGATAATGTTGTGTCCCTGTGTGTCAGTGTGTACACCATGGAAGGTGAGAATGTTGTGTCCCTGTGTGCTAGATACTGTATGCCATGGAAGGTGAGAATCGCAAGCCCGAAGAAAATCCACTGGATGGAATGGGCAGTGAGCGAACTGACATGATTAGCTACAAGGGCCATGACCTCCTACCGCTGACCTTTCGCACGCCCACGTCCTGCGACTCCTGCCACAAGCCTGTGTGGCATGTTCTGCACCCTCCTCCTGCTTTAGAGTGTAAACGTAAGTGGATGTCCATTTTTTGAGACAGCTGTGTCTGTAGCATAAACCTTTCTGTGAGAGAGAGAGAGAGTGTGTGTGTGTGTGTGTGTGTGTGTGTGTGTGTGTGTGTGTGTGTGTGTGTGTGTGTGTGTGTGTGCACGCATGCAGGAAGGGGTGGTTGGTTGAGTGTATATAAGCATTATGTTGTGTTTGTGTGTGTGTGCACATGCACCTGCATGTGCATGTATGGGTGCAGATGTGCGTACAAGTGTGCGCACATATTGTGTATGTGCATACAAGTGTTTGTGGTACGTACATGTCGATGTCTCGCAGGCATTTTCCAAGTGATTACAAGTTACAGAACCACAACCTTAGCTTGTTGGTAGATAACTATGGGTACTAACCCCCAGCAATTTTCAGGAATAGCCCAGTACAATAAATCCTGAAGATTCTGCATCCCAACCCACACAACACACAAAGGTGAGCTAGAATTCTTTGTGAACAGTGTTGTGTGTCTTATGTTGCTACACTACACAGAACTGCATTTTCCATGAATTGTTTTCCTCAGACAGAGATAACCACAGCACTTTGTGGTTGACTTGTCCCATTTTTCTGAGATACTCATGGTCTGTGGGAATCGCATCCAATAGGTGGATGGGTCTTGTACAGAAATGATGGGTGCCATGAGGCAGGGAAAGGTCTCTGCCTTGAACCAGAGGTGGTACTTAACCCACTTCCACTGAAACTACCTGCCTTGAGCATAATGAGGTACAGAGAATAGGTTGTTCAGAACAGGCAGCATCCAGAGATAGATGGGGTCATTTAGAAAGGCCTTCAAATTCCAGTTCAGGCTGCAGACATTCTACCCTGAACGATTCAGTTGTTGCAGTAATAGTATTAACTGAATAGCATGGCAGCCTGCCATTGGTTGAACTACCCTGTGACAGAAAACAGTGGTAGCTGGAAGACCCTGGTGATTTGCTGTGAGAACTGGTCTGCCCTGCTGATGGCCAGCAGAAATGGAGCGGACTGGAGGCACATGTCAGTCAGTGGATAAGAAATCAGACTGTCAGACTTTGTGGTCTGTGAAGGCTCCCACAACCAACTGCAGGTGTAAAGACTGGTATGTCAGTTGTGAAAACTGGTATGTCAGGTGTAAAGACTAGTATGGAGACTGTCAGACTTTGTGGTCAGTGAAGGCTCCCAGCCCACTGCATGTGTGAACACTGGTATGTCAGGTGTAAAGACTGTTACAGCCCACTGCAGGTGTAAAGACTTGGTATGTCAGGTGTAAAGACTGGTATGTCAGGTGTAAAGACTAGTATGTCATGTGTAAAGACTGGTATGGAGACTGTCAGACTTTGTGGTCTGTGAATGCTCCCACTGCAGATGGAAGGACGTCATCTTGGCTTGGTGACTGTTTCAGGTTGCCATGTAAGGTGCATCGAGAACACTATGACAAGAATGAAGAGTTCATAGCCTATTGTAAAGGTAAGGCTGCCTTCCCCCTTTATCTTTATTTTGGGGATTGACTAGTCAGAAATCGATGATCAAGTTCTGATTTCACTTCAAATTCATGCTATGCTTTCTGTGATTTTTTTTGGGGGTGGGGGGTGGGGGGGGGGGGGGTGGGAGTAGTTGCTGTTATCATTTCTTAGTGTGTCTTTGATTGCAGGCTTTGCTAGGGTACCATGCTTAAGAGAAGAGACTTTATATTACTGTTTTCCAGCTTTTTTTAAAAAGTTCATTTTCACTTTTTTTTTTATCACATCTTAACTGTTCAGGACAAAATTTATTGTGCAAGATTTAAGAAAAGCCTGGAGGTCCCTTGGTTGGCGGCTGTACCCCAGGATGGGTAATTGGCGATGATGATGAAGATTTAGAAAAAAATAATTGACATCAGTTTTTTCACATATTTACTGTTCGGACAATGTCTTTATCTTATATGGTGTGGAATTCTGCCATATATCAGGATTTCGCCTCCCTCCCCCCCCCCCCCCCCCCCCCCCCCCCCCCCCCCCCCCCCCCCCCCCCCCCCCCCCCCCCCCCCCCCCCCCCCCCTCCAAAAAAAAAAAGAAGAAAAAAAAGAAAAATTTGGAAAACAAGGAGCTAACTTTAGCACCAGTCTTTGCTGTTGGGTGATTTCAATGGGCACAGTCTTCTTTGGGGTAGTGTGAATTCTTCATCGTGAAATCTGTTTCTTGAGGATGTCTTTTCAAAGCTGGATTTGTGTTGTCTGAACAATTGGTCTCCAACATACTGCCATCCTTTCACAGGTACACTTTTGTGTTTAGATTTGTCGATATGTGATCCCTCACTGGTCCTAGACTATGAATGACATGTCCACGACTGTGCTCATGACCATATTCATGGAAGACCACTTTGCAATCCTCTTGAAATGTAATAGTAAAGAAAGCTGCATATTACCTGAACATCTCAACTATCCAAAAGCTAAGTGGGTTCTGTTTGCAGTGTGTGTAGTTAAGGAAGAGGACGTTCTGCAAAGTCCGGATATGCCAAAAGCCTGACAGACATATTCTGAAAATGTGCAAAAGACAGCATTCCGACGTCTTCTAACAAATTGCATCAGCTTTAAAACACCCTGGTTTACTCTGAATGCCAACACATTTCCAATGAACGCAAACATGCTCAAGGTTGTGTGGATCACAGACCATCAGTTCCTAGCACTTGGGCTCATTAAAAACTGAGAGCCAAATTGAGACAGCCTTTTAAATGAAGTAAACATCTGTCTAGAAGAGACATCTACTGTTGCTTTTAAATGAAGTAAACGTCAGTCTTGAAGAGACTTGTGCTCCAAGCTGACATCCAAAGTGCCGAAGAAAAAAGTCTGGAAAATTGTGAACAAAATCAAAAAGAAAAACACCAACCTGTCAATTTATCACTTAAAACTTGCAGATACTCTGATTACTGACAAGTAAGCTGTTGGCCTCCACCATTTAACAGAATTTTGTCTTCCACAAGTAAATGCTGCTTTTTGAAAAACAAACAACTGAAAGAAAAATCTCCCTGTACCTTCTCCTCTGACAAGTCGGAAGTCGACAATCGGCCATTTTCAGTTGATGACTTGAAAAGCAACTCCACAAACCTGTAGCGATTCTGCTCCTGGCCTTGATGACATCCATTACCATCTTTTGAAACATCTCCCAGAAAACTCTCTCAGAACTCTTGTCATAGGCTAAAGTCATATCAGGGCCACAGGGTACTTTCCGCCCTTTTGGTTAAAAGCCCTGATCATTTCTGTTCCTAAACCTGAAAAAGACCTTATCAACCCTTCAAAATATCATCCAGTAGTTCTCACCAGTTGCCTCTGTTAGCTAATGGAAAAGATGGCCAACTCCTGTCTAATGCTGAAACATGGAAACCAATGGTCTTTTAGCCCAAGGCCAGTGTGTTTTCCAGAAATACCTCCACAGTTGATCATTTTGTCCATCTTGAAACCGCCATCCGTAATGCCCTCATTAACAAACAACTTGTGGTTGCTATCTTTTTTTTTTCTTTTTTTTTTTTTAAATGTAGAAAAGGCTTATGACACTACATGGAAATATGGAACTCTGATAGATCTTCATAACCTAGGTTTTCGAGGTCATCTGCCTGTTTGTCCAAGTCATTGTTGGCACCACACTGACATTCATGGGCAGGAGTTGGGTGTGCCCAAAGGAGCATTCTTTCTCCTGCTCTTTGCAGTTTTAAAATGAATGAGATTGTCAGTTCAGTAAACCGGGGTTTCGAGTTCTCTGTGTTTGCTGATATTTTGCTTTCTACACAGTTTGAACCATGTATGCCAGCATATAATGTAAAGTCCAACTTTGTATAGATAAGATGTGGCAGTGGGCCAAAAGTGGGTTTACTTTTTGGGGCACTAAAACTCGGTGTATCCGATTTAACAATTTTTGACAATTTGCTGATTCTGACATTCGTCTGGACGAAGCCATCAATCCAGCTGTGAAGGAAACCAATTTTTTTTATTTTTTTTTTAGTTATCTTTGATCAAAAAGTGTATTTCAAATGTCTTTTTGACCCTTTGAGGGAGAGTGGGGACTATGCTTTTGGCCTCCAGATCATTAAAAGAGATAATTTCTTAATGGCTATTTGAATCTCAAGAACTGAGTTATTGGCTGGGAGCTGTTTAGAGACATTCTCATAAGAAGAGAGGTGTAATGTCGCAAATGAGCATGCTCCTGCCAGCCTTTTGAATATTCAGGCATTTGGACAGGTAAGTACGAGAAAAAGGAATATTACTGCTAAAAGTAGTTTTAGAATACACTTACCAGGCCAAACACTAGGATGCCGTCTCACCACAAAGCTAAGTCGGGAAAAGGTGCAAAAACAGAATCAGTTCTGCATGACAGTGTTATGAACTTACTAAGGGAGATCACTCTAGATACTTATGTAAGGATTGATGTGAAGTTAGCTCCCTGCTCTCCCACATTGAGTTTTTTTTGGGTTAACCTGGTGTGACTGTAATGTTCCATGCTTGGTGAGGATAAGGCATTTGTCTGTAAAGGAAGGTTAACTGTAAAACTACTTTCAATATCATATTTACTATTTCCATTTGGTTGTTTTAGTATTTTTGTTTTTATCATCATCTTCATCACAGTCGTTGTTCCCTGAATGTTGGTCCTCAGAGTACCATACTTTTCTGTCTTTAGATGCGTGCTGCAGGCATGGGAGAACACAGGAAACACCAATATCTGTAGGAGGCAATTGGTCTGACATGGGGAAGTCATTGTGTTTGTGGTGTTCTTCCTTACTGAAGGAAGCGTCTGACATGGGGAAGTCATTGTGTTGGTGTTTGTTTTCAGACTGACTTATTGATGCGACAGAAAATTCTTCCTTACTGAAGGAAGGGTCTGACAGGGGGAAATCACTGTGTTTGTGGTGTTCTTCCTTACTGAAGGAAGGGTCTGACATGGGGAAGTAATTGTGTTGGTGTTTGTTTTCAGACTGACTTATTGATGTGACAGAAGATTCTTCCTTACTGAAGGAAGGGTCTGACAGGGGGAGTCATTGTGTTGGTGGTTGTTTTCAGACTGACTTATTGATGTGACAGAAGATAGTTGTGTTCCATAGTGGATCATTGGTCTGACAGGGTGAAATTTGTTGTTTTTGGTGTCCCTCCACACCGAGCTTTGGTGAAATGTTTTACCTAACATATATTTTTTGTGTATTCTTCTTACAGTGAACTACGATTCCAGTATACAAGCCAAAGAGATGCTGCTTCTGGCAGAGTCCACGGAGAAACAGAAGATGTGGATTACACACATGAGCAAGAAGATCTCCAAGAAAGGAATTGTCAGCTCAGGAAACTTGGGGTAATACTCTACTAGGGAGAAGAGTAGGTTTGAGGGGAGAGGGGTAGAGGTGGCCAAGCTGATGTGATCTGTCCAGGGTTGCCAAGTGTTTTGCATTTGGCATAGCATGTTATGATTTCAGTGATAATGTTACTGTGCTATGCTTTGTGACTTACTGCTGAGCCAGGACAAAATTGAAGAAAAGAAAACCAAAAAAGACCAAGCTTCATGGACTTGGTGGCTTAAAGGGAAGTGGGGCAACATAGATCTTTACACTGTAGACGTCTTTCCTCAAAAGGTGGCCAAGTTGAGGAAAGAGAGGGAGAAAAGGTCGAAGAAAAATCGCAAGTCTGCTGCATTATCAATTGCTTACATATTTTGCCATTTTGATTTATTGTTGCTCAAGTCAAAACCATGTGATAACTTGCAAGATTCCATCTCTTACTCTGCCCTCATGTCATGTGGGAAGCAAAGTGCGACTGGGACTGCTGTTTGGTCTGACTGGCATGGAGGACACCACAGAGATAGTTTCAGATAAGAAACCAGCCAAAGAGAATCCCATCTACAGCTTCCAGGATATTATATGCAGTGCTGCTTTCAAGGCCTTGGCAGCTCCGTCTCCTATTCACTGGCTAGGAACAGTGTAAACTTGTCTACCATTTAACACAGACTACAAACATTTTAAATATACATATTTTTATATCATCAGAAAACTAGGATACATTTTTTTTCTCTGTCATGTGTTTCCCATGTGACATGTTTTACCATTTTAGTTACTCCAGCTGTGTACACAGACACAGCCTGCCTTGTCCTGTCCCAGCCTCTGCACCACAACCCGCAGGGATCAGTCAGTACCAAGCTGTCATGAAACAACCCCACAAGAGAGAAGCTGCCCTGCTGCCAAGCCACTTTGGTGGTACTGTTCTGAGTCAACTTATGCAGGACACCACATACTAAACCCCCTACTGACGCAGTGATTGCTTCGTCATGAAGCCATTGTGACGAAGTTTCTCCCTGCAGAGGGTGCCACCATATTCATGCCAAGACCATGCCCATGATGTTGATTATACTGAAACTGAACTGACCACAGGCATGGAGGCAAGGGAAAATCCAGGTAGAGCTCATCTTAACAGCAGGGCATGAAGGGCTGCAGAATGTCATACATGTTTCTACAATGAATGTCCTGAGTTTCATTGAAATGATGATCTGAGCTCCATTCTGGTCAGAGACCACAGGACAGAATAATCTCTGCAGGGTTAGAAAATGGAAGAAACACTGGGAGACGCAACCATTAAATGGATGAAACTGTACTATGTGTTTCCAGTCCTCCCATTGGAACCCATTGCACATTGCACCTGGCGTATGTGTGTGTTTGTGTGTGTGTTTGTGTGATTGTGTACATGTGTGTGTGTGTGTGTGTGTTTGTGTGCTCAGCTTAAGCATGTAGAAATATTGTGTGTGTGTGTTTGGAAGATTGCCTTTTGTTGTTTATCATATTGGTTGCTTCTCTTGATTTATTTACTTTTTATTGTAAGCGCTTAGGGCTTTTAAAGATTAGGCGCAAGAAATGCACATTATTATTATTATTATTATGCAGTTCTGATTAGGAGTGAGTGTGAGCTGAAATAGCCCACAAATGAATGCTTCTGATGGGAGACAAACCCATGACCATCTGACGCACATGCTGACCAACCAGTCACTGTGGCTGGTTATGTGTGTGCGTGTGTTGAGCACTGTGTTGGTTGGAAATGAAATGAATCGAATATGAGAAGATAAGTGGGTTCTCGTTCTTCGTTTTCACTGTCCTAAATGTTATTTGTTTTTGCCTGAAGAAGACCCAAGAGGTTGAAATGCATTGTGTTTTGTCCTGTACTTCGTCTGCCTATGTCCTTGGTGGTAACAAACCCCTTCTCTTTCTAAATTTTTCAGTCCTTCCTGATTGTGACCACAGTCTAACCACCACGACCATCACCTATCTTCTCATATTCGATTCATTTCCTTTCCAACCAGTATTATTACTTTCGTTCTCAAATGTCCCCCCCCCCTTTTTTTTTTAAATTTTTTTTCTTTCCTTTTTTTTTTCTTTTCTTTTTGTTGTTGTTGTTTATGTTTGTGGGTAAAAATGATGTACACTTTGTTCATTGAAACACTCTGAATTAGATGCCTTGTTTCAAGAAATTATTTGGTCCTGAAAAATATCTGCAGTTTTGTGTGTGTGTTTTCACCAGAACGGTACGAGGCACAAAGCAGTATTCATCCTACGGCCCCCAGCAGCGAGGTCATGCCTCAGCCAGTAAAGCGGCCACATTACCCCCCAATGCCCGAAACAACTAGACTGTGATGTGGATGGGGAACCTGGGATCCACTGGCCGACACCAGACCACCTGAATCCAGACAGTATGTGATAGAAAGAGGTCCAGGGGCTGGGGTACACGTGGGGGGCTGAGGCTGTGTGTGGACTGATGGGGTCCCAGGGCTGCAGTGTCACGCTAAGGATCAGCAGAGGTTTGAGGGCGCAGACCTGGTGCCAAGGGATGGGTCCAGTGTCGGGCGTGAGGCTGCCAGCCAGTGGAGTGCCCACGACGCGGCAATGCTGTGTTCAGGTCCCCTGTGGGATTGCCCAACCACATGCACACTGTCTCCTCCTGTCTCATCAGGCTGTGCATGCAGAGCATTGACAACCTACCTTCCAGCAACAAACCACCCCCAGTCCCCAACCTCCCAACCCTAAAGAACAAAACTTCCCTAAGTGTCATGTGATATGGAACTTGGAAACGGGATCGGTGGCCTGGGTGGGTGGTCTGCACAGAGCAAAAAAAAGATGATACAGCAGTTGGCACCAGCACTGTAATTACTCCTCAGACAGGTACTGACAGTGCATGATGCAGCATTGGGCACCCAACATGCAATGGATACAGGGAAAGCAGGATGTATGAAGTGTTGGCAGAAACAGAGAGAATTGCTGCCATTAGGAGGATGTTGGGATGGCGTATGGTCACTGCAAGGGAAAACAAGGGGAAGGCATTAGTGGGCTTTTCCCATGGCGTGATTCAGGTGGAGGAGACTTGGAGGACCCAGACCCGTCTGTCCCCTGGCCCGCAGTTCAGTGTGACAACGCTGGCCCCTTTGCCTGTTTTCCTTGTTCCCTGTCTGTTCTGTGTCCCCTGTCTGTTCTGTGTCCCCTGTCTGTCCCCTTTCCCACAGTTCAGTGTGACAATACTGGCCCCTTTGCCCTGTGTACCTGTCTGTCCCCTGTCTGTCCCTTTCCCACAGTTCAGTGTGACAACACTGGCCCCTTTGCCCTGTGTTCCTGGCTCCCTGTCTGTTCCCTGTATGTCCTGTATCTGTTCCCTGTCTGTCCCCTGTCTGTCCTCATTCCCACAGTTCAGTGACAACACTGGCCCCTTAGCCCTGTGTACCCTGTCTGTCCCCTGTCTGTCCCCTTTCCCACAGTTCAGTGTGACAACACTGGCCCCTTAGCCCTGTGTTCCTGGCTCCTTGTCTGTTCCCTGTATGTCCCGTATCTGTTCCCTGACTGTCCCCTGCCTGTCCTCTGTATGTCCCCTTTCCCACAGTTCAGTGTGGCAACACTGGCCCCTTTGCCCTGTCTGTCTCCTGTCCCACAGTTCAGTGTGACAATTCTGGCCCCTTTGCCCTGTCTGTTCCCTGTCTGTCTCCTGTCCCACAGTTCAGTGTGACAATTCTGGCCCCTTTGCCCTGTCTGTTTCCTGTCTGTCTCCTGTCCCACAGTTCAGTGTGACAATTCTGGCCTCTTTGCCCTGTGTTCCTGGCTCCCTGTCTGTCCCCTGTCTGTTCCCTGTCTGTCCTCTGTCCCCTGCCCCAGTTCAGTGTGACAATGCTGGCCTCCTTGTCCTCTGTTCCTGGCTCCCTGTCTGTCCCCCGTCTGTTCCCTGCCCCACTGTTCACTCTGGCCCCTTTGCCCTGTGTTCCTGGCTGCCTGTTGCATGGTGCACAGTTCCTGTGGAGAGCAGAATGATCCAAGAATGAATGAGAGACGAACTGTGACAACCAGTCCACTGCTTGTGGTCAGGAAATGGATGGGGTTGCCGTACAAATTTCTCACTGAAGAGATGTCTACAGTGTTGTTTTTTTAACGAGTGGCTTTTTTTTGCTATGGCATTTGATTTTGCTAGGGGAAAAGAACTTGCCAGTTTTGCTTTTTTCTAACGACATGCAATAGGCATAATTAAGTTGGTGAAGCTGTTCAGGCTGAAATTTTTGTGAAAAGAAACTGTGTGGCTGATTTATGAAGTGAAGAATTCTCTATAGGTGCTGTGATTCATATTGTAGGAAAAAGAAAATGCGAGTGCAGTTTGTGTGGTATTTGTCTGCCCCTGTTCTCCCAGATGGATTGCAGGTCAGGGAGAGGCCCTGCTGTAGACACAACTGGCAAGTCCTAGCTTTCCTCTTAGGAAGCAGTCCCTTGTGTATTTGCCTAGACAAGATGTTGGGTCATGAGTTTTAAACATTAGCCAGCTTCCAGTTTACGTAGTAGGGACAACTAGTGTGCTTGTTTTTCAGAACAACGGTTGGTAGTCGGTTTGGGAATGACTGGTCTGATATGATTTCAGTGGTCTGGTTGAGGGAATGTGGAAGCACTGAGAAATGGAAGGAAGTGACAGTGCTAGCACAGTTCATCAAATTGTAGAGCAGCTGTAACAGAAAGGTTCTGAGGATGGAACAGGACGGACACAGGGGTTGACCACAGTGTGTAGTGGACATGGAACAGGACGAACACAGGGGTTGACCACAGTGTGTAGTGGACATGGAACAGGACGGACACAGGGGTTGACCACAGTGTGTAGTGGACATGGAACAGGACAGACCCAAACCTAACCTGTATAGGTAATGATCTTCAAGGACAGGGAGAGGAAGTCTTGCCAGGTCAGCTGCACAAGGTGTCTCTTGTCCCATTGGGTTTTCGACTGTCTTGCAAGGCAGTGCACGAGATTTTGTCCAAAGGGATGAGATGGCCGGAGTTGTTCATCTTTGACTGGTGTCTATCCTTGGTTACAGGCTGACAACTGGTGTCAGGCTGTAGCCCTACAAACAGATGTGCTGTGAGTGTTGTGTGATGTGAGAGAAGAAATGCCCAATGTCCTTACTGACTGTGGGGAAGACGGGACTGGAACTCACCACAGGGAGGTGCACTAGTGGTAAGTGTCTGACCTCATTTAGTGCTCCTTGGCAAACAGATTGAATGGATTTCCTCTCTCTGACAGTTCATGGTGGTTTATCAGGCGACATGTCATCAGAGCTGACAGCTGGTAGTTTATCAGATGACATGTCATCGGAGCTGACAGTTCATGGTGGCTGACAGTTCATGGTAGTTTATCAGGTGACATGTCATCGGAGCTGACAGCTAGTAGTTTATCAGGTAACATGTCATCAGAGCTGACAGCTGGTAGTTCATCAGGTGACATGTCATCGGAGCTGACAGCCAGTAGTTTATCAGGTAACATGTCATCAGAGCTGACAGCTGGTAGTTAATCAGGTAACATGTCATAGGAGCTGATAGCTAGTAGTTTATCAGGTGACATGTCATCAGAGCTGACAGCTGGTAGTTTATCAGGTGACATGTCATCAGAGCTGACAGCTAGTAGTTTATCAGGTGACATGTCATCAGAGCTGACAGCTAGTAGTTTATCAGGTAACATGTCATCGGAGCTGACAGCTAGTAGCTTATCAGGTAGCATGTCATCAGAGCTGACAGCTAGTAGTTTATCAGGTAACATGTCATCGGAGTTGACAGCTAGTAGTTTATCAGGTGACATGTCATCGGAGCTGACAGCTAGTAGTTTATCAGGTAACATGTCATCAGAGCTGACAGCTGGTAGTTTATCAGGTGACATGTCATCGGGGCTGACAGCTAGTAGTTTATCAGGTGACATGTCATCGGAGCTGACAGCTAGTAGTTTATCAGGTGACATGTCATCGGAGCTGACAGCTGGTAGTTTATCAGGTGACATGTCATCGGAGCTGACAGCTAGTAGTTTATCAGGTGACATGTCATCGGAGCTGACAGCTGGTAGTTTATCAGGTGACATGTCATTGGAGCTGACAGTTCATGGTGGTTTATCAGGCGACATGTCATCAGAGCTGACAGCTGGTAGTTTTATCAGATGACATGTTATCGGAGCTGATAGTTCATGGTGGCTGACAGTTCATGGTAGTTTATCTGGTGACATGTCATCAGAACTGACAGTTCATGGTAGTTTATCAGGTGACATGTCATTGGAGCTGACAGTTCATGGTGGTTTATCAGGCGACATGTCATCAGAGCTGACAGCTGGTAGTTTATCAGATGACATGTTATCGGAGCTGATAGTTCATGGTGGCTGACAGTTCATGGTAGTTTATCTGATGACATGTCATCAGAACTGACAGTTCATGGTAGTTTATCAGGTGACATGTCATCAGAGCTGACAGCTGGTAGTTTATCAGGTGACATGTCATCAGAGCTGACAGTTCATGGTGGCTGACAGTTCATGGTGGTTTATCAGGTGACATGTCGTCGGAGCTGACAGCTGGTAGTTTATCAGGTGACATGTCATCAGAGCTAACAGCTGGTAGTTTATCAGGTGACATGTCATCAGAGCTGACAGCTGGTTGTTTATCAGGTGACATGTCATCAGAGCTGACAGCTAGTTGTTTATCAGGTGACATGTCATCAGAGCTGACAGTTCATGGTAGTTTGTCAGGTGACATGTCATCAGAGCTGACAGCTGGTTGTTTATCAGGTGACATGTCATCAGAGCTGACAGCTGGTAGTTTATCAGGTGACATGTCATCAGAGCTGACAGCTGGTAGTTTATCAGATGACATGTCATCAGAGCTGACAGTTCGTGGTGGTTTATCAGGAGTAGCATTCTGTGGCAGTCCTTGGAAAGAAGGCAGAAGAAGTGGATTGGTGCAGGCCCTTCCACTCAGACCAGGGGCTGTGATTCACAGCTTTTCAACACACAGGCCTTGCACTTGTGTGTTTGTGTTATTAGTGTTTTCCAAGTGTTACTAACCTGTGTGGGGCCTAACTTACAACTGCTGAGTGAGGGCAACTAACTGTGTTCAGCTCTTATGATTATGGGGTAGGGAGCAGAGGGGTGGGGTTGGGAGATCTGATATGCTGTGGTCAAGTAGGAGAGAGAGTGTTGATTGGGTTGTTTCCACCAGTAGATGCAGTTTAATCTTGCACAGCATGAATGCTTAGTTTTGATGATTTTTGTTGTGGATTTGCAAGGGTTTTTATATTAAAAACATCTGGTATGCAGGCTTGGACATGCGAATGAGAGAATTTACAGGTTGGTATGATGAGGAATGCCTGTTTTATGTTGAGAAAAAGTCGAAGAATCGTTGAGTCGTATGAAAGGTAGAAAAAGATGAGCAACAGAGGGTAACCTTAGCATGATGAACATGGAAGACACATGCCTCGTTTGATCAACTTATTCGGTGAATCACTCCTTTGATCATGTGTGCAAGTGGTAGAAGTAATTTTCCTCACAGTGGAACTAACATGTGGCCATGTTGCTGTTTATCATACTTTTTATTGTTCATTGTGTCTCTTTGCTAACACGGCCCTTGTTGTCATTGGCATTGTCATGCAGTGTGTTGGGGACAGAATATTTACTACAGATGAAGAAAGTATGAAGGACACTGTGTTGGCCCAGTGAGTGGCAGTGTACACATGGCCGTCCCTGCAGTGTGGGGCTTTGTGTGGTCATTGCCAGTGTGGGGCTTTGTATGGACACTGTGGCAAGGTGGGGCTTTGTGTGGACACTGGCAGTGTGGGGCTTTGTGTGGACACTGCCAGTGTGGGGCTTTGTGTGGACACTGGCAGTGTGGTGCTTTGTGTGGACTGTGTGGGGCTTTGTGTGGACACTGTGGCAGTGTGGGACTTTGTGTGGACACTGGCAGTATGGGGCTTTATGTGGTCACTGGCAGTGTGGGGCTTTTGTGGACACTTTCTCCGGCACCAGCAGCAGCAGCATGTCTGTCAAGGCTGGCCATGGTGCTCTGTGCCTCATGTGTCTGTCAAGGCTGGCCATGGTGCTCTGTGCCTCATGTGTCTGACTGTGGGAAAAGACCAAGAAAAATGTAGTACTCAGTGATGTAGAATGGTTTCTGCGTCTGGATGCCCTACCAGTGTCCACCTAGACTTCCTGCCCAGCACAGCACAGCAGTGCTTAGAATGTTGGCGAACACTGTGTAGGCTGGAGAGGGTGATTAGGGTTAAAGGCAACAAGGGACAAAGATACTGCTGGTGGTGTGTGTGGAGTCTGTGTGGCATGCCTGTGTGCATGACTTGGATGTCTGACAGCCTGTGCTTGTAGAGATAAGTGTCTCCCATGGAATCTGCACTACTCTGCACGCTGGTGTCACAAAGTGTTGGAGACATCCCTCTCCTTTCCAGTCCCCGAACTCCACACCTCCACCCATACCTTCATTTTCAGACCATTCCCAGTCATCATATTCAGTGTCCTGCTTCATGTCATGGTTGTACAGAAATGATGATGCCTTCTTTATTATCACACACCAACATTGTTTCCTTATCTTATGCCAATGTTTAAAATTATCTCTCTTTTATGTTTATGTCTTGGTTGTACAAAGTTAAGTGTCTTTTGGACTGTTCCACGCTACCAGTTGTGTACATACAAAGTTTTCTTAAAGTCTGTCATTCACTATGCATGTATAATATTTTGTGTAACTAGTGCTTTTATGGAATAGCTTAAAAAATCTGTTCTGAATACAGGAACGAGAAATGGATGTTTTTGGCGCCATGATTGTATCATACTTTTTTTTTCTCTTTGTGTGGTATTACTTTGCTTTGTCTCTGTGGTGGTCATGTTTTACTCTGTGTTCAAATCATGTTTCATGGACACTGCGACGTCTAGGCTGTCTGCTGAAAATTGTAAGAGCAGGGGGATGATTTTTTTTTTTTAATAATGATTTTGTCATTTTCAGGGTTTTTTTCTGTATCTATGATGTATAAGGTAAAGTGTACAGGTTTTCAGGTATTCAGATCATTTTAACCAATGAAAAGTCGGCAGTTGTAGTTGTAAAAAGTACTAAAGTCTTCCTTTGAGTTAATGTTGTGTCCAGTCTGTGTCATTAGCCTACCCGCCCTTCTTGTTGGATCTGAGGTGGTATCAAGAATCTGAGGGGTTTTGAGGTGGTGGTGGGGAAATGGGTAGAGATGGGAAATTTAATGGAGTTTCTTTAGTTCATGGCTAAAGAGGGTTGGCAGGTCGATCAACAGAAGGTGGGGCTGATAGGAGAGGGGGAGTGGATGGGCAGCGTAAGGAAGAGGAAGGGTGTAGTCAGAGATAATTTTGTATGTCAGCAAGATGAATATTCTGTGTTGATTTGGCAACATACCCCTCCCCACCGCCCCAAGAACTATTGTTCCAAACCCAGTTCTGTCGGGGGGGGGGGGGGGGGGGGGGGGGGGGGGGGGGGGGGGTTCTGAGTGAGGGAAGCCATGTCAAATTAGTCTTTGGATCCATCAACAGGGTTTGAAACCTAGGCTCTACACCTGCTTTGCCTGCTGTTCTGTCATTTTTATTTCTCCAGAAAATGGTAGTATAAAGAAGTGGGAGATGCTGATCAGCTGTGCCCAGACATTGTCAACAGACACACTCAGACACACGCGCACACACACACACTCGCACGCACACACACACATGTGTATGCCTGGAATGTAGTGCTGTTTGTGAAGCCTTTTCATTGCAGACATCTTCATCTGCTGTCAGTGTCCAAGGTGTTTCAGTTCTGTGTATCCAGTATCACAGAAGGACAAGAGCACTTAATACCAGGGATGTATGTTCAGCCACAAGCCAGTTGGCCATCAACATCTGTCCCCCTGTTGAGATCCATTTGGGTAGTGGTCCGCCTTGAGTGTTCTGTAAGCTGGGGTTGTTTGTTGGCCTGTCTCTGTAGTAAAGGTGGGTGCCGTCTGTGGGCCTGTCTGTAGTAAAAGTGGGTGCCGTCTGTGGGCTTGTCTCTGTAGTAAAGGTGGGTGCCGTCTGTGGGCCTGTGTCTAGTAAAAGTGGGTGCCATCTGTGGGCTTGTCTGTAGTAAAGGTGGGTGCTGTCTGTAGTAAAGGTGGGTGCCGTCTGTGGGCCTGTCTGTAGTAAAGGTGGGTGCTGTCTGTGGGCCTGTCTGTAGTAAAGCTGGGTGCTGTCTGTGGGCCTGTCTGTAGTAAAGGTGGGTGCTGTCTGTGGGCCTGTCTGTAGTAAAGCTGGGTGCTGTCTGTGGGCCTGTCTGTAGTAAAGCTGGGTGCTGTCTGTGGGCCTGTCTCTGTAGTAAAGGTGGGTGCTGTCTGTGGGCCTGTCTCTGTAGTAAAGGTGGGTGCCGTCGTGGGCCTGTCTCGTGGGTGCGTGGGTGTCTCTGTAGTAAAGGTGGGTGCCGTCTGTGGGCTGTCTGTAGTAAAGGTGGGTGCTGTCTGTAGTAAAGGTGGGTGCTGTCTGTGGGCTGTCTCTGTAGTAAAGGTGCTGTCTGTGGGCCTGTCTGTAGTAAAGGTGGGTGCCGTCTGTGGGCCTGTCTGTAGTAAAGGTGGGTGCTGTCTGTGGGCCTGTCTGTAGTAAAGGTGGGTGCCGTCTGTGGGCCTGTCTCTGTAGTAAAGGTGGGTGCTGTCTGTAGTAAAGGTGGGTGCTGTCTGTAGTAAAGGTGGGTGCTGTCTGTGGGCCTGTCTCTGTAGTAAAGGTGGGTGCCGTCTGTGGGCCTGTCTGTAGTAAAGGTGGGTGCTGTCTGTAGTAAAGGTGGGTGCCGTCTGTGGGCCTGTCTGTAGTAAAGGTGGGTGCCGTCTGTGGGCCTGTCTCTGTCTGTAGTAAAGGTGGGTGCCGTCTGTGGGCCTGTCTGTAGTAAAGGTGGGTGCCGTCTGTGGGCCTGTCTGTAGTAAAGGTGGGTGCCGTCTGTGGGCCTGTCTCTGTAGTAAAGGTGGGTGCCGTCTGTGGGCCTGTCTGTAGTAAAGGTGGGTGCCGTCTGTGGGCCTGTCTGTAGTAAAGGTGGGTGCTGTCTGTTGGCCCGTCTCTGTGGGAAAGGTGCCGTCTGTTGGCCCGTCTCTGTGGGAAAGGTGCCGTCTGTTGGCCCGTCTCTGTGGGAAAGGTGCCGTCTGTAGACCTGTCTCTGTGGGAAAGGTGCCATCTGTTGGCCTTTCTCTGTAGGAAAGGTGCCACACCTGGACACAACAGTACACACTCTGAAGACCTTAACACTAGTCTGGATAATATGGTAGTCTGGTTTAATTTGTATTCATAATCAAAAGGTACTTTTTTCCTGTCCAGGTTCTCCGTTTAATACCGGGGGTTTAGACACCAATGTCGGTGTTTTAGTCCCTTTTTTTTTTTAAAAATCCAAGACAAGTCAAATGTACTACAGGACACAGCTACAACCATGCCGGGAAGTGAGGCCTGGGTGTAGCACTGCACAAAGAGATACATATGTCGGGTTAGGTCCTGTGCTGTGGGCAGGACACAGCTACAACCTTGCTTGGAAGTGAGGCCTGGCTGGGTGTAGCGCTGTACAAATAGATCCAGGGGGAAGGCAGGACTCCCTTCTCTCTCCCTTGTTCTCCCAGTACATACACTCACAATAGTGATCAAGTTTGCACACACACACACACACACACACACAGATTGATTGGGTTAGTCCATGTTCAGTTTTTGTGTAGGCTTTTTTGTTGCCTTTTGCAGTGCTGTTATGGGATGCATTATGTGCATTTTGTTTTCCCAGTTATGAATTTTTCTTTTTTTTTTCAATTGTTCAGGGCAGTTTGTTGGCTTAAGCTGATAAGTAGGTTTTCTCATCCATATTGTAGCTGTTTGGTGTGTTCAGTGAGATGTGGATGAGGAGTGTGTTCAGTGAGGTGTGTGTTCAGTAAGGAGTGGGTGAGGAGTGTATTCCGTGAGGAGCGTGTTCAGTGAGGTGTGGGTAAGGAATGTGTTCAGTGAGGTGTGTGTGAGGAGTGTGTTCAGTGAGGTGTGAGTGAGGAGTGTGTTCAGTGAGGTGTGGGTGAGGAGTGTATTTAGTGAGGAGTGTTCAGTGAAGTGTGGGTAAGGAATGTGTTCAGTGAGGTGTGGGTAAGGAGTGTGTTCAGTGAGGTGTGGGTGAGGAGTGTATTCAGTGAGGTGTCGGTGAGGAGTGTGTTCAGTGAGGTGTGGGTGAGGAATGTGTTCAGTGAGGTGTGTGCGAGGAATGTGTTCAGTGAGGTGTGTGGTGAGGAGTGTGTTCAGTGAGGTAGGGGTGAGGTGTGTGTGAGGAGAGTATTCAGTGAGGTGTGGATGAGGAGTGTATGTCAGAGGAGTGTGTTCAGTGGGTGAGGAGAGTGTTTAGTGAGGTGTGGGTGACAAGTGTGTTCAGTGAGGTGTGGATGAGGGAGTGTTAGTAGGGAGAGTGTGTTCAGTGAGGTGTGGTGAGGAGAGTGTTTAGTGAGGTGTGGGTTGGAAGTGTGTTCAGTGAGGTTGTGAGTGAGGAGTGTTCAGTGAGGTGTGGTGAGGGGGGTGGTGGATGTGAGTGAGGTGTGGATGAGGAATGTGTTGAGTGAGGTGTGGGTAAGGAGTGTGTTCAGTGAGGTGTGGGTGAGGAGTGTATTCAGTGAGGGTGCGGTGAGGAGTGTGTTCAGTGTGGTGTGGGTGAGGAATGTGTTCAGTGGGTGTGCGAGGAATGTGTTCAGTGAGGTGTGGGTGAGGAGTGTGTTCAGTGAGGTGGGGTGAGGTGTGTGTGAGGAGAGTATTCAGTGAGGTGTGGATGAGGAGTGTATGTCAGAGGAGTGTGTTCAGGGGTGAGGAGAGTGTTTAGTGAGGTGTGGGTGACAAGTGTGTTCAGTGAGGTGTGGATGAGGTGTGTATGTCAGAGGAGGTGTGTTCAGTGAGGTGTGGGTGAGGAGAGTGTTTAGTGAGGTGTGGGTGAGAAGTGTGTTCAGTGAGGTGTGAGTGAGGAGTGTTCAGTGAGGTGTGGATGAGGGGTGTGGATGTGGAGTGAGGTGTGGATGAGGAATGTGTTGAGTGAGGTGTGGGTGACTGCTGGGTTGGTGGTGAAGGAATGACTGCCTTGTTCGGAATATCTCCACATCTCGTGGCTGTGTCCAGTATTGGAAGGGAAGACAGAGGATGAATGGTCACTGTGGCTACAGAGTGTGTGCTCCTTGTCGAGTGTCATCATGGCTGGAAGTGAAACCGCCTGTTAGATGGTCAAAAACATCGGCCACAATTCAGGATGCAAGGCTTGTAGCTGCTGTCTTGGAGAACAAACCTCACAGTTCTCAGTGTGGTGACGTGATAGACATAAACATTCCCAGCAGTACAAACCAAACAGTTCATTTCTCAGTTTGGTGACAGACATGAACACTCCCTGTAGTACAAACCCCACAGTTCTCAGTTTGGTGACAGACATGAACACTCCCTGTAGTACAAACCCCACAGTTCTCAGTGTGGTGACAGACATGAACACTCCCTGAAGTACAAACTCCACAGTTCCCAGTGTGGTGACAGACATGAACACTCCCTGTAGTACAAACCCCACAGTTCTCAGTGTGGTGACGGACATGAACACTCCCTGTAGTATAAACCCCACAGTGCTCAGTGCGGTGACATGACACGCATGAACACTCCCTGCAGGGATGGCAGTGGCTGGGAAGATGTAGACTGCTGGACACTGCTCTATGGCCTTTGGGGATGGATATGGAGCCTGTGGAGAACGTGTCTCGAACAGAACTCCCAGGCTACAGCAGCCCAGCAGTGTGACAAGAAGCGGGTGGGGGGATGGACCAGGTCTGTCCATGAGCCCTCTGTTCAGCAGCAGTGTCGGTCAGCAGTGGTCACTGTGTGGAGCAGCAGCATGGGGTCGGGACCAAGGGCCAGCCAGGCGGTGCAAAGCATCGGGCATTAGGACAAGACTATGGCTAAAATTAAAAGAAAACAAAACCATAAACCAGGTACTAGATGTGCCAGACAACCTGCCGTCTTCCCAGACGATCAGTATGACCTTTTCATGAGGTCACCAAGATCAAAATCGTTTTTTTTGCTCCACCTTTTTCCACCTACAGGTTTTTTTGTTTTTTTTAGTTTGTTTTTTTCAAGCAGGCCTTCAGCCCTGACCTTTGTTTGTGGTCCAGTGTCAACTGGGTAGAATGGACAGGAAGAGTGGGCCTGGTCTGTCGGCTGTCTGTGACCCTGTGTGTGGGGAGAGGGGGAAGGGCAGGTGGTGGATAAACTGAACGGCTTGGCTGGCTTTGGCCTCTGCTGATCTCCCTTGAAGGGGCAGGGAACAGGCTGCCAGCCAATGGTTCATCCAGGGACAGGGGACAGTTGGTGCAGCAGTGGAGGGGGGGGGGGGGGGGGGGGGGGCAAGGATATAGTTGTTTGTGAAATAGGTGGTCAGCCTGCGGTATTGGACTCGATTTGTAATTTCTGCATTGTGTGAGTTTTTCTAGTGCACTGGTGGCCAGGTGCTATGGGCTGATGGGGAGGTCCCAGATCCCCCATCCCACCCAACCCCACATCTCAGTTCACCTTGGATCTCTTGACTGTTGTGTTCTGACGTTTTGTTCTGTGCTATGTGAAGGAAAGAGTGTGGGGGTGGGTGGTGTTCGCTTGCTTTGTCATTAAATGCATCTCGTCTTTGGCTCGATCTTTCTCACCACCTCTTTCTGAATTTATGCTTCATGTTGTATGTATTTGTGTTGATGTGTGAGCAAGGGCGCTTGGTGTGCATATGAGATTGAGAGACTCAGTTTCAACAAAAAATGCATAACTTGGTTTACTGCTGCCTCTTATTTTTTGTAGTTGTTTTATTCAGTTTTGTATTATTGATGTACACTTTGCTTCATGGTGATGTGGGTACAAATCTCGCTTAATTTATGCTTTGTTCTTTTCGATTGGCATGTGCAGTGTGTGTGGGCCATATTGATCTAACATATCGTACTTTGTCTTTGGTGAGACTGCATCAAGGAGAATGTTGCTCTGACTGACAGAAGAAGTGGAATGCCCGATCCCCTCCCTCTTTGTATGATACTTATTTATTTGCTTAGTTTGTTTAAGCATTATTTGGAAAGGCAAGCACTGTTTTCTTTTAAGTTCCCAGAAAAATGTCAAACATAATTTTGACAGGCAAAGTTTATATTTTTCAGTTAAGCATTGAAAATTGTTAATATGGGCAAAGGTTATTTTGTTGACATCAAGCAAGAAGCAAGATGATGCTGGAAAAGGGGGTGAAGGGAGGGGAGCGAGTGAATATCTGTGTGATGGGATCCTAGGGTACTCTTTCCACATACACAGAATGGCACAGAACAGTGACACACTGGATGTCTGTGTACTAGGATCTCTTTCCACACTTGATATGGAATGGCAGAGAACAGTGACGCACTGTATGTCTATGTAATGGGATCTCTTTCCCATGTAATATACAGGGCTTAAAACGTTCCGCGTCTGGGCGGAATTCCGCGATTTCGGTTTGTCAAAAAAAAAAAAAAAAAAAAAAAAACGACAGGAGCAAGGTATCCGTGATCGGCTTGCAAGCGTTCATAGCAACTGCGCGCAAGTTATGGCCCTGATTATAAATTTCCGGTCGGACTTCCGGAAGAAAAACAAAATGGCGGAGCGCGCAGTCATTGTTCATGATCTTTTGACGAATCTGCAATTAAAAACAAGTGGAAATGGGAGTGGACGCTTCAGAAAGTTGACGAAGAAGTCATTGGAGACTTTCTTCACAAAGTTATTGCAGCAGGTTTAGCTTGGTGCAAACTGTGCTTAAGGGAAGTGTTACGGTGGTCGCGGGAAGAAAGCTCTTGATCACATTCGTTCAGCGAAGCACGTGTCAAACGTCAAGGCGCTGAGTGGAACTACAAGAAAGGTCACTGAAGACACTTTAGCAGCAGTAAAACGTGCCAGGATAGAACATTGCAATGCTGTGGGGAAAAAAGAGGGTGATATAGAAAATGGAAGAGTGCAAGCCAGGCGGGAGGCAGCAAGGAAAAAGATAGGGTTCAAACTAATCAAAGTCAAGTTGTCAGCAAGAAGGTGGATGAGAATGAAATAAAAATTGTAGTGTAAAAGCCAGACAGGAGAAAGCAAGGAAACAGCAGACAAAGATAGGGTTGAAATTCAAGTAAGCAAGAAGGTGGATGGCAAAGACAGTGCAGACAATGCAAGCAGCAAGAAGAAACAGAGTTCCTTGCTATGTTTCTTTAATGCCTCCACCACCCAAACACCCAAATGACAAAGCTGTGTGTGTGTGTGTGTGTGTGTGTGTGTGTGTGTGTGTGTCCTTGTGAAATCCTGTATTTCAGTGTTTATTATAATTTAGGAACTTCAAAATTTGACTTTCAGTATGTGCTGATTCCACAAGTTTCTCATTTATCAAAATTTGGATATTGTGACTTTCAAAATGTGCTGATTCCGCAAGTTGATCTCTGTTATATGAGACTGAACTTTAAAGTGTTTGATGCAGTTACTGACTTTGTGTGCACCAACTTCAAACTTGATATTGTGTGATCATTTAAACCTGAAAAGTGAAACTTATTGAGCAACCCCAGAAGTGAGATTTCATCCAAAGACTATAGTTGGTGAACACCTGTAAAACACTCAAGTTAAAGGGGGAGTGTTCATTTTATTATGTGTTTAACCCCTTCTCCCAATGTCTTCCTGTAATAATTATGTGTTTACAGCAATTTTTATGCACTAAATAACTCTTGAAATTATATGTCCAGAAAGCGCGAAATGGCATAGATTTACACTCGGTTTTTAAAAAATTTTTCCGGGGGAGCATGCCCCCGGACCCCCCTAGTTTCAGTGGTTTTTTCCTCCTCCTGTTTTAAGCCCTGAATATAGAATGGCACAGAACAGTGACGTACTCAATGTCTGTGTGATATGATCTCTTTTCCAGTTTCCACATACACAGAATGACACAGAACAGTGACATACTGAATGTCTGTGTGATAGGATCTCTTTCCACATATTGTATAGGATGGCACAGAACAGTGACACACTGAATGTGTGATAGGATCTCTTTCCACATATTATATACAATGGCACAGAACAGGGACACACTGAATGTGTAATAGGATCTCTTTCCACATACACAGAATGGCACGGAACAGTGACACAAGCCAAGGTTTTTGATAAGGAGTGGAAAGGGAAGGTGTAGTGGAAATTGGGGAAGGAGGTTACAACTAACACCCATTAACCAACCAGTGAAAAAACCCATAGCATCGCGAAGCAACTAATGAATGCAAGGAGGATAAACACCCCCTCGCCCTCGCATTCATTACTTGCTTCATGATGCTATGGGTTTTTTTTTTTCATTGGTTGGTTAATGGGGTGTTAGTTGTAACCTCCTTACCTTCCCCACCATTTTTTCAGGAAGACCTAGAGTAAAATTGATTTTTTTTTTTTTTTTTTTTTTCCCCAAAAATCTGCAAGTTTAGGAAAATGGAAAGAAGAATAACATAGTGTTCAGACATTTACGGGGTTTTCCCCCTTCATTAGCACATGTCTCTCCCCCCTCCCCCTCTTTCTCTCTGTCTTCCACCATGTCTAATCAGTTTATCAAATTGACGTAGGAAAAGTAAAGCGGCATTGAAGACGAGGAAAAGAGAAAGGTGTTAGCACACAAAGGCTGTAGAATTTTTTTTTCCTGTAAAGAATATTGTGAATGGTATAGATGAATAGAATCCTGTTTTGGTGCAGAATAAAGGCAGTAGATTTTTTTTTTTTACGACTATCTTGGATGGTCAAAATGAATGGAATCCTGTTTTGCCTGCTCTGCACATTGTGCAGGAAGTGGCTGGCACTTTATTGAAGAGAGATTTGTGTATTTATGTTGAATTCAGAGATTTATATCAAGATGCATATGAATATGTAAATGTGTGTGTTGTTTTTGTTGATTTGATGGCTTTCCCGAACCCTTTGTAGTGTAGAGAGTGTTGTGCAGCGGTCTGCGACTCGGTGACTTGTGGTGCTGTTTTGGGAGGAGGGGGTGGGGGGGGGGGGGGGGGGACAGACAGCTGGTGACACTAGCTTCACTGGGATCTGCCTGGAGTTGATGTGGTGGCAATGATGGGGTACTGTACTTGGTGCATCGTGTATTATTGTTAAATCTGGCACTTGGTACAAGTGTGCAAGTCTTTCACTTGATACATTCATTGCTTATTTTCCTGATGCAGACAACGACAAAATTGAAAGAAAGTTTAAAAAAAAAAAAACCCAAACATTAGGATATCCTGGAATTGCTTGGCATGGGTGTTGCAAGATAAAATGTGAAAACCATTCCCATGAATTGTGAAATGATACTCTTTTACTTTATGAACCTGTATACCACTTACATGTTTAACTCTTTAGTAGCTGACATCTGTATGATACTGTACATGTTTGTAGTGGAACACTACTTGTTGAAGCAACTGTCTGTGGGGAATGATATGGTACTGACACTCTAAGGTCTAACGTGGAGAGTCTGAGGCTGACTCTGTGTATACTCTTTCTGTATGTTTTGTTAGGGGAGGGGACCGTTTGCCTGGCCTGTTATCAGTACTGCATCTGCTGCATGATGTTACTATGAGAAATAAAACAGTTTCAGGAACAGAGATCTGTGTGTTGGTGGCTGTGGGTGCGTGGATTGGTAGCAGAAAGTCTCCACAGGATTTGGGTTGGGACAGAAAATGGACATGTGGAAGGGGTGGGGTTCACCTTGATTTGGTAGGTGTACCTGGTGATGATCAGGAATGGCGTACTAGATGGTGAGCAGGGATAGGTGTACTTGATGGTGATAGGGAGAGGTGTACTTGATGGTGATCAGGGAGAGGTGTACTTGGTGGTGAGCAGAGAAAGGTGTACTTGGTGGTGATCAGGGAGAGGTGTACTTGATGGTGATCAGGCAGGGGTGTACTTTGTGGTGATCAGGGAGAGGTGTACTTGATGGTGATCAGGCAGGGGTGTACTTGGTGGTGAGCAGAGAGAGGTGTACTTGGTGGTGAGCAGAGAGAGGTGTACTTTGTGGTGATCAGGGAGATGTGTACTTAATGGTGATCAGGCAGGGGTGTAGTTGGTGGTGATCAGGAAGAGGTGTACTTGGTGGTGAGCAGAGAGAGGTGTACTTGATGGTGATCAGGGAGAGGTGTACTTTGTGGTGATCAGGGAGAGGTGTACTTGATGGTGATCAGGGAGAGGTGTACTTGGTGGTGAGCAGAGAGAGGTGTACTTTGTGGTGATCAGGCAGGGGTGTAGTTGGTGGTGATCTGGGAGAGGTGTACTTGGTGGTGATCAGGGAGAGGTGTACTTGGTGGTGATCAGGGAAAGGTGTACTTTCTGGTGATCAGGGAGAGATGTACTTTTTGGTGATCTGGGAGAGGTGTACTTGGTGGTGAGCAGGGATATGTGTACTTGATGATCAGGGAGAAGTGTACATGCTGGTGATGAGGGAGAGGTGTACTTGGTGGTGATCAGGGAGAGGTGTACCTGTGGTGAGCATAGAGGGGTGTACATGTGGTGATCAGGGAGAGGTGTACTTGGTGGTGATCATAGAGGGATGTACAAGGTGATGATCAGTGAGAGGTGCACTCGGTGGTGAAGAGGGCGAGTTGTACTTTCTTGTAATCAGGGAGAGTTGTACTTTGTAGTGAGCAAATACATCTGTCCCTGCTTAACACCAAGTGCAGCTCTCCCTGCTCACCACCAAGTACACCTCTCCTGCTCACCACCAAGTACACCTCTCCTGCTCACCACAAGTACACCTGTCCCTGCTCACCACCAAGTACACTCTCCTGCTCTCACAAGTACACCCATCCTCCTCACACAAAGTACCCCTCTCGCTTCACACAAAGTACATCTCTCAACTCGCACAAGTACACCGTCCCTCCTCACCACAAAGTACACCTCTCGCTCCTCACCATAAAGTACATTTCTCAACTCGCCACCAAGTACACTTGTCCCTGCTCACCACCAAGTACACCTGTCCCTGCTCACCACCAAGTACACCTGCCCCTGCTCACCACCAAGTACACTTGCCCCTGCTCACCACCAAGTACACCTGTCCTGTCACCACCAAGTCACCTGTCCTGCACACGCCATGTACAATGTCCTGCACACCACAATGTACACTGTCCCTGCACAACCCCAAGTACACGTCTCCTGCTCACCACCAAGTACACTGTCCTGACACACCAAGCACACTGTCCCTGCTCACCACCAAGTACCCCTGTCCCTGCTCACACAAAGTACACCTGTCCTGCTCACCCCAAGTCACTTTCCTGATCACCCCAAGCACACTGTCCCTGATCACCCCCACCAACCCTCTCCATGCTTATGAACTTGTACACCTTTTCTGATCACACCGAGTACACTTCTCCCTGCTCACCACCAAGTACACCTCTTCCTGATTACCACCAAACACCTGTCGCTCCTGTTTACCTTGTACACCCCTCTCTGATCACCACCAAGTACACCTCTCCCTGCTCAACCCCAGGAAACTTTCGGATCACCTCAAAGAACACCTCACCTGATCACCACTAATTACACTATCCCTGGTCGCCACCAAGCAAGTCTCCGGATCACTAGCATGCACACCCCTCCATGCTCACACCAAGTAAGCTCTCCTGATCACAGCAAGTACACTTCATCCTGCTCACCACCAAGTACACTTCCTTATCACCAAGTAGAACCATCCCTGCTCGTACCAAGTCACCCTGTTCGCCACCCAAGTACAAACTCGCCCTGAGCACTCAAGGTGCACCAATCCATTATCACCACCAACTATACATCTTCTGCTCACCACCAACCTCTCCTGGCTCACCATCAAGTACCCTCTCTCTGCTCACCACCAAGGTACACTTCTTCCAGTTCACCATAACGCAAAGCTGTCCCTGCTCACCATAAAGTACACCCATCCCTGCTCACCACCAAGTACTCCTCTCTCTGTTCACCACCAAGTACACCTGTCCTGCTCACCACCAAGTGCTATCACTGATCACGAAATGCACCACCAAGTACACTTCTTTGTGCTCACCACCAAGTACACCTCTCCTGTTCACCACTAAGTACACCTCTTCCTGATTACCATGACAACATCTCTCCTCCTCATCACCTTGTACACCACTCTCTGATCACCACAGCTACATCTCTCCCTGATCACCACCAAGCACACCTCTCCTGCTCAACTCATGAAACCTCTTCCCGATTTACTCAAAACTACACCTCGCCCTGATCACCACTAATTACACCTTCCTGGTCGCACCAAGTACACCTCTCTGTGCTCACTACCAAGTAAGCTTCCATGATCACGCAAGTACATCTTTCTGCTCCACCAAGTCACCTTCCCTGGTCACACCAAATACACCACTCCTGAATCAAGTAGAACACCCTGCTCACCACCAAGTACATCTCTTGCTCACCACCAAGTACCCTCTCCCCGATCACCTCAAGGTAGACCAATCCATTATCACCACCAACTACATCTTTCTGCTCACATGAAGTACACCTCTCCCTGCTCACCATCAAGTACACCTCTCTCTGCTCACACCAAGTAAACCTCTCCCGATCACCTCAAGGTACACCAATCCATTATGACCACCAACTATACATCTTTCTGCTTACCACCACGTACACCTCTCCCTGCTCACACGAAGTGCACCTCTCTCTGGTCACCACCAAGGTGCACTTCTTCCTGTCACCATAAAGCAATCTGTCCTGATTACCACCAAATACAATTTTCCCTGCTCACCATAAAGTACACCTATCCTGCTCGCACGGGTACACCTATCCCTGCTCACCACCAAGTACATCTCTCCTGCTCACCACCAAGTACACCTGTCGCTGCTCACCACCAAGTACACCTATCCTGCTCACCACCAAGTACATCTCTCCCTGTTCACCACCAAGTACACCTCTCCTGCTCACACCAAGTCGCCTATCACGATTACGAAATGCACCACAAGTACACTTCTTTGTGCTCACCACCAAGTACACCTCCGTGTTCACCACTAAGTACACCTCTTCTGTTACCACTGACAACATCTCTCCTCCCTTCACTTGTACACCACTCTCTGATCACCACCAGCTACATCTCTCCTCGATCACACCAAGCAACCTCTCCCTGCTCAACTCCATGAAACCTCTTCCTAATCACCTCAAACTACACCTCGCCCTGATCACACTAATTACACCTCTCCCTGGTCGCCACCAAGTACACCTCTCTGTGCTCACTACACGTAAGCTCTCCCTGATCACCAGCAAGTACACTTCTTTCTGCTCACCACCAAGTACACCTTCCCTGGTCACCACAGTACACCTCTCCTGATCAAGTAGAACACCCTGCTCACCACATGTACACCTCTCCCGATCACCTCAAGGTACACCAATCCATTATCACCACCAACTATACATCTTTCTGCTCACCACGAAGTACACCTCTCCTGCTCACCATCAAGTACACTCTCTCTGCTCACCACCAAGTACATCTCTCCCGATCACCTCAAGGTACACCAATCCATTATCACCACCAATTATACATCTTTCTGCTTACCACCAAGTACACCTCTCCTGCTCACACGAAGTACATCTCTCTCTGGTCACACCAAGTACACTTCTTCCTGCTCACCATAAAGCAAATCTGTCCCTGATTACCACCAAATACAACTTTCCCTGCTCACCATAAAGTACATCTCTCCCTGTTCACCACCAAGTACATCTCTCCCTGCTCACACCAAGTACATCTCTCCCTGCTCACCACCAAGTACATCTCTCCTGCTCACCATAAAGTACATCTCTCCCTGCTCACCACCAAGTACATCTCTCCTGCTCACCACCAAGTACATCTCTCCCTGTTCACCACCAAGTACACCTGTCCTGCTCACCACCAAGTCGCCTATCATGATCACGAAATGCACCACCAAGTACACTTTTGTGCTCACACCAAGTACACCTTCCCTTTTTCCACTGAGTACACTCTTCTGATTACCACTGACAACATCTCTCCTCCTCATCACCTTGTACACCACTCTCTGATCACCACCAGCTACATCTCTCCCTGATCACACCAAGCACACCTTCCCTGCTCAACCCCATGAAACCTCTTCCTGATCACCTCAAAGAA
>CM031600.1:71282917-71320038 GCA_018398815.1 Conus ventricosus | reverse complement strand
ACATGTATCGGAGTTGACAAGCTAGTATTTTATCAGGAAATGTCATCAGAGTGACAGGGTAGTTCCTGGTGAATGTTTCGGGCTGACAGCTAGTGTTTATCAGGTGACATGTCATCGGAGCTGACAGCTAGTAGTTTATCGGGTTTGACATGTCATCGGAGCTGAAGCTGGTGTTTTATCGGTGACATGTCATCGGAGCTGACAGTTTGTAGTTTATCAGGTGACATGTCATCGGAGCTGACAGCTGGTTTAGTTTATCGGGGTGACATGTCATTGGAGCTGACAGTTCATGGTGGTTTATCAGGCGACATGTCATCAGAGCGACAGCTGGTAGTTTTATCAGATGACATTTTTATCGGAGCTGATAGTTCATGGTGGCTGACAGTTCATGGTAGTTTATCTGGTGACATGTCATCAGAACTGACAGTTCATGGTTTTTATCAGGTGACATGTCATTGGAAGCTGACAGTTCATGGTGGTTTATCAGGCGACATGTCATCAGAGTTTGACAGTGGTAGTTTATCAGATGACTGTTATCGGAGCTGATAGTTCATGGTGGCTGACAGTTCATGGTGTTTATCTGATGACTTTGTCATCGAATGACAGTTCATGGTAGTTTATCAGGTGACATGTCTTCAGAGCTGACAGTGGTAGTTTACAGGTGACATGTCATCAGAGCTGACAGTTCATGGTGGCTGACGTTCATGGTGGTTTATCAGGTGAATGTCGTCGGAGTGACAGCTGGTTGTTTATCAGGGGGACATGTCATCAGAGCTAACAGTGGTTGTTTATCAGGTG
The DNA here is from genome assembly GCA_018398815.1 of Conus ventricosus. Taxonomy (NCBI): domain Eukaryota; kingdom Metazoa; phylum Mollusca; class Gastropoda; order Neogastropoda; family Conidae; genus Conus; species Conus ventricosus. The sequence goes on along the minus strand of CM031600.1, from coordinate 71,319,240 downwards.
ACATGTCATCAGAGCTGACAGCTGGTTGTTTATCAGGTGACATGTCATAGAGTGACAGCTAGTTGTTATCAGGTGACTGTCATCAGAGCTGAGTTCATGGTAGTTTGTCAGGTGACATGTCATCAGAGTGACAGCTGGTTGTTTATCAGGTGACATTTCATCAGAGTGACAGCTGGTAGTTTATCAGGTGACATGTCATCAGAGCTGACAGGGGGTTTGTTTATCAGTTTGACATGTCATCAGAGTGACAGTTCGTGGTGGTTTATCAGGAGTAGCATTCTGTGGCAGTCCTTGGAAAGAAGGCAGAAGAGGGGGATTGGTGCAGGCCCTTCCACTCAGACCAGGGGCTGTGATTCACAGCTTTTCAAAAAACACAGGCCTTGCACTTGTGTGTTTGTGTTATTAGTGTTTTCCAGTGTTACTAACCTGTGTGGGGCCTAATTACAATGCTGGTGAGGGAAATAACTGTGTTCAGCTCTTATGTTTTTATGGGGTGGGAGCAGAGGGTGGGGTTGGGGATCTGATATGCTGTGGTCAATTTAGGAGAGAGAGGTGTTGATTGGGTTGTTTCCACCAGTAGATGCAGTTTAATCTTGCACAGCTTGATTGCTTAGTTTTGTGATTTTGTTGTGGATTTGCCAAGGGTTTTTATATTTAAAACATTTTGGTATGCAGGCTTGGACTGCGAATGAGAGAATTTACAGGTTGGTTTATGTGAGGAATGCCTGTTTTATGTTGAGGAAAAAGTCGAAGAATCGTTGAGTCGTATGATTGGTAGAAAAAGATGAGCAACGAGGGTAACCTTAGCATGATGAACATGGAAGACACATGCCTCGTTTGATCAACTTATTCGGTGAATCACTCCTTTGATCATGTGTGCAAGTGGTAGAAGTAATTTTCCTCACAGTGGAACTACATGTGGCCATGTTGCTGTTTATCATACTTTTTATTGTTCATTGTGTCTCTTGCTAACACGGCCCTTGTTGTCATTGGCATTGTCATGCAGTGTGTTGGGGACAGAATATTTACTACAGATGAAGAAAGTATGAAGGACACTGTGTTGGCCCAGTGAGTGGCAGTGTACACATGGCCGTCCTGCAGTGTGGGGCTTTGTGTGGTCATTGCCAGTGTGGGGCTTTGTATGGGACCTGTGGCAAGGTGGGGCTTTGTGTGGACACTGGCAGTGTGGGGCTTTGTGTGGACACTGCCAGTGTGGGGCTTTGTGTGGACATGGCGTGTGGTGCTTTGTGTGGACTGTGTGGGGCTTTGTGTGGACACTGTGGCAGTGTGGGACTTTGTGTGGGCACTGGCGTATGGGGCTTTATGTGGTCACTGGCAGTGTGGGGCCTTTTGTGGACACTTTCTCGGGGACCCGCAGCGCAGCATGTCTGTCAAGGCTGGCCTGGTGTCTGTGCCTCATGTGTCTGTCAAGGCTGGCCATGGTGCTCTGTGCCTATGTGTCTGACTGTGGGAAAAGACCCAAGAAAAATTTTAGTACTCAGTGATGTAGAATGGTTTTCTGCGTCTGGATTTCCCTACCAGTGTCCACCTAGACTTCCTGCCCAGCACAGCACAGCAGTGCTTAGAATGTTGGCGAACACTGTGTAGGCTGGAGAGGGTGATTAGGGTTAAAGGCAACAAGGGACAAAGATACTGCTGGTGGGGGTGTGTGGAGTCTGTGTGGCATGCCTGTGTGCATGACTTGGATGTCTGACAGCCTGTGCTTGTAGAGATAAGTGTCTCCCATGGAATCTGCACTACTCTGCACGCTGGTGTCACAAAGTGTTGGAGAATCCCTCTCTTTCCAGTCCCGAACTCCACACCTCCACCCATACCTTCATTTTCAGACCATTCCCAGTCATCATATTCAGTGTCCTGCTTCATGTCATGGTTGTACAGAAATGATGATGCCTTCTTTATTATCACACACCAACATTGTTTCCTTATCTTATGCCAATGTTTAAAATTATCTCTCTTTTTATGTTTATGTCTTGGTTGTACAAAGTTAAGTGTCTTTTGGATGTTCCACGCTACCAGTTGTGTACATACAAAGTTTTCTTAAAGTCTGTCATTCACTATGCATGTATATATTTTGTGTAACTAGTGCTTTTATGGAATGCTTAAAAAATCTGTTCTGAATACAGGAACGAGAAATGGATGTTTTTGGCGCCTGATTGTATCATACTTTTTTTTTCTCTTTGTGTGGTATTACTTTGCTTTGTCTCTGTGGTGGTCATGTTTTACTCTGTGTTCAAATCATGTTTCATGGACACTGCGAGTCTAGGCTGTCTGCTGAAAATTGTTAAGAGCAGGGGGATATTTTTTTTTTTTAATAATGATTTTGTATTTTTCGGTTTTTTTCTGTATCTATGATGTATAAGGTAAAGTGTACAGGTTTTCAGGTATTCAGTTCATTTTAACCAATGAAAAGTCGGCAGTTGTGTTGTAAAAAGTACTAAAGTCTTCCTTTGAGTTAATGTTGTGTCCAGTCTGTGTCATTAGCCTACCCGCCTTCTTGTTGGATCTGAGGTGGTATCAAGAATCTGAGGGGTTTTTGAGGTGGTGGTGGGGAAATGGGTAGAGATGGGAAATTTAATGGAGTTTCTTTAGTTCATGGCTAAAGAGGGTTGGAGGTCGATCAACAGAAGGTGGGGCTGATAGGAGAGGGGGAGTGGATGGGCAGCGTAAGGAAGAGGAAGGGTGGTAGTCAGAGATAATTTTGTATGTCAGCAAGATGAATATTCTGTGTTGATTTGGCAACATACCCTCCCCACCGCCCCAAGTAAACTATTGTTCCAAAACCCAGTTCTGTCGGGGGGGGGGGGGGGGGGGGGGGGGGGGGGGGGGGGGTTCTGAGTGAGGGAAGCATGTCAAATTAGTCTTTGGATCCATCAACAGGGTTTGAAACTTAGGCTTACACCTGCTTTGCCTGCTGTTCTGTCATTTTTATTTCTCAGAAAATGGTAGTATAAAGAAGTGGGAGATGCTGATCAGCTGTGCCCAGACATTGTCAACAGACACACTCAGACACACGCGCACACACACACACTCGCACGCACACACACACATGTGTATGCCTGGAATGTAGTGCTGTTTGTGAAGCCTTTTCATTGCAGACATCTTCATCTGCTGTCAGTGTCCAAGGTGTTTCAGTTCTGTGTATCCAGTATCACAGAAGGACAAGAGCACTTAATACAGGGATGTATGTTCAGCCACAAGCCAGTTGGCCATCAACATCTGTCCCACTGTTGAGATCCATTTGGGTAGTGGTCCGCCTTGAGTGTTCTGTAGCTGGGGTTGTTTGTGGCCTGTCTCTGTAGTAAAGGTGGGTGCCGTCTGTGGGCCTGTCTGTAGTTAAAAGTGGGTGCCGTCTGTGGGCTTGTCTCTGTAGTAAGGTGGGTGCCGTCTGTGGGCCTGTGTTAGTAAAAGTGGGTGCCATCTGTGGGCTTGTCTGTAGTAAAGGTGGGTGCTGTTCTGTAGTAAAGGTGGGTGCCGTCTGTGGGCCTGTCTGTAGTAAAGGTGGGTGCTGTCTGTGGGCCTGTCTGTAGTAAAGCTGGGTGCTGTCTGTGGGCCTGTCTGTAGTAAAGGTGGGTGCTGTTGTGGGCCTGTCTGTAGTAAGCTGGGTGCTGTTGTGGGCCTGTCTGTAGTAAAGCTGGGTGCTGTCTGTGGGCCTGTCTCTGTAGTAAAGGTGGGTGCTGTCTGTGGGCCTGTCTCTGTAGTAAAGGTGGGTGCCGTCTGTGGGCCTGTCTCTGTAGTAAGGTGGGTGCCGTCTGTGGGCCTGTCTGTAGTAAGGTGGGTGCTGTCTGTAGTAAAGGTGGGTGCTGTCTGTGGGCTTGTCTCTGTAGTAAAGGTGCTGTCTGTGGGCTGTCTGTAGTAAAGGTGGGTGCCGTCTGTGGGCCTGTCTGTAGTAAAGGTGGGTGCTGTCTGTGGGCCTGTCTGTAGTAAAGGTGGGTGCGTCTGTGGGCCTGTCTCTGTAGTAAAGGTGGGTGCTGTCTGTAGTAAAGGTGGGTGCTGTCTGTAGTAAAGGTGGGTGCTGTCTGTGGGCCTGTCTCTGTAGTAAAGGTGGGTGCCGTCTGTGGGCTGTCTGTAGTAAAGGTGGGTGCTGTCTGTAGTAAGGTGGGGTGCCGTCTGTGGGCCTGTCTGTAGTAAAGGTGGGTGCCGTCTGTGGGCTGTCTCTGTCTGTAGTAAAGGTGGGTGCCGTCTGTGGGCTGTCTGTAGTAAAGGTGGGTGCGTCTGTGGGCTGTCTGTAGTAAAGGTGGGTGCGTCTGTGGGCCTGTCTCTGTAGTAAAGGTGGGTGCCGTCTGTGGGCTGTCTGTAGTAAAGGTGGGTGCGTCTGTGGGCTGTCTGTAGTAAAGGTGGGTGCTGTCTGTTGGCCCGTCTCTGTGGGAAAGGTGCCGTCTGTTGGCCCGTCTCTGTGGGAAAGGTGCCGTCTGTTGGCCCGTCTCTGTGGGAAAGGTGCCGTCTGTAGGACCTGTCTCTGTGGGAAAGGTGCCATCTGTTGGCCTTTCTCTGTAGGAAAGGTGCCACACCTGGACACAACAGTACACACTCTGAAGACCTTAACACTAGTTGGATAATATGGTAGTCTGGTTTATTTGTATTCATAATCAAAAGGTACTTTTTTCCTGTCAGGTTCTCCGTTTAATACCGGGGGTTTAGACACATGTCGGTGTTTTAGTCCCTTTTTTTTTTTAAATAATCCAGACAAGTCAAATGTACTACGGACACAGCTACAAACCATGCCGGGAAGTGAGGCCTGGGTGTAGCACTGCACAAAGAGATACATATGTCGGGTTAGGTCCTGTGCTGTGGGCAGGACACAGCTACAACCTTGCTTGGAGTGAGCCTGGCTGGGTGTAGCGCTGTACAAATAGATCCAGGGGGAAGGCAGGACTCCCTTCTCTCTCCCTTGTTCTCCCAGTACATACACTCACAATAGTGATCAAGTTTGCACACACACACACACACACACACACAGATTGATTGGGTTAGTCCATGTTCAGTTTTTGTGTAGGCTTTTTTGTTGCTTTTGCAGTGCTGTTATGGATGCATTATGTGCATTTTGTTTTCCCAGTTATGAATTTTTCTTTTTTTTTTCAATTGTTCGGGCAGTTTGTTGGCTTAAGCTGATAAGTAGGTTTTCTCATCCTATTGTAGCTGTTTGGTGTGTTCAGTGAGATGTGGATGAGGAGTGTGTTCAGTGAGGTGTGTGTTCAGTAAGGAGTGGGTGAGGAGTGTATTCGTGAGGAGCGTGTTCAGTGAGGTGTGGGTAAGGAATGTGTTCAGTGAGGTGTGTGTGAGGAGTGTGTTCAGTGAGGTGTGAGTGAGGAGTGTGTTCAGTGAGGTGTGGGTGAGGAGTGTATTTAGTGAGGAGTGTTCAGTGAAGTGTGGGTAAGGAATGTGTTCAGTGAGGTGTGGGTAAGGAGTGTGTTCAGTGAGGTGTGGGTGAGGAGTGTATTCAGTGAGGTGTCGGTGAGGAGTGTGTTCATGAGGTGTGGGTGAGGAATGTGTTCAGTGAGGTGTGTGCGAGGAATGTGTTCAGTGAGGTGTGGGTGAGGAGTGTGTTCAGTGAGGTAGGGGTGAGGTGTGTGTGAGGAGAGTATTCAGTGAGGTGTGGATGAGGAGTGTATGTCAGAGGAGTGTGTTCAGTGGGGTGAGGAGAGTGTTTAGTGTGGTGTGGGTGACAAGTGTGTTCAGTGAGGTGTGGATGAGGAGAGTGTTTAGTGAGGTGTGGGTGAGAAGTGTGTTCAGTGAGGTGTGAGTGAGGAGTGTTCAGTGAGGTGTGGATGAGGGGTGTGGATGTGGAGTGAGGTGTGGATGAGGAATGTGTTGAGTGAGGTGTGGGTAAGGAGTGTGTTCAGTGAGGTGTGGGTGAGGAGTGTATTCAGTGAGGTGTCGGTGAGGAGTGTGTTCAGTGAGGTGTGGGTGAGGAATGTGTTCAGTGAGGTGTGTGCGAGGAATGTGTTCAGTGAGGTGTGGGTGAGGAGTGTGTTCAGTGAGGTAGGGGTGAGTGTGTGTGAGGAGAGTATTCAGTGAGGTGTGGATGAGGAGTGTATGTCAGAGGAGTGTGTTCAGTGGGTGAGGAGAGTGTTTAGTGAGGTGTGGGTGACAAGTGTGTTCAGTGAGGTGTGGATGAGGAGTGTATGTCAGAGGAGTGTGTGTTCAGTGAGGTGTGGGTGAGGAGAGTGTTTAGTGATGGTGTGGGTGAGAAGTGTGTTCAGTGAGGTGTGAGTGAGGAGTGTTCAGTGAGGTGTGGATGAGGGGTGTGGATGTGGAGTGAGGTGTGGATGAGGAATGTGTTGAGTGAGGTGTGGGTGACTGCTGGGTTGGTGGTGAAGGAATGACTGCCTTGTTCGGATATCTCCACATCTCGTGGCTGTGTCCAGTATTGGAAGGGAAGACAGAGGATGAATGGTCACTGTGGCTACAGAGTGTGTGCTCCTTGTCGAGTGTCATCATGGCTGGAAGTGAAACCGCCTGTTGATGGTTTAAAAACATCGGCCCCAATTCAGGATGCAAGGCTTGTTGCTGCTGTCTTGGAGAACAAACCTCACAGTTCTCAGTGTGGTGAGTGATAGGGCCCTAAACATTCCAGCAGTACAAAACCCAAACAGTTCATTTCTCAGTTTGGTGACAGACATGAACACTCCCCGTAGTACCCAAACCCACAGTTCTCAGTTTGGTGACAGACATGAACATCCCTGTAGTACAAACCCCACAGTTCTCAGTGTGGTGACAGACATGAACACTCCTGAAGTACAAACTCCACGTTCCAGTGTGGTGACAGACTGAACACTCCCTGTAGTACAAACCCCACAGTTCTCAGTGTGGTGAGGACATGAACACTCCTGTAGTATAAACCCACAGTGTCAGTGCGGTGACAGGACACGCATGAACACTCCCTGCAGGGATGGCAGTGGCTGGGAAGATGTAGACTGCTGGACAGCTCTATGGGGCCCTTTTGGGGGTGGATATGGAGCCTGTGGAGAACGTGTCTCGAACAGAACTCCCAGGTACAGCAGCCCAGCAGTGTGACAAGAAGCGGGTGGGGGGATGGCCCAGGTCTGTCCATGAGCCCTCTGTTCAGCAGCAGTGTCGGTCAGCGTGGTCACTGTGTGGAGCAGCAGCATGGGGTCGGGACCAAGGGCCAGCAGGCGGTGCAAAGCATCGGGCATTAGGACAAGACTATGGCTAAAAATTAAAAGAAAACAAAACCATAAACCAGGTACTAGATGTGCAGACAAACCCGCCGTCTTCCAGACGATCAGTATGACCTTTTTATGAGGCACCAAGATCAAATCGTTTTTTTGCTCCCCCTTTTTCCCTACAGGTTTTTTTGTTTTTTTTAGTTTGTTTTTTTCAAGCAGGCCTTCAGCCCTGACCTTTGTTTGTGGTCCAGTGTCAAACTGGGGTAGAATGGACAGGAGGTGGGGCCCGGTCTGTGGCGTCTGTGACCGGGGTGTGGGGGAAGGGGAAGGGAGGTGGTGGAAAAAATGAACGGCTTGGCTGGCTTTGGCCTTGCGGGCCCCCTTGGGAAGGGGCGGGGAAACAGGCTGCCACCCAAATTGGTTCACCCGGGGGAACGGGGACAGTTGGTTGCAGCAGGGGAGGTGGGGGGGGGGGGGGGGGGGGGGCCCTAAAATTTTTGTTTTTTAAAATGGGGTGGCCCAAGGCTGCGGTTTGGGGACTCGATTTGAATTTTTCTGCTTTGTGTGAGTTTTTTTTAGTGCACTGGTCCCCGGGGTCGTTGGGCTGATGGGGAGGCCCCGACCCCCCCTCCCCCCCCAACCCCAATTCAGTTCACCTTGGTTTCTCTTGACTGTTGTTTTTTGCCCTTTTTGTTCTGTGCAAATGTGAAGCAAAGAGTTGGGGGGGGGTGGTGTTCGCTTGCTTTGTCATTAAATGCATCTCGTCTTTGGCTCGATCTTTCTCACCACCTCTTTCTGAATTTATGCTTCATGTTGTATGTATTTGTGTTGATGTGTGAGCAAGGCGCTTGGTGTGCATATGAGATTGAGAGACTCAGTTTCAACAAAAAATGCATAACTTGGTTTACTGCTGCCTCTTATTTTTTGTAGTTGTTTATTCAGTTTTGTATTATTGATGACACTTTGCTTCATGGTGATGTGGGTACAAATCTCGCTTAATTTATGCTTTGTTCTTTTCGATTGGCATGTGCAGGTGTGTGGGCCATATTGATCTAACATATCGTACTTTGTCTTTGGGTAGACTGCATCAAGGAGAATGTTGCTCTGACTGACAGAAGAAGTGGAATGCCCGATCCCCTCCCCTCTTGTATGATACTTATTTATTTGCTTAGTTTGTTTAAGCATTATTTGGAAAGGCAAGCACTGTTTTCTTTTAAGTTCCCCAGAAAAATGTCAAACATAATTTTGACAGGCAAAGTTTATATTTTTCAGTTAAGCATTGAAATTGTTAATATGGGCAAAGGTTTTTTGTTGACATCAAGCAAGAAGCAAGATGATGCTGGAAAAGGGGGTGAAGGAGGGGAGCGAGTGAATATCTGTGTGATGGGATCCTAGGGTACTCTTTCCACATACACAGAATGGCACAGAACAGTGACACACTGGATGTCTGTGTACTAGGATCTCTTTCCACACTTGATATGGAATGGCAGAGAACAGTGACGCACTGTATGTCTATGTAATGGGATCTCTTTCCCATGTAATATACAGGGCTTAAACGTTCCGCGTCTGGGGGGAAATTTCCCGCGATTTCGGTTTGTCAAAAAAAAAAAAAAAAAAAAAAAACGACAGGAGCAAGGTATCCGTGATCGGCTTGCAAGCGTTCATAGCAACTGCGCGCAAGTTATGGCCCTGATTATAAATTTCCGGTCGGACTTCCGGAAAAAAACAAAATGCGGAGCGCGCAGTCATTGTTCATGATCTTTTGACGAATCTGCAATTAAAAACAAGTGGAATGGGAGTGGACGCTTCAGAAAGTTGACGAAGAAGTCATTGGAGACTTTCTTCACAAAGTTATTGCAGCAGGTTTTTGCTGGTGCAAACTGTGCTTAAGGGAAGTGTTACGGTGGTCGCGGGAAGAAAGCTCTTGATCACATTCGTTCAGCGAAGCACGTGTCAAACGTCAAGGCGCTGAGTGGAACTACAAGAAAGGTCACTGAAGACACTTAGCAGCAGTAAAACGTGCCAGGATAGAACATTGCAATGCTGTGGGGAAAAAAGGGGTGATATAGAAAATTGAAGAGTGCAAGCCAGGCGGGAGGCAGCAAGGAAAAAGATAGGGTTCAAACTAATCAAAGTCAAGTTGTCAGCAAGAAGGTGGATGAGAATGAAATAAAAATTGTAGTGTAAAAGCCAGACAGGAGAAAGCAAGGAAACAGCAGACAAAGATAGGGTTGAAATTCAAGTAAGCAAGAAGGTGGATGGCAAAGACAGTGCAGACAATGCAAGCAGCAAGAAGAAACAGAGTTCCTTGCTATGTTTCTTTAATGCCTCCACCACCAAACACCCAAATGACAAAGCTGTGTGTGTGTGTGTGTGTGTGTGTGTGTGTGTGTGTGTCCTTGTGAAATCCTGTATTTCAGTGTTTATTATAATTTAGGAACTTCAAAATTTGACTTTCAGTATGTGCTGATTCACAAGTTTCTCATTTATCAAAATTTGGATATTGTGACTTTCAAAATGTGCTGATTCGCAAGTGATCTCTGTTATATGAGACTGAACTTTAAAGTGTTTGATGCAGTTACTGACTTTGTGTGCACCAACTTCAAACTTGATATTGTGTGATCATTTAAACCTGAAAAGTGAAACTTATTGAGCAACCCCAGAAGTGAGATTTCATCCAAAGACTATAGTTGGTGAACACCTGTAAAACACTCAAGTTAAAGGGGGAGTGTTCATTTTATTATGTGTTTAACCCCTTCTCCCCATATGTCTTCCTGTAATAATTATGTGTTTACAGCAATTTTTATGCACTAAATAACTCTTGAAATTATTGTCCAGAAAGCGCGAAATGGCATAGATTTACACTCGGTTTTTAAAAAATTTTCCCGGGGGAGCATGCCCCGGACCCCCCTAGTTTCAGTGGTTTTTTCCTCCTCCTGTTTTAAGCCTGAATATAGAATGGCACAGAACAGTGACGTACTCAATGTCTGTGTGATATGATCTCTTTCCAGTTTCCACATACACAGAATGACACAGAACAGTGACATACTGAATGTCTGTGTGATAGGATCTCTTTCCACATATTGTATAGGATGGCACAGAACAGTGACACACATGAATGTGTGATAGGATCTCTTTCCACATATTATATACAATGGCACAGAACAGGGACCACTGAATGTGTAATAGGATCTCTTTCCACATACACAGAATGGCACGGAACAGTGACACAAGCCAAGGTTTTTGATAAGGAGTGGAAAGGGAAGGTGTAGTGGAAATTGGGGAAGGAGGTTACAACTAACACCCATTAACCAACCAGTGAAAAAACCCATAGCATCGCGAAGCAACTAATGAATGCAAGGAGGATAAAACACCCCTCGCCCTCGCATTCATTATTGCTTCATGATGCTATGGGTTTTTTTTTTCATGGTTGGTTAATGGGGTGTTAGTTTGTAACCTCCTTACCTTCCCCACCATTTTTTCAGGAAGACTAGAGTAAAATTGATTTTTTTTTTTTTTTTTTTTCCCCAAAAATCTGCAAGTTTAGGAAAATGGAAAGAAGAATAACATAGTGTTCAGACATTTACGGGGTTTTCCCCCTTCATTAGCACATGTCTCTCCCCCCCTCCCCTCTTTCTCTCTGTCTCCACCATGTCTAATCAGTTTATCAAATTGACGTAGGAAAAGTAAAGCCGGCATTGAAGACGAGGAAAAGAGAAAGGTGTTAGCACACAAAGGCTGTAGAATTTTTTTTTCCTGTAAAGAATATTGTGAATGGTATAGATGAATAGAATCCTGTTTTGGTGCAGAATAAAGGCAGTAGATTTTTTTTTTTTACGACTATCTTGGATGGTCAAAATGAATGGAATCCTGTTTTGCCTGCTTGCACATTGTGCAGGAAGTGGCTGGCACTTTATTGAAGAGAGATTTGTGTATTTATGTTGAATTCAGAGATTTATATCAAGATGCATATGAATATGTAAATGTGTGTGTTGTTTTTGTTGATTTGATGGCTTTCCTGAACCCCTTTGTAGTGTGAGAGTTGTTGTGCAGCGGTCTGCCGACTCGGTGACTTGTGGTGCTGTTTGGGGTGAGGGGGGGGGGGGGGGGGGGGGGGGGGGGGGGAGACGCTGGTGACACTAGCTTCACTGGGGATCTGCCTGGGGTTGATGTGGTGGCAATGATGGGTACTGTACTTGGTGCATCGTGTATTATTGTATAAACTTGGCACTTGGACATAGCTGTGCAAAGTCTTTCACTTGATACATTCACATTGCTTATTTTCCTGATGCAGACAACAGACAAAAATTGAAAAGAAAAGTTTAAAAAAAAAAAAACCCAAAACATTAGGATATCCTGAATTGTTGGCATGGGTGTTGCAAGATAAAATGTGAAATACCAATTCCCCATGAATGTGAAAATGATACCTCTTTTCTACTTTATGAACCTGTATACCACATTACATGTTTAACTCTGTTAGTAGCTTGACATCTGTATGATACTGTACATGACTTTGTAGTGGAACACTACTTGCTTGAAGCAACTGTCTGTGGGAATGATATGGTACTGACACTCTAAAGGTCTAACGTGGTCATCGACGCCAGACTCTGGTATACTCTTTCGTGTATGATTATGTAGGGAGGGGTACCGTTTGCCTGGCCTGTTTCAAGGTACTGCATTCTCTGCATGAGTACTATGGAAAATAAAACTAGTTCGAACAAGATCGTGTGTTGGGTGCCCTGTGGTGCGTGGATTGTAGCAGAAAGTCTCCAGATTTTGCGTTGGGACAGAAAATGGACATGTGGAAGGGTGTGGGAATCAGTAGAATTGGTAGGTGTACTGGTGATGACAGATGGACGTATAGATGGTGAGCACGGATATGTGTACTTGATGGTGATAGGGAGAGGTGTACATAAGTATGGTGATCAGGGCGAGTTGTAATCTTTTGTATGTTTTGTAGAGAAAGGGACTTGCTGGTGTTACAGGAGAGGTTACTTGATGTGATTCATGCAGAGATATAACATTTGGTGATCAGGATGAGGTTGTACTTGGATGGTGATAGGCAGGTGGGTTGGACTTGGTGTAGCGAAGAGAGGTGTACTTTGGTGGTGACTGAGAGAGGTGGGTACTTTGTGGTGAGCAGGAGATGTGTACTTATGGTGATCAGGCAGGGGTGTACTTGGTGGTGATCAGGAGAGGTGTACTTGGTGGTGAGCAGAGAAGGTGTACTTGATGTGATCAGGGAGAGGTGTACTTGTGTGGTGATTTGGTACAGGGAGAGGTGTACTTGATGGTGATCAGGAGAGGTGTACTTGGTGGTGAGCAGAGAGAGGTGTACTTTGTGGTGATCAGGCAGGGGTGTATTTGGTGGTGATCTGGGAGAGGTGTACTTGGTGGTGATCAGGGAAGGTGTATTGTGGGATCAGGGAAAGGTGTACTTTCTGGTGATCAGGAGAGATGTATTTTTTTGGTGACTGGGAGAGGTGTACTTGGTGGTGAGCAGGGATATGTGTACTTGATGATCAGGGAGAAGTGTACATGCTGGTGATGAGGGAGAGGTGTACTTGGTGGTGATCAGGGAGGGGTGTCCCCTGTGGTGAGCATAGGGGGGTGTCAGCTGTGATCGGAAGGGTACTTGGTGGTGATCATAGGGGGATGTACAAGGTGATGACCCAGTGAGAGGTGCACTCGGTGGTGAAGAGGGCGAGTTGTACTTTCTTGAATCAGGGAGAAGTTGAAACTTTGTAGGGCAAATACATCTGTCCCTGCTTAACACCAAGTGCAGCTCTCCTGCTACCACCAAGTACACCTCTCCCGCTCACCCCCAGTAACCTCTCCCTGCTCACCACCAAGTACACCTGTCCCTGCTCACCACCAAGTACACCTCTCCCTGCTCACCACCAAGTACACCCATCCCTCACCACAAAGAAACACCTCTCGCTCCTCACCAAAGTAAAATCTCTCAACTCGCCACCAAGTACACCCGTCCCTCCTCCCCACAAAGTACACCTCTCGCTCCTCACCATAAAGTACATTTCTCAACTGCCACCAAGTAACTTGTCCTCTCACCACCAATACACCTGTCCCTGCTCACCACCAAGTACACCTGTCCCTGCTCACCACCAAGTACACTTGTCCCTGCTCCCCACCAAGTACACTGTCCCTGCTCACCACCAAGTACACCTGTCCTGCACACCGCCATTTTACACATGTCCCTGCACACCACCAAGTACACCTGTCCCTGCACAAACCCCAAGTACCGTCCCCCTGCTCACCACCAAGTACACCTGTCCTGCACACCACCAAGCACACCTGCCCCTGCTCACCACCAAGTACACCTGTCCCTGTCACCACAAATAAAACCTGTCCCTGCTCACCCCCAAAGTACACCTTTCCTGATCACCACCAAGCACACCTGTCCCTGTCACCACCACCAACCCTCTCCATGTTATGAACTTGTACACCTTTTTCTGATCACACCGATACACTTCTCCCTGCTCACCCCCAAGTACACTCTTCCTGATTCCCACCAACACCCCCTGTCGCTCTGTTTACCTTGTACACCCCTCTCTGATCACCCAAGTACCCCTCTCCCTGCCAACACCAGGAAACTTCGGATCACCTCAAAGAACACCTCACCGATAAACCACTAATTAAAACCTATCCCTGGTCGCCACCAAGCAACGTCCCCCGGTTCACTAGCATGCACACCTCTCCATGCTCACCACCAAGAAAAGCTCTCCTGATCACCAGAAAAGTACACTTCATCTGCTCACCACCAGTACACCTCTCCTTATCACCAAGTTAAACCATCCCTGCTCGCTACCAAGTACACCCTGTTCGCCACCAAGTACACCTCGCCCTGAGCACCTCAAGGTGCACCAATCCATTATCACCAACCAACTATACATCTTTCTGCCCCCACCAACCTCTCCCTGCCACATCAAGTACCCCTCTCTCTGCTCACCACCAAGGTACACTTCTTCCAGTTCACCATAACGCAAAGCTGTCCCTGCCTCACCTAAAGTACACCTATCCCTGCTCACCACCAAGTACTCCTCTCTCTGTTCACCACCAAGTACACCTGTCCCTGCTCACACAAGTCGCCTATCACCTGATCACGAAATGCACCACAAGTACACTTCTTTGTGCTCACCACCAAGTACACCTCTCCCTGTTCACCACTAAGTACACCTCTTCCTGATTACCACTGACAAACATCTCTCCCTCCTCATCACCTTGTACACCACTCTCTGATCACCACAGCTACATCTCTCCCTGATCACCACCAAGCACACCTCTCCCTGCTCAACTCCATGAAACCTTTCCTGATCACCTCAAACTACACCTCGCCCTGATCACCACTAATTACACCTCTCCTGGTCGCACCAAGTACACCTCTCTGTGCTCACACCAAGTAAGTCTCCCTGATCACCAGCAAGTACACTTCTTTCTGCTCACCACCAAGTACACCTTCCCTGGTCACCACCAAATACACCACTCCCTGATCAAGTAGAACCACCCTGCTCACCACCAAGTACATCTCTCTGCTCACCACAAGTACACTCTCTCCCGATCACCTCAAGGTAGACCAATCCATTATCACCACCAACTACATCTTTCTGCTCACCATGAAGTACACCTCTCCCTGCTCACCATCAAGTACACCTCTCTCTGCTCACCACCAAGTAAACCTCTCCCGATCACCTCAAGGTACACCAATCCATTATGACCACCAACTATACATCTTTCTGCTTACCACCACGTACACTCTCCCTGCTCACCACGAAGTGCACCTCTCTCTGGTCACCACCAAGGTGCACTTCTTCCTGCTCACCATAAAGCAAATCTGTCCTGATTACCACCCAAATACAACTTTCCCTGCTCACCATAAAGTACACCTATCCCTGCTCGCCACCGGGTACACCTATCCCTGCTCACCACCAAGTACATCTCTCCCTGCTCACCACCAAGTACACCTGTCGCTGCTCATCACCAAGTACACCTATCCCTGCTCACCACCAAGTACATCTCTCCCTGTTCACACCAAGTACACTCTCCCTGCTCACCACCAAGTCGCCTATCACTGATTACGAAATGCACCACCAAGTACACTTCTTTGTGCTCACCACCAAGTACACCTCTCCGTGTTCACACTAAGTACACCTCTCCTGATTACCACTGACAACATCTCTCCCTCCCTTCACCTTGTACACCACTCTCTGATCACCACCAGCTACATCTCTCCTGATCACCACCAAGCACACCTCTCCCTGCTCAACTCCATGAAACCTCTTCCTAATCACCTCAAACTACACCTCGCCCTGATCACCACTAATTACACTCTCCCTGGTCGCCACCAAGTACACCTCTCTGTGCTCACTACCACGTAAGCTCTCCCTGATCACCAGCAAGTACACTTCTTTCTGCTCACCACCAAGTACACTTCCCCTGGTCACCACCAAGTACACCTCTCCCTGATCAAGTAGAACCACCCTGCTCACCACCATGTACACCTCTCCCGATCACCTCAAGGTACACCAATCCATTATCACCACCAACTATACATCTTTCTGCTCACCACGAAGTACACCTCTCCCTGCTCACCATCAAGTACACCTCTCTCTGCTCACCACCAAGTACATCTCTCCCCGATCACCTCAAGGTACACCAATCCATTATCACCACCAATTATACATCTTTCTGCTACCACCAAGTACACCTCTCCCTGCTCACACGAAGTACATCTCTCTCTGGTCACCACCAAGGTACACTTCTTCCTGCTCACCATAAAGCAATCTGTCCCTGATTACCACCAAATACAACTTTCCCTGCTCACCATAAGTACATCTCTCCCTGTTCACCACCAAGTACATCTCTCCCTGCTCTACACCAAGTACATCTCTCCCTGCTCACCACCAAGTACATCTCTCCCTGCTCACCATAAAGTACATCTCTCCCTGCTCACCCCAAGTACATCTCTCCCTGCTCACCACCAAGTACATCTCTCCCTGTTCACCACAAGTACACCTGTCCCTGCTCACCACCAAGTCGCCTATCACTGATCACGAAATGCACCACCAAGTACACTTCTTTGTGCTCACACCAAGTACACCTCTCCTGTTCACCACTGAGTACACCTCTTCCTGATTACCACTGACAACATCTCTCCCTCCTCATCACCTTGTACACACTCTCTGATCACCACCAGCTACATCTCTCCTGATCACACCAGCACACCTCTCCTGCTCAACTCCATGAAACCTCTTCCTGATCACCTCAAAGAACACCTCACCTGGAACACTACTAATTACACCTCTCCCAGGTCGCCACCAAGTAACCTCTCCAGTCACCAGCAAGTACACCTCTCTGTGCTCACTACCATGTAAGCTCTCCCTGATCACCAGCAAGTACACTTCTTCTGCTCACTACCAAGTACACCTTCCCTGGTCACCACCAAATACAACTCTCCCTGATCAAGTAGAACCATCCCTGCTCACTACCAAGTACATCTCCTGCTCACCACCAAGTACACCTCTCTTTCTGATCACCACAAGGCACAGCAATCCATTATCACCACTAGTATACATCTTTCTGCTCACCACCAAGTACACCTCTCCTCCTCACCATCAAGTACACCTCTCTGCTCACCACGAAGTACACCTCTCTCTGGTCATCACCAAGGTACACTTCTTCCTGCTCACCATAAAGCAAAGCTGTCCCTGATTACCACCAAATACAACTCTCCCTGCTCACCATAAAGTACATATCTCCTGTTCATCACCAAGAACAATATCCCTGCTCACCACCAAGTACATCTCTCCTGTTCACCACCAAGAACAATGTCCCTGCTCACCACCAAGTACACCTTTCCTGCTCACCACAAGTACACCTTTCCCTGCTCACCACCAAGTACACCTTTCCCTGCTCACCACCAAGTACACCTATCACTGATCACCACGAAATCCACCACCAAGTAACATCTCCCTGCTCACACCAAGTACACCAATCCCTGATCACCACCAAGTACACCTCTCCTGTTCACCACAAAGAATTTAGTTAGTTAGTTAGTTAGTGTTTTATAGGGTCCAGCGGACTACTAGGAGCCAAATCAGGACCTCAGCTATCATATCTGAGTCTCTAGATACAAATACTCACACTAGTATTAACACATCACTTAAAATTTATGAGGACAAAAGCACAATTATCTTTTCAACTCCTTCGACACCTGTATACATTAATAAAACCCTATATTTTATAAAATAAGTTTACCTCTTTCAAAAAGAAAAAAAGATCCACTGAAATCTCACGAAAAAAACCGATAAATCACTGGTGGGAAAAGAACTTCTCTCTGATACACATCAAATCAGCACATTCTGTCAAAAAATATTAACACTGAACAAGCTGTCACACGCAACACACCATGGGGGGTCTTCCCTTCTGAATATCCAACTGTGCGTTATATAGCTGTGCCCAATATGTAACCGTGACAAAATCGATTCCTCTTTACGGTTACGTACCACCGATGGGAAAGGATTGGTTAATCTGGAAATTTTAAACAATTTATTATGAATTTGATTACACCATTCACTCTGCCACAGTTCACGACAATACAAACTGGATTTTGACGTAGATCAGAGTGAGGAACAAACTGCATAGGCCTCCTGGAAAGACTTGCACCGAGAGCTTGTTTGGCTGCTTTGTCCACCACTGAGTTACCATAGATTCCCATGTGACTGGGGACCCACAAGAAAACTATATGCTTTCCCGAGAGACAAGCTGAGTATGAAGATCATGAATATCCGCTAATACTGGATGTGATACTTCTCTTGTCGACAAAGCCGACAATGCCGACAATGAATCTGATAAAATAAGGAATCATTCTGATCTGATCTGGACACCGCACTGAGGGCCAGATTTAAAGCCTTCAGTTCAGCAGTGTAAACAGATGACCAATCCCGCAATCTTAACAAAGTAGGCTCCTGAAAATCGTTATCACCCACAATGGCAGCTGCAGCCCTCTCACCTTTCTTAGAACCATCAGTAAAAATCTTGATAAAATCTTTATAAAGTTCACATTGCCCAAGATAAAGTTGTTTATATGCAACACTCGGGGTGACCTCCTTTCGAAATTGAGTTAAATATAAATTAACTCTGGATTGGCGACTTTCCAAGGAGGTAAATCAGTCTGTAATGGACCATCATCAACAGCATCAAGGTCAATGCCAGCTGCCCGAAATGGGCAAAATACGAATACCCAGTGGAGGAATTCATTTGGCTTTAAGTCATATTTGGCTCTAAAAGGGCGGGTTCATGACAATCATAGGCAGGGTTTTCTGGATTAGCCCTCATTTTCAGGTAGTAATTCATGGAAAGACGCAACCTCCTTAGCTCCAGAGGGGGTTCACCCGATTCAGCATACAAACTTTCTTTTGGAGATGTGCGAAGTGCTCCCAGAGCAATCCGCAGTCCTTGATGATGGATTGGATCAAGAGCTTTGAGGTAAGACTTCGTGCAGAACCAATATACCACACCCCATAATCTAGCTTTGGTCTCACCAAAGCTCGATACAATCGCAACAAAGTTCGCTTGTCTGCACCCCAATCAGTGTGACTAATAACCTTCAAAACATTCAAACCTGACTGGCAAGATTGTTTAATGTACTTAATGTGAGGCAAAAAAGAAAGCTTATTATCAAAAATAACCCCAAAAATTTCACTTGTTTGGAAACTTTAATTACCTGACCATGAGACTGATAGCTGGTTCTAAGACCTGAGATCTTTTCCTATGGAAATGAATACACTCTGTCTTAGTAGTGAAAACTTAAATCCATTTTCAGTAACCACTGCTGAACACGATTAACACACAATTGAAGTTGACGCTCAGCTGCAGCCAAAGTTTTCCCCTTGGCAGAGATGGAGAAGTCATCAACAAATAATGGACTTATCGATTCCAGACTTTACTGACTGGACGATGTTATTAATCTTCAGATTGAACAGAGTGGAGAAAGGATGCTACCCTGAGGGACACCCATCTCTGCTCAAAAGGATTCTGAAAAGGTCGAATGAAGTCTAACACTGAAATGCCTGTTAGACAAAAAATTAGCAATAAAACATTGGTAAATTACCTTTGAAATCAAGTGCTTCAAGTCCTGAGAATTCCATGCCTCCATGTTGTGTCATAAGCTTTTTCTAAATCAAAAGAATAGAAACTACATGTTCTCCATTGATCAAAGCATTCCTGATAAAAGACTCATTAACGAACCAGATGATCAGTAGTATGCGTTGTTCCGGAACCACACTGGGAAACATCTAAGGCCCCAGACATTCTAACTGCCATAACAATCGAGAATATACCATTCTCTCCATAGTTTTACATAAGCAACTAGTGAGAGCTATAGGACGATAGTTGTTAGGATCCGAATGATCTTTCCTGGTTTAGGAATAGGGATAACAAACCGCCTCTGTCCAAGAAGGTGGAAAATACCCTGAACACCAAACATGATTAAACAGAGACAACAACACTTTTAAACCCTCAGCTGGCAAATGTTGAATAAATTGATAATGAATGTCATCTGGTCCAGGAGCTGAGTTGTTGGCTTTCAAAATGGCGTCCTTTAACTCATCCATGATGAAAACGCAGTTGTAATCCTCAGAACTATCTGGCTCGAAGGAACAAGATTTTGACTCTGCTGATCTTTTGAACGCTGGATTCCTTGCAAATAATGATCAGCTGACGAATTTTGATGAATAGTAGCAGCTAGCAAGTTAGCAACCTCCTTTTTATCAGTAATAATCGATCCATTTACTTGCAAACATTTTAAAACTGATGCAGCCGACTTTCCCTTAATCTTACGGATTATTTTCCAAACTTTCCTTGAATTGACCTTAAAGGACAGATTTGAACAAAAAGTTTTCCAAGATTCTTTCTTCTTAGTTTTAAAAGTATACCGACACTTAGCCCTACACGCCTGATGTTTAACTTTGTTCCCCACATAGGAAACTTAGCAAAAAATCTTTGAGCACTTTTCTCTTACCCTTCAAAAATTTTGCACTCTTTATCATACCAAGGGGTCTTAACATCATTTGGTTTATCACGAGACTTGGGAATAGCTTCCTTAGCACTCTCTACTATCACTTTGTGAACTGTAAAACGGATCATCATAACTCTGCAACAGATTCTAGGCAGTCTACTTAAAATTTGTTGTGATAAAGACTCCCAATCTGCAGAGCGAAGCTTCATGTTTCCGGGGGACTCCTGCATTGCTTCGTAAAAGAAATAAAACCGGAAAGTGATCACTCCCGCTTAGGTCCGTATGAACCTGCCATTCTAAGTCCAAAAATAAGGAAGGGTCACAAATGGACAAGTCCAAGTGAGTCAAAGAACCAGAAGGAGAACAAAAGGTCGGTGAGCCTGAATTCAAAGACAGAGATCATGATCCGATATAAAATCTTCAAGAACTTTCCTTGAGAATTTGTGCGGTTACTTCCCCACTGTGGAGAATGACCATTCAAGTCACCCATAAAAGAAATGGGCTAGGGAGCTGAGAAATTAAACCATCCAACTGACTCTTCGAAATCACAGAAGATGGAGATAAATACAGACAACATATCGTAACAACCTTGTTTAACGAGATACGATGCTGCCACTGCCTCCATATCCGTCTGAAGTGGATTTTGTATGTAGTACCGAATTATGAATGTAAAGAGAAACGCCTCTCCGTGAAAAGTCTGCAGAAGCTGGCTTGAGTAAACAGGAGAAACCAGGAATCTCATGCTTCTTACTTGCAGTTAAAAGGGTTCCTGAAGAGCAATTACCGAAGATCTATACTCTGTCAATAATAGCTCAAGGTCTCGACAATTTGCTTTAACTCCCTTATGTTCCACTGGAGTATGTCCATGTTAGGTGTTAAAAGAATATCTATCATCCCTCTTCTCCAGAAACTTCACTGTCCACCAAAGAACTAAAACGATTCTTCAAGACAAGATCAGAAGCCGATGTCCTGATAAATTTCTAAGTTGCTTGTTACCATGTTGGAATTTGTCTTACTGGACTGAAACCTGCTGCACCAAATACCTGACTTCGAGATTTTCCCCCAGGAGGGTCTGGAGTCCGAAAAGGACGCTCCTCACTGCGTGCCTGTCTCGTACTGCTGTTATTGGTCTGTGAGCGAGGGGACGTCTCTTTCTTCGATCTTCACCCCTGACCTCTGATCCACAGCACTTTGAACAAAACTGAAACACTTCTTCCCTCACCAGCAGGGACTGAAGCCTGTTGTAACATTTGCTGGACGGAACACCTATTGTATTTCTGAGACAAACCTCAATAATTTTTCAAGTATGGTGAGCCGATCCAAAACCGATGACAACAATTCTGTCAATACCACAAAGAATACTCTCCCTGCTCACCACAAAGAATACTCTCCCTGCTCATCACCAAGAACACTCTCCTGCTCACCACCAAGTACACCAATCTCTGATCGCCACCAAGTACACCTACCACCACCAAGTACACATCTCCTGCTCACCACCATTTACACCTCTCTTGGTCACCACCAAGTATGCCTCTCACTGGTCACTGCTTTGTACACCCATACCAGCTCACTGCCAAGTTCACCTGTCACTGCTCATAAACCAAGTACATCTCTTTCTGTCCACCACAAGTAACTCTCCTGCTCACCTCTAAGGACACCTCTCCTTGTCACTCACAAGTACATTTCTTCCTGCTCACCACCAAGTACACCTCTCCCAGCTCACAACCAAGTACATCTTTCCCCATAACCAAACAGGTACACCTCTGCTTGTTCACCACCTAGTACACCCATCCCTGCTCACCGCCTAGTACACCCCTCCCTGGTCATAACCAAGTAAACTTCTCCCTGCTAATCACAATATACACATCTCCCTGCTCACCACTAAGTACACCTCCTTGTCTAAATACACCTTGTTACACCTCACCAGATACATATATCCCTGCTCACCACCTAGAACACCACTCCCTGATCACCACAAGGTACACCTCTCCCCTATCACAACCAAGTACACTTCTCCGTGCTCACCTCCAAGAACACCTCACCCTGCGTACCACTAGTACACCATTCCATACTCACCACCAAGAAACCTCACCCTGATCTCCACAAAGTACACCTGCCCTGCAAACCCATCAAGTACACTCTCCCTGATGACTACAAAGTACGCCTTTCTCTGCTCACCACCTAGTACAACCCTCTCTGATAACCACAAACCACACCTCTCCCTGCTCACCGTAAGGAAAGCCTCTCCCTGATCACCACCAAGTACACCTCTCCCTGATCACCACCAAGTACACCTCTCCCTGATCACACCAAGTACACCTCTCCCTGATCACCACCAAGTACACCTCTTCTGCTCACCACGAAGTACTCATCTCACTGTTTACTACCAAGTACCTCTCCCTGATCACAACTAGTACACCACCCGCAGATCACATCCATGTACACTTCTCCTGCTCCCCACCTAGTACACATCTCCTTCATCATCACCAAGCACACCTCTCGCTGCTCACCACCAAGTACACCTCTCCGGCTCACCACCAAAGTACACCTCTCCCTGCTCAAAACCAAGTACATCTATCCCTGCTCACCATCAAGTACATCTCTCCCTGGTCACTACGAAGCACACCTTTTCCTGCACACCACCAAGTACACCTCCCCTGCTCATAATTAAGTACACCCCTCCCTGATCATCACCAGGTACAACATCCTGCTCACCACAAAGTACACCTCTCCCTGATCATCACCAAGTACTCACTCTCCCTGCTCACCACCTAGAACACCACTCCGTAATCACCACACCTCTCCCCTATCACAACCAAGTACACCTCTCCGTGCTCACCATCAAGTACATCTCATAGTGCTCACCTCCAAGTACACCTCTCCCTGTGCACCTACCACCAAGTACAAATCTCCCTGATCTCCACCAAGTACATCTCTCTGTGCTCACCTCCAAGTACACCTATCCCTGTGTACCTACCACAAGTACACCTCTCCCTGATCTCCACAAAGTTACACCTGCCCTGCAAACCACCAAGTTACATGTCCCCCTGATTACAACAACTCTGCTCACCACCTAGTACACCCTCTCTGATAACCACAAACTACACCCCTCCCTGCTCACCATAAGGAAAACCCCTCCCTCATCACCACCAAGTACACCTCTCCCTGATCACCACCAAGTACACCTCTCCCTGCACACTATCAAGTACCCCTATACCTGCTCACCACCAAGTACACTTCTCCCTGCCTCAATACAAAGTACACATCTCACTGTCACCACCAAGTACACTCTCCCTGATCACAATCTATACACCACTCGCATATCATCACCATGTGCACCTCTCTCTGCTCAATACAAAGTAATCTATCTCTGCTCACCCCCCAAGTACACCTCTCTCTGCTCAGCACTAAAGCACCTCTCTCTGCTAAACCACCAAGTACACCTCTCTCTGCTCAGCACTAAAGCACCTCTCCATCCTCACCACCAAGTATATTTCTCCCTGCTCAAAAACCAGGTACACATCTCCCTGCTCACCACCAAGTACCATCTCCCTGCTCAGAACCAATTAACCTCTCTCTGCTCACCAAAGTACCCCTCTCTGCTCACCACTAAAACACCCTCCATCCTCACCACCAAGTAAACCCCTCTCCCTCTCACCACTAAAACACCTCTCCATCCTCACCCCCAAGTACACCTCTCCCTGCTCAAAAACCAAGTACATCCTCCCTGCTCACCACCAAGTCCCAACATCTCCCTGCTCAGAACCAAGTACACCTCTCCTTGTTTTAATCACCATGTAACCTTGTTCCTGCTCACCACCAAAAACACCTCACCCCCGATCACAACCAAGCACAAGTCTCCCTACACACCACCGAGTACACCTCTCCCTGATCCCACCAAGTACACCTATCCCTGATCACCACCAAGTACACCTGTCCCTGATCACCACCAAGTACACCTTTTCCTGATCACCATAAAATACACCTGCCCTCGCTCCCCCACCAAGTACACCTGTCCCTGATGACCCCCAAAGTAACCTTGTCCCGATCACCATCAGGTACACCTGTCCCCTGATCACCACCAATACACCTGTCCCTGCTCACCACCAAGTAACCTTCCCTGATCACCACCAAATACACCTCCCCCTAATCACCTTAAAGTGCCCCCTCTTTTGATCACCACCGAATACACGTCTCCCTCCCACCACCAAGTACACGTCTCCCTCCCCCTGTTCACCGCGAAGTACACCACTCGCTGCTCACCAAGAGTACACCTCCCCCTGATCACCACCAACACCTCTCCCTGATCACCACCAAGTACACCTCTCCCTGCTCACCATAAAGTACACCCTCCCTGATCACCACCAAGTACCCCTCTCCCTGCTCATCATCAAGTACACCTCTCCCTGCCTCACCTCAAGTACACCTCTCCCTGTTTCACCACCAAGTTAAAACCTCTTCCTGCTCACCATCAAGTACACCTCTCCCTGCTCACCATCAAGTACACCTCTCTCTGCCCCACCATCAAGTGTACTTCCCCCTGCTCACCACTAAGTACACCTCTCCCTGTCACTACCAAGTACACCTCTCCCTGCTCAACACCTAGTACACCTCCCCCTGCTCAACACCTATACATCTCTCCACCAGTACACCTCTCCCCGATCACCACCAATTTACACCTCTCCTGATCACCACTAAGTAAACCTCTCCCTGATCACACCAAGTACACCTCTCCTTGATCACACCAAGTACACCTGTCCCTGATCACCACCAAGAAACACCTCTCCTTGATCACCCCCAATTAAAACCTGTGCCTCTCACTACAAGTACCCTCCCCTTGATCCCCACCAAGTACACCGTCCCTGCTCACTACAAGTACACCTCTCCTTGATCACCACCAAGTACACCTGTCCCTGCTCACCACCAGTTTACACCCCTTCGATGACTGTGGATCTTGGTAAATACAGGACGATACACGTCAGTGGACTGTGGACCCTTGGTCAATGCAGTGATGATACACTTCATTTGGGCTGTAGATTTTGGTGAATACGGGGACGATACACGTCATTTGGACTGTGGACCTTGGTGAATACAGGGACGATACACGTCGATCAGTGGACTGTGGATCTTGGTGAATACAGACACGTCGGTGGACTGTGGATCTTGGTGAATACGGGGACGATACACGTTAGTGGACTGTGGATCTTGGTGAATACAGACACGTCGGTGGACTGTGGATCTTGGTGAATAGGGGGACGATACACGTTAGGGGACTGTGGATCTTGGTCAATACAGACCGTCGGTGGACGGGTGGATCTTGGTGAATACAGGGACGATACACGTTAGTGGACTGTGGATCTTGGTCAATGCGGGGACGATATACTTTTAGTGGACTGGGGATCTTGGTGAATACAGGGACGATACACGTTACGGGACTGTGGATCTTGGTCAATGCAGACACGTCGGTGGACTGTGGATCTTGATCAATGCAGACACGTCGGTGACTGGGGATCTTGATCAATGCAGACACGTCAAGGAACTGTGAATCAACCCCACAGTTCACGTAAACTGTGATGCACCTGCAAGAAAATCATGTCTTTTGTAATACAAAGTATGTCACCACGCACACCACACACACACACACACACACACACACACACACCACACACACACACAAAACACACACACACACACACACACCTAACTAACTAACTAACTAACTAAACGTAATCTGATGAGAAGACAGTGGCGGGTAAAAAAAATCATCTGACACCTTGAGTTCCGTCATGGACAATGCTTCAACTAAAGCCTGTGTTCTGTGCTTATCTAGTGACGCTACGATAGGACAGAAATGCGCAGGGCAGTTTATGCCTTAGGACCAAAATGTGTGGGCAGTTTATGCCTTAGGACAGAAATGTTGGGAAGTTTATGTCTTTGGAAAGAAATGTGTGGGGCAGTTTATGTCTTAGGACAGAAATGGTGTAGGGCAGTTTATGTCTTAGGACAGAAATCTAAGGGCAGTTCATGTCTTAGGACAGAAATGTGTATGGCAGTTTATGTCTTAGGACAGAAATGTGTGGTGCAGTTACGTCTTAAGACAGAAAGTGTGAGCATTTTTATGCCTTAGGACAGAAATGTGTGAGGGCAGTTTAATGTTTTTAGGACAGAAATGTGTGAACAGTTTATGCCTTAGGACAGAAATGTGTGGGGCAGTTTTATGCCTTAAGACAGAAATGTGTGAGGCAGTTTAGCCTTTTGGACAAAAAATGTGTGGGACAGTTTACGTCTTAGGACAGAAATGTGTGAGGGAGTTTATTTCTTAGGACAAACATGTGTGAGGGCAGTTTGTCTTAGGACAGAATGAGTGAGAGCAGTTTATGACTTAGGACAAAACTGTGTATGGCAGTTATGTCTTAGGACAGAAATGCGTGAGGGCAGTTAGGTTCCAGTCAAATCCCCCAGATATGGAGTGTTGATCAGTTGACGGTTTTGAGAGGTGCAGCAACAAGAACAAGAACAACAACAACAACAGCAGCAGCAAAAACAGAAAAAAGCCCCACAAAAAACGACGTTACGGTTTGGTGTGGTGCTGTGTGTATGGCTATCTGACTCTCGCTTTCAAAAGTTCAGATGGGGTGTAGCGATTATTTCCTACACACGCCCACACAATACGACATGGACACCCAGGCAACACTCAATTTAAGTTTCTTTCTTTTATATACTACCTGAACCATCAAAACACCACAAACATATATTCACCGACCCTGGGGAACTGTGTAAACTTCATATTTATCGGCCTTGTTTTGTCACTAGCATCACTCTTCACATAATACATTTAACTGGAATTGGGAAGGGGCGGAGGGGATGCCCATAATATAGTCTACTAAGTGTCAATACAATGGGCACATTACAATTAAAAAAAAATTCCTCGCTTAGCACCATGAGTGATTACATTGAAGAAAATGTTTTTCTCACGTAAACCCTTTTCAAAGTACCAAAATAAAATTTTTTACAGATAAAGGAACGATTTCCGTTTTTCCCTTTTATCAAGAACATCTTTTTTCCCCATTACCAAAACAGGAATCAGAATACATTTTCCCAAAAATTTATACACAATGATTTTCATTCCTCACTTTCAGAGCTCACCAAAAACTCACATCATTATAATACGTAGGGGAAGATAAACAAATTTTTGTGTTGTTGTTGTAAATACATCGATTTCATTCAATCACTTTTCCCCCATCACTATAAAATTACATAATTTTCTCCACTCACTCCATCTTCTCATCCACCTCTCCCAATCACCATTCACTAACCACAACTTCCCACAGTCAACCTATGTCTCGTCAGGTCCTTTTTTTTTTTTTCTGTTCCAAAATTCTGTGTCACCTCAATGGCAGTGCACCCACGCTGTTCATTCTGACACCCCGTCCACAGCCACAGCCCGGTCATCCCGCCACAGCCCGGCACCGGCAATCCACAGGGGGCAGTCAATGTCAAGTCGTTTTAAAAGGCAACCCCCCGGAGGAGACACTGCAACTGCTGCCGATCACTTCGGTGGTGTTCAGTGGCGCCCGTTCTGATCCCAACATACGCAGGACAACCACCTACTAAGCCCCGTACTGATGACAATAATTGCTTATCGCGGAGCAGGGGTGAGTGAGCTCTCCGGAGGGGCGCACCAAGTCCGTCCAACGACACCCCCATGGACCCGCCGATACCGGTGATCCCGACGGAATCAAACCAAGGCACGACGTGGAGAGAACATCGAAACTAAGGTCACCATGAGAGCAGGATGAAGTGCCACGAATTGAGACTTTTTTTTTTAACGCTGATCGATGAGAATGAGGATGACGAAGATGATGCTACGGATTTCCATTTCGGCTGAGACTGCATGACAGGGGTGTACTCTACGCTTCCTTTTTTTAATATATCCCGGGCGTCAACCAGGCCGAGAGATACAGACATCTGCAGAGTTGGTCAGGAAATTTGAGCAACACTCAGAGACGCCCCTCCATTAAGTGGAAAGAAACTCGACTGTGTGGTCCAGTTTTTCAACTGAGCCCGTAGCAAACTCAACTCTGGGTTGGAGCCGGTCGGCGCAGAAAAATCCCACATGAACTCTGATGGGAATCAAACTCGTGACCTCCCAGCCGGAGTCCACGACGCTAACCACTTAGCCACAGCGGCTGGTCATGTCTCGTCAAGTCTTGTCAATCACAAGACCCAAACAAAGGAACAATAAATATTTTAGGCCTTCACTTAGAACTGGAAACCACCTGTAGGAAAAAACCAACTCCATTAATATTAACCCTAACTTCCATTTAACTATCCACATACCTGATTACCACAAAAACTAAGTTGTCAGTCTCTCTTCGGCACCAGGTAACAGGTATCAGGGATGGGCCCTAAGCCTCGCGGGTTATTATGGGCTCCCTCACCCGTGGGGATGTTTCCAGGCCGGCAAATCTGCAGAGACTGAAAGGAAATCCTCGCTCATTGACTGACAACAAAACGCAGGTGAGTAGCTTTCAGTAAGCAGGTAAACAGGTGAACAGGCAAACTTTCGCCACCTCAGAACTATCCCCATAATTGGGGCCGGACAAAAATTTGGGCCGTCACAAAAAATTCATGGAGTTTGATAGTTTTGATTTCCCAAACGACTTTTCATGGATAAACACCAACAAGATAAAAAGGGATATGAATCTATTGAAGTAAAAAAATCTCAACTGCTTTATATACTTGATGGAAGAAACGCTAGTATTGGTTTTAATCTATTAAGCAACGGCGGCTCAGATTGGGATGTGAAGAAAAAGAAACACCCGAAGGTGCTGGGGGGGACCAGAGAAACACTGTCTTCACCTGCCTTTAGAGCAGTCCTGTACCACCCTTGGAGGCCTGCGCTGTGTTGACGATGGGTACAGGCACGCACAGGACACTCCAAATTTAAAATATCAAGGGACATAACTGCTCCTGAACAGAGGTAAATTAGACTACAGGATGCAGTCCCTAACAGCCTTAAAGTAGCATCCCCATGGGTGTACCAAGCCCATATTTCATGACTGCAAGGCCCACCGGAGAAAAACACCACCCTCCAGCTGCCGACCAACCCCACAGACCCAACCACCCCTGCCCACGGACAGATGAAGACGGTTGCCCCCTCCAGACACACCAAGCTTTCGCCATACGGTCTTATGTGCCCTCAAGAGAGAATCCAAAGTTGTAGTCTTTCCCACTGTCAACAGGACTTTCCCTGTGGTCAGTGGGTCTTTCCTCACCGTCACTGGACCTTCTCCAGGGTCAGCCTAGTTAAGGCAAAGAAGAAAAAGAAAAACCCGAAGGTGCGGGGAGGACCAGAGAAGCACTGTCTTCACCTGCCTTTAGAGCAGTCCTGTACCACCCTTGGAGGCCTGCGCTGTGTTGACGATGGGTACAGGCACGCACAGGACACTCCATTAAGATATCAAGGGACCCTAACTGCTCCTGAACAGAGGTAAATTTGACTACAGGATGCAGCTCATAACAGCCTTAAAGGGAGCATCCCCATGGGTGTACCAGCCCATATTTCATGACTGCAGAGCCCACCGGAGAAAAACACACCCCCCAGCTGCCGAGCACACCCCACCCGACCCAACCACCCCTGCCCACGGACAGATGAAGACGGTGCCACTCCAGACACAGCCAAGCTTTCGCCATACGGCTTATGTTTCCCTCAAAAGAGAATCCAAAGTTGTAGTCTTTCCCACTGTCAACAGGACTTTCCCTGTGGTCAGTGGGTCTTTCCTCACCGTCACTGGGCCTTTCTCCAGGGGGCAGCCTAGTTAAGGGCAAAGAAGAAAAAGAAACACCCGAAGGTGCTGGGGGGGGACCCAGAGAAGCACTGTCTTCACCTGCCTTTAGAGCAGTCCTGTACCACCCTGGAGGCCTGCGCTTTTTTGACGATGGGTACAGGCACGCACAAAGGGCACTCCATTAAGATATCAAGGGACATAACTGCTCCTGAACAGAGGTAAATTAGACTACAGGATGCAGCTCATAACAGCCTTAAAGTAGCATTCCCCTGGGTGTACCAGCCCATATTTCATGACTGCAGAGCCCACCGGAGAAAAACACCACCCTCCAGCTGCCGAGCACACCCCACAGACCCAACACCCCTGCCCACGGACAGATGAAGACGGGGCCATCCCGACAAGCCAAGCTTTCGCCATTACGGTCTTATGTGCCTTCAAGAGGAAACCAAATTGTAAATCTTTCCACTGTCAAAAAGGATTTCCCGGGGCAGTGGGCTTTACCCCCCACCCTTTATGGACCTTTCTCCAGGGTCAGCCTAGTTTAGGCAAAGAAGAAAACAAAAACACCCGAAGGTGCTGGGAGGACCAGGAACACTGTCTCACCCCCTTAGAGCAGTCCTGTACCACCCTGAGCCTGCGCTGTTTGACGATGGGTACAGGCGCACGGGACATCCATTAAGATATCAAGGGACATAACTGCTCTGAACAGAGGTAAATTAGACTACAGGATGAGCCATAAAGCCTTAAAGTAGCCCCATGGTTTTACAGCCATTTTTTCATGACTGTCGAGGCCCCACGGAAAAAACACCACCCCCAGCGCCGAGCACACCCAAACCCAAACCCCCCTGCCCACGGACAGAAAGAAGAAGCTCAGATTAGGGACTGGGGTAGATCTACCGGTTGATATTTAATACAGAGTAAGCACCTTGATGTTAACCATTTCCCGGCTTTTTATCTTTGACCTTCACCGCGCAGTAAGTTAAACATGAAGTAAACACACAACACACACGCACGCAGCACGCACGCACGCACCCCCCCCACTCACAACACACAACACACACACACACAACACACACCCAACACCCCACACAACACACCATCTCGGTGTAGACAGTTTTTTTCTTTACTTTGTAATATTTTGCATTGATTATTGAGTGAGAGATCTGGGCTGTCGTCTGTCTGTCTGTCTGTCTGTCTGTTGTCTGTCTGTCTCTCACACACACGCACGCACAGCACCACGCACGCAACCGCACTCCGGACGCACACCGTGATCTTCACGTAACATTATTAATCCGTTTATCTATATTATTTATTTTATGTTTGTAATAATTCATTCACTTATTATTACTTATTTACTATCTATCTATCTATTCATTTATTTATCTATTCATTTATTTATCTACATTTATTTATCTATCATTATTTACACTATTCATTATTATTTATTCATTTATTTATCTATTCATTTATTTACCACCCTTTTTCAAATTAATTATTATTCATTATTTATCTAATCATTATTTAAACTATTCATTTATTTATCATTCCCTTATTTATCTATCATTTATTTATCATTCTTTATTTATTTTTATTCATTTTTATTATATTTCATTTTTTTTATCTATTCATTTATAATTTATTTATCTATCATTTATTCATTATTTATCATTTATTATTCATTTATTTATCTATTCATTATTATCTATCATTTATCATTATTTATCTATTCATTATCAAATTTTTATCTATCTATCTATTCATTTAATTTATCATTCATTATTCATTTATTATCTATTCACTATACATTTATTTACTATTTATTTATCCATTTATTTATCTATTCATTTATTCATTATTTATCTATTCATTATTCATTTATTAAACTATTCATTATCATTTATTTATCTATCATTTATTTATTAAAATTTATATTATTATTATCATTAATCTTTATTATCTATTATCTATCATTTATTTATCTATTATTATTTATCTATATTTATTTATCTATTCCCTTAATCATTTATTATCAATTCATTTATTATTTATTAAACTATTTATTTATTCATTAATTATCTATTCATTTATTATTTATTTATCTATTCATTTATTCATTTATTTATCTAATCATTTATTTACTCACTTATTCATTATTATTTATTCTTGTTTAATTATTTTACTTATTTATTTATTTTAGCGTCCCCTTGAGCTCTGAATACAAAGGCAGGGATCTGCAAGGTTCCTGGAAGTCCCAGCATGCAGGAACAAGAGTGGTGGTGTTCGTCAAGGCTGTAATGGGAGGAGATGATTCCAGCACTGCAAAGTCCGTACAGTAACAATGCCGCAACAGTGACTGTGACAATGACACATGACCAATGAAGCTGCTGTGGAAAAAACCTTCATAGTTTTGTCTTTTTCCCGGAAAAAAAGGCTCTATTATTGTGCATGAATAACCATCCACGCCTTCCTCTTTCAACACAAAACACACAAAACACACACACACACACACACACACACACACACCACGCACGCACGCAGCCGCACGCCACACACACCACACACACAAAACCACGCCGCACGCACGCACGCACACACGCGCACGCACACAACGCCACGTTTTGTGGAAATGACGTTTTATTGATGTTTTGGCAATAAAATTGTTCCGAACTTTTTGTTTCACCGACCCACCAAAAACACACACACACCCCACACACACACACACACACACACCACCACCCCAAAAACACACACACACCACACAACAGCACAGACAGCACACACACACACACCACACACACACATACACACACACAACACAACCAAAAAAGCGAGGGGGAGAGGAATGAAGAGAGAGAAAGAGGAGAGAAGAAAGGGGGAAGGGAGCAAAAGCAAAAGAGGAAGAGGGGAGAGACGACAGACAAACAGAGAGGAGGAGAGAGAGAGAGGGAAAAAGAGGGGAAGAGAGGAGAGAGAGAGAGAGGAGAGAAGGAGGAGGAGAGGGGTGTGTGTGTGGGGGTAAAAAAAAAAATGAAATTTTTTTACCTGTTGTTTTCTTTTCCCCCTCCCCTTTTCCGCTTTCCTTTTCCCCCCCACCTTTTTTTTGTTGAACCCTTTGTAAAGAACACAATAAAACGATGAAAATGTTTTTTTTCCCCTTTTTTTTGCACGCGTGTGTCCGAGCCTGTAAGAGAACTGACGAGTGCACTTTTTGACACAGAGGACAGGACAAGTTCGTTGTGACAAGAGCGTGACCCGTGTAGTTGTAACACAGAGAAGTGACGTGCAACTATGGACGTGACAAGTGGGTTTACGCAAAGAACATAAAAAGTGCTTTGGACACGAGAACGTGACAAATGTAGTATGACACAAAGAAAATGAGAAAACGCAGTTTTGAATCAGCTCATGGTAAGTGCACTTTTGACACAAAAAACGGAAAGTGCGATTTGACACAAGAACGGGACAAGAGCATTTTTGGCACAGGAACTTTAGTTGTCGCACAAAGAAGGACAAGTGAGCTGGATACAAAAAACGGGACAAATGCAAGGGGAAAAAGAGGGCATGAGTTTTAC
This sequence comes from Conus ventricosus, assembly GCA_018398815.1. NCBI lineage: Eukaryota > Metazoa > Mollusca > Gastropoda > Neogastropoda > Conidae > Conus > Conus ventricosus. The sequence continues at coordinate 71,285,699 of CM031600.1, read as the reverse complement.
AGAAAATACTTCGGAGAACACACACACACACAACACACCACACACAACACACACACACACACACACACACACCCCACACCCACACTAATAAAAATAAATAACTAAACTAGATTTATGAGAAGACAGTGGGAGTTAAAAAAAAAACACTGACACCTTTAGTTCCGATATGGACAATGTTCAACTAAAAACCGTTTCTGTGCTTTTCTTTTGACGTACGTAGGAAAAATGGCAGGGGGGTTTTGCCCTTTGGACCGAAAAAGTGTGGGGAGTTTTCCTTTGGGCAGAAATGGTGGGAAGTTTATGTCTTTGGACGAAATGGAGAGCAGTTTATGTCTTAGGGGAGAAAAATCTAAGGGGTTCCTGTCTTAGGACAGAAATGTGTATGGCGTTTATGTCTTAGGAAGAAAAGTGTGGGCAGTTTGTCTTAAAACAAAACGTGTGAGCATTTTTGCCTTAGGACAGAAATGTGTGAGGGGGGTTTTATGTCTTAACAGAAATGTGTGAACTTTTTTCCCCAGACAGAAAAGTGTGGGCAGTTTTTTGCCTTAAGACGAAATGTGTGAGGCAGTTTAGGGCCCTTTTGGGCAGAAAAGATGGGACAGTTTACGTCTTAGGACAGAAATGTGTAGGCAGTTTATTTTAGGACAACAGTGTGAGGGGAGTTTGTCTTTGGACAGAAATGAGTTGAGAGCAGTTTTTGCTTAGGACAAAACTGTGTATGGGTTTTGTCTTTTGGACAGAAAGCTGAGGGCAGTTTTAGGGTTTCCCGTCAAATCACCCAGATATGGATGTGTTGATCATTTGACGGGATTGAGAGGTTTCGCAAAAGAACAAGAACAACAACAACAACAGCAGCAAAAAACAAAAAAAGCCCACAAAAAAGACTTACGGATGGGGTTTGGGGCTGTGTTATGGCTTTGACTTGTTTCAAAGTTTAGATGCGTGTAGGGTTTTTTTCCCACACAGCCCACACAAAACGAACATGGAAGCCAGGAACCTCAATTTAAGTTTCTTTTTTTTTATATACACCTGAACCACAAAACAAACCACAAAATTATTCCCCACACCCGGGGAACTGTGTAATACATTGATTACTAGCCTTACTTACATATTATCGGCCTTTTTTTGTACTACAGTCACTCTCACTTACATTTAACTGGGAATTTGGGAAGGGGGCGGGGGGATGCCCCATAAAAATAGTCTAAAATTTCAACAAGGGCACATTCAATTAAAAAAAAAATTTCCTCCAGACCCGGTGATTTCATTTAAGAAAAAAGTTTCCTAGTAACCCTTTTTAAAGACCAAAAAACAATTTTCGATAAGGGAAAGATTTCCGTTTTTCCTTTTTACAAGAACATCTTTCCCATTTCCACAAAAGGAACAGAATACATTTTCCAAAAAATTTAAAAAAGGTTTTTATTCCTCACTTAGACCACCAACCTCCATCATTATAAATGGGGGGAAAAAAAAACTTTTGTTGTGTTGTTGTAAAAAACATCGATTTCTTAATCACTTTTTCCCCCACACATATAAAAACAATTTCTCCCCTCACCCACTTCCATCCCCTTCGAATCAACATTCACTAACCACAAACTTTCCCCCGGTCACCTTGTTCGTCGGGTCCTTTTTTTTTTTTTCTGTTCCAACTTCTGTGTCACCTCAATGGCAGTGCACCCACGCTGTTCATTCTGACACCCCCGTCCACAGCCACAGCCCGGTCAGCCCCGCCACAGCCCCGGCACCGGCAATCCACAGGGAGCAGTCAATGTCAAGTCGTTAAAAAGGCAACCCACGGAGGAGACACTGCACTGCTGCCGAGCCCACTTCGGTGGTGTTCAGTGGCGCCTTTTTCTGACCAACATACGCAGGAAAACCACCTACTAAGCCCCGTACTGATGACAATAATTGTTAGTCGCGGAGCAGGGGTGAGTGAGCTCTCCGGGGGGCGCCACCAAGTCCGTCCAACGACAGCCCCCATGGACCCGCCGATACCGGTGATCCCGACGGAATCAACCAAGGCCACAGACGTGGAGAGAACACGAAACTAAAGGTCACCCTGAGAGCAAGGCATGAAGTGCCACAGAACTTGAGACTTTTTTTTTTTAACGCTGATCGATAGAATGAGGATGACGAAGATGATGCTACGGATTTCCCCTTTCGTCTGAGACTGCATGACAGGCTGTACTCTCGCTTCCTTTCATAATATATCCCGGCGTCAACAGGCCCTAGAGATACAGACATCTGCAGAGTTGGTCAGGAAATTTGAGCAACACTCAGAGACGCATCCATTAAGTGGATGAAACTCGACTTTTGTGGTCTCAGTTTCCAACTGAGCCCCTAGCAAACTCCCAAATCTGGGTTGGAGCCCGGGCGGCGCAGAAAAATCCCACAAAGACTCTGATGGAATCAAACTCGTGACCTCCCAGCCGGAGTCCCCGACGTAACCACTTAGCCACAGCGGCTGGTCATGTCTCGTCAAGTCTTGTCAACAAAGACCAATCAAAGGAACAAATAAATATTTTAGGCCTTCACTTAGAATGGAAACCACCCGTAGGAAAAACCAACTCCATTAATATTAACCCTAACTTCCATTTAACTATTCACACTTTCCTGATTACCACAAAAACTAAGTTGTCGTCTCTCTTTTGGCACCAGTATCAGTATCAGGATGGCCCAACCTCGCGCTTATTTTGGGCTCCCTCACCGTGGGATGTTCCAGCCGGCAAATCTGCAGAGATGAAGGAAATCCCCTGCTCCAAAAGGGGGTAAGGGAGGGCAACAA
>CM031600.1:71272971-71281917 GCA_018398815.1 Conus ventricosus | reverse complement strand
ATCAAACCTAGTACACACCCGCAGATCACATCCATGTACATTCTCCCTGCTCCCCCACCTAGTACACATCTCTTCATCATCACCAAGCACACCTCTCGCTGCTCACCACCAAGTACACCTCCTCCGGCTCACCACCCAAAATACACCTCTCCCTGCTCAAAATCCAAGTACATCTATCCCTGCTCACCATCAAGTACATCTCTCCTGGTCACTACCAAGCACACCTTTTCCTGCACACCACCAAGTACACCTCCCTGCTCATAATTAAGTACACCCCTCCTCTGATCATCACCAGGTACACACATCCCTGCTCACCACAAAGTACACCTCTCCCTGATCATCACCAAGTACACCCCTCCCTGCTCACCACCTAGAACACCACTCCGTAATCACCACACCTCTCCCCTATCACAACCAAGTACACCTCTCCGTGCTCACCATCAAGTACATCTCATAGTGCTCACCTCCAAGTACACCTCTCCTGTGCACCTACCACCAAGTACAAATCTCCCTGATCTCCACCAAGTACATCTCTCTGTGCTCACCTCCAAGTACACCTATCCCTGTGTACCTACCACCAAGTACACCTCTCCCTGATCTCCACAAAGTACACCTGCCCTGCAAACCACCAAGTACATGTCCCCCTGATTACAACAACTCTGCTCACCACTAGTACACCCCTCTCTGATAACCACAAACTACACCCCTCCCTGCTCACCATAAGGAAAACCCCTCCCTCATCACCACCAAGTACACCTCTCCCTGATCACCACCAAGTACACCTCTCCCTGCACACTATCAAGTACCCCTATACCTGCTCACCACCAAGTACACTTCTCCCTGCTCAATACAAAGTACACATCTCACTGATCACCACCAAGTACACCTCTCCCTGATCACAATCTATACACCCTCTCGCATATCATCACCATGTGCACCTCTCTCTGCTCAATACAAAGTACATCTATCTCTGCTCACCGCCAAGTACACCTCTCTCTGCTCAGCACTAAAGCACCTCTCTCTGCTCACCACCAAGTACACCTCTCTCTGCTCAGCACTAAAGCACTCTTTCCATCCTCACCACCAAGTATATTTCTCCCTGCTCAAAAACCAGGTACACATCTCCCTGCTCACCACCAAGTACACATCTCCCTGCTCAGAACCAATTAGACCTCTCTCTGCTCACCACCAAGTACACCTCTCTCTGCTCACCACTAAAACACCTCTCCATCCTCACCACCAAGTACACCTCTCCCTGCTCACCACTAAAACACCTCTCCATCCTCACCACCAAGTACACCTCTCCCTGCTCAAAAACCAAGTACATCTCTCCCTGCTCACCACCAAGTACACATCTCCCTGCTCAGAACCAAGTACACCTCTCCTTGCTAATCACCATGTACACTTGTTCCTGCTCACCACCAAGAACACCTCACCCCCGATCACAACCAAGCACAAGTCTCCCTACACACCACCGAGTACACCTCTCCCTGATCACCACCAAGTACACCTATCCCTGATCACCACCAAGTACACCTGTCCCTGATCACCACCAAGTACCACCTCTTCCGATCACCATCAAATACACCTGTCTCTGCTCACCACCAAGTACACCTGTCCCTGATGACCACCAAGTACACCTGTCCCTGATCACCATCAGGTACACCTGTCCCTGATCACCACCAAATACACCTGTCCTGCTCACCACCAAGTACACCTGTCCCTGATCACCACCAAATACACCTCTCCCTAATCACCTTAAAGTGCACCTCTCTTTGATCACCACCGAATACACGTCTCCCTCCCACCACCAAGTACACGTCTCCTCCTCCCTGTTCACCGCGAAGTACACCACTCGCTGCTCACCAAGAAGTACACCTCTCCCTGATCACCACCAAGTACACCTCTCCCTGATCACCACCAAGTACACCTCTCCCTGCTCACCATCAAGTACACCTCTCCCTGATCACCACCAAGTACACCTCATCCCTGCTCATCATCAAGTACACCTCTCCCTGCTCACCATCAAGTACACCTCTCCCTGCTCACCACCAAGTACACCTCTTCCTGCTCACCATCAAGTACACCTCTCCCTGCTCACCATCAAGTACACCTCTCTCTGCTCACCATCAAGTGTACTTCTCCTGCTCACCACTAAGTACACCTCTCCCTGATCACTACCAAGTACACCTCTCCCTGCTCAACACCTAGTACACCTCTCCCTGCTCAACACCTAGTACATCTCTCCCCCAGTACACCTCTCCCCGATCACCACCAAGTACACCTCTCCCTGATCACCACTAAGTACACCTCTCCCTGATCACCACCAAGTACACCTCTCCTTGATCACCACCAAGTACACCTGTCCCTGATCACCACCAAGTACACCTCTCCTTGATCACCACCAAGTACACCTGTGCCTGCTCACTACAAGTACACCTCTCCTTGATCACCACCAAGTACACCTGTCCCTGCTCACTACAAGTACACCTCTCCTTGATCACCACCAAGTACACCTGTCCCTGCTCACCACCAGTTTACACCCCTCTCTGATGACTGTGGATCTTGGTGAATACAGGGACGATACACGTCAGTGGACTGTGGATCTTGGTCAATGCAGTGATGATACACTTCAGTTGGCTGTAGATCTTGGTGAATACAGGGACGATACACGTCAGTGGACTGTGGACCTTGGTGAATACAGGGACGATACACGTCGATCAGTGGACTGTGGATCTTGGTGAATACAGACACGTCGGTGGACTGTGGATCTTGGTGAATACGGGGACGATACACGTTAGTGGACTGTGGATCTTGGTGAATACAGACACGTCGGTGGACTGTGGATCTTGGTGAATACGGGGACGATACACGTTAGTGGACTGTGGATCTTGGTCAATACAGACACGTCGGTGGACTGTGGATCTTGGTGAATACAGGGACGATACACGTTAGTGGACTGTGGATCTTGGTCAATGCAGGGACGATATACGTTAGTGGACTGTGGATCTTGGTGAATACAGGGACGATACACGTTAGCGGACTGTGGATCTTGGTCAATGCAGACACGTCGGTGGACTCTGGATCTTGATCAATGCAGACACGTCGGTGGACTGTGGATCTTGATCAATGCAGACACGTCAAGGAACTGTGAATCAACCCCACAGTTCACGTAAACTGTGATAGCACCTGCAAGAAAATCATGTCTTTTGTAATACAAAGTATGTCACGCACGCACACACACACACACACACACACACACACACACACACACACACACACACACACACACACACACACACACACACACACTAACTAACTAACTAACTAACTAAACGTAGATCTGATGAGAAGACAGTGGCAGTTAAAAAAAATCATCTGACACCTTGAGTTCCGATCATGGACAATGCTTCAACTAAAGCCTGTGTTCTGTGCTTATCTAGTGACGCTACGATAGGACAGAAATGCGCAGGGCAGTTTATGCCTTAGGACCGAAATGTGTGGGGCAGTTTATGCCTTAGGACAGAAATGTGTTGGGAAGTTTATGTCTTTGGAAAGAAATGTGTGGGGCAGTTTATGTCTTAGGACAGAAATGTGTAGGGCAGTTTATGTCTTAGGACAGAAATATCTAAGGGCAGTTCATGTCTTAGGACAGAAATGTGTATGGCAGTTTATGTCTTAGGACAGAAATGTGTGGTGCAGTTTACGTCTTAAGACAGAAACGTGTGAGCAGTTTATGCCTTAGGACAGAAATGTGTGAGGGCAGTTTATGTCTTAGGACAGAAATGTGTGAACAGTTTATGCCTTAGGACAGAAATGTGTAGGGCAGTTTATGCCTTAAGACAGAAATGTGTGAGGCAGTTTATGCCTTTGGACAGAAATGTGTGGGACAGTTTACGTCTTAGGACAGAAATGTGTGAGGGCAGTTTATTTCTTAGGACAAACATGTGTGAGGGCAGTTTGTCTTAGGACCAGAAATGAGTGAGAGCAGTTTATGACTTAGGACAAAACTGTGTATGGCAGTTATGTCTTAGGCAGAAATGCGTGAGGGCAGTTTAGGTTCCAGTCAAATCACCCAGATATGGATGTGTTGATCAGTTTGACGGTATTGAGAGGTGCAGCAACAAGAACAAGAACAACAACAACAACAGCAGCAGCAAAAACAGAAAAAAGCCCCACAAAAAACGACGTTACGGATGGTGTGGTGCTGTGTGTATGGCTATCTGACTCTCGCTTTCAAAAGTTCAGATGCGTGTAGCGATTATTTCCTACACACGCCCACACAATACGAACATGGACAGCCAGGCAACACTCAATTTAAGTTTCTTTCTTTTATATACTACCTGAACCATCAAAACACCACAAACATATATTCACCGACACCTGGGGAACTGTGTAACTACATATTTATCGGCCTTGTTTTGTCACTAGCAGTCACTCTTCACATAATACATTTAACTGGAATTGGGAAGGGGGCGGAGGGATGCCCATAATATAGTCTACTAAGTGTCAATACAATGGGCACATTACAATTAAAAAAAAATTCCTCGCTTAGCACCATGAGTGATTACATTGAAGAAAATGATTTCCTCACGTAACCCTTTTCAAAGTACCAAAAATACAATTATTACAGATAAAGGAACGATTTCCGTTTTTCCTTTTTATCAAGAACATCTTTCCACATTACCACAACAGGAATCAGAATACATTTTCCAATAATTTATACACAATGATTTTCATTCCTCACTTTCAGAGCTCACCAACACTCACATCATTATAATACTGTAGGGGAAAGATAAACAACTTTTTGTTGTTGTTGTTGTAAATACATCGATTTCATTCAATCACTTTTCCCCCATCACATATAAATATACATATTCTCTCCACTCACTCCATTCTTCTCATCCACCTCTCGAATCACACATTCACTAACCACAACTTCCCACAGTCAACCTATGTCTCGTCAGGTCTTTTTTTTTTTTTTCTGTTCCAACTTCTGTGTCACCTCAATGGCAGTGCACCCACGCTGTTCATTCTGACACCCCGTCCACAGCCACAGCCCGGTCAGTCCCGCCACAGCCCCGGCAACCGGCAATCCACAGGGAGCAGTCAATGTCAAGTCGTTAAGAGGCAACCCACCGGAGGAGACACTGCACTGCTGCCGAGTCACTTCGGTGTGTTCAGTGGCGCCTGTTCTGATCCAACATACGCAGGACACCACCTACTAAGCCCCGTACTGATGACAATAATTGCTTAGTCGCGGAGCAGGGGTGAGTGAGCTCTCTCGGAGGGCGCCACCAAGTCCGTCCAACGACAGCCCCCATGGACCCGCCGATACCGGTGATCCCGACGGAATCAAACCAAGGCCACAGACGTGGAGAGAACATACGAAACTAAGGTCACCATGAGAGCAAGGCATGAAGTGCCACAGAACTTGAGACTTTTTTTTTTTAACGCTGATCGATGAGAATGAGGATGACGAAGATGATGCTACGGATTTCCATTTCGGTCTGAGACTGCATGACAGGGCTGTACTCTACGCTTCCTTTCATAATATATCCCGGCGTCAACCAGGCCCGAGAGATACAGACATCTGCAGAGTTGGTCAGGAAATTTGAGCAACACTCAGAGACGCATCCATTAAGTGGATGAAACTCGACTGTGTGGTCTCAGTTTTTCCAACTGAGCCCGTAGCAAACTCAACTCTGGGTTGGAGCCGGTCGGCGCAGAAAAATCCCACATGACTCTGATGGGAAATCAAACTCGTGACCTCCCAGCCGGAGTCCACGACGCTAACCACTTAGCCACAGCGGCTGGTCATGTCTCGTCAAGTCTTGTCCAATCACAAGACCAATCAAAGGAACAAATAAATATTTTAGGCCTTCACTTAGAACTGGAAACCACCTGTAGGAAAAACCAACTCCATTAATATTAACCCTAACTTCCATTTAACTATTCACACATACCTGATTACCACAAAAACTAAGTTGTCAGTCTCTCTTCGGCACCAGGTATCAGGTATCAGGTATGGGCCCTAAGCCTCGCGGCTTATTATGGGCTCCCTCACCGTGGGATGTTTCCAGGCCGGCAAATCTGCAGAGACTGAAAGGAAATCCTCGCTCATGTGACTGACAACAAAACGCAGGTGAGTAGCTGTCAGGTAAGCAGGTAAACAGGTGAACAGGCAAACTTTCGCCACCCTCAGAACTATCCCCATAATTTGGGACCGGACAAAATTGGTCCGTCACAAAAAGTTCATGGAGTTTGATAGTTTTGATTTCCCCAAACGACTTTTCATGGATAAACACCAACAAGATAAAAAGGATATGAATCTATTGAAGTAACAATCTCAACTGCTTTATATACTTGATGGAAGAAACGCTAGTATTGGTTTTAATCTATTAAGCAACGGCGGCTCAGATTGGGACTGTGAAGAAAAAGAAACACCCGAAGGTGCTGGGGAGGACCCAGAGAAGCACTGTCTTCACCTGCCTTTAGAGCAGTCCTGTACCACCCTTGGAGGCCTGCGCTGTGTTGACGATGGGTACAGGCACGCACAGGACACTCCATTAAGATATCAAGGGACATAACTGCTCCTGAACAGAGGTAAATTAGACTACAGGATGCAGCTCATAACAGCCTTAAAGTAGCATCCCCATGGGTGTACCAGCCCATATTTCATGACTGCAGAGCCCACCGAGAAAAACACCACCCTCCAGCTGCCGAGCACACCCCACAGACCCAACCACCCTGCCCACGGACAGATGAAGACGGTGCCACTCCAGACACAGCCAAGCTTTCGCCATACGGTCTTATGTGCCCTCAAGAGAGAATCCAAAGTTGTAGTCTTTCCCACTGTCAACAGGACTTTCCCTGTGGTCAGTGGGTCTTTCCTCACCGTCACTGGACCTTTCTCCAGGGTCAGCCTAGTTAAGGCAAAGAAGAAAAAGAAACACCCGAAGGTGCTGGGGAGGACCCAGAGAAGCACTGTCTTCACCTGCCTTTAGAGCAGTCCTGTACCACCTGGAGGCCTGCGCTGTGTTGACGATGGGTACAGGCACGCACAGGACACTCCATTAAGATATCAAGGGACATAACTGCTCCTGAACAGAGTAAATTAGACTACAGGATGCAGCTCATAACAGCCTTAAAGTAGCATCCCCATGGGTGTACCAGCCCATATTTCATGACTGCAGAGCCCACCGGAGAAAAACACCACCCTCCAGCTGCCGAGCACACCCCACAGACCCAAACCACCCCTGCCCACGGACAGATGAAGACGGTGCCACTCCAGACACAGCCAAGCTTTCGCCATACGGTCTTATGTGCCCTCAAGAGAGAATCCAAAGTTGTAGTCTTTCCCACTGTCAACAGGACTTTCCCTGTGGTCAGTGGGTCTTTCCTCACCGTCACTGGACCTTTCTCCAGGGTCAGCCTAGTTAAGGCAAAGAAGAAAAAGAAACACCCGAAGGTGCTGGGGAGGACCCAGAGAAGCACTGTCTTCACCTGCCTTTAGAGCAGTCCTGTACCACCCTTGGAGGCCTGCGCTGTGTTGACGATGGTACAGCACGCACAGGACACTCCATTAAGATATCAAGGGACATAACTGCTCCTGAACAGAGGTAAATTAGACTACAGGATGCAGCTCAAACAGCCTTAAAGTAGCATCCCCATGGTGTACCACCCTATTTCATGACTGCAGAGCCCACCGGAGAAAAACACCACCTCCAGCTGCCGAGCACACCCACAGACCCAACCACCCCTGCCCACGACAGATGAAGACGGGCCACTCAGACACAGCCAAGCTTTCGCCATACGGTCTTATGTGCCCTCAAGAGAGAATCCAAAGTTGTAGTCTTTCCACTGCAACAGGACTTTCCCTGTGGTCAGTGGTCTTTCCTCACCGCACTGACCTTTCTCCAGGTCAGCCTAGTTAAGGCAAAGAAGAAAAAGAAACACCCGAAGTGCTGGGAGGACCCAGAGAGCACTGTCTTCACCTGCCTTTAGAGCAGTCCTGTACCACCCTTGGAGGCCTGCGCTGTTTTTGACGATGGGTACAGGCACGCACAGGACACTCCATTAAGATATCAAGGGACATAACTGCTCCGAACAGAGGAAAATTTAAACTACAGGATGCAGCCATAACAGCCTAAAGTAGCATCCCCATGGGTGTACCACCCCATTTTTCATGACTGCAGAGCCCACCGGAGAAAAACACCACCCTCCAGCTGCCGAGCACACCCCACAGACCCAACCACCCCTGCCCACGACAGATGAAGAAGGCTCAGTTTGGGACTGTGTAGATCTACCGGGTTTTGATATTTTAATGAAAAGAGTACAGCACCTTGATGTTGAAAACCCTTCCAGGCTTTGATCAGACCTTTACCGCGCAGTAAGTTAAACATGAAGTAACACACACACACACGCACGCACGCACGCACGCACGCACGCACACACACTCAAAACACACACACACACACCCCACACACACACACACACACACACACACACACACCCCACACACACACACACACACTCTACGGTGTAGACAGTTCTTTTTCTTTACTTTGTAAAATTTTGCCATTTGATTATTGAGTGAGAGATCCTGTCTGTCTGTCTGTCTGTCCTGTCTGTCTGTCTGTCTGCTGTCTGTCTCTCACACACACGCACGCACGCACGCACGCACGCACGCACACACGCACACGCGCACGCACAAAACCGTGATCTTCACGATAACAGTTATTATATCCGTTTATCTATCTATCTAAATTTTTCTATTTTTGTTTGTAATTATTCATTCACTTATTTATTTACTTATTTTCTATCTATCTATCTATTCATTTATTAACTATTCATTAATTATCTATTCCCTTTATTTATCTATTCATTATTACTCACTAATTAATTATCATTTTTTTTATTTATCATTCATTTATTTACCACTAA
>CM031600.1:71265471-71267971 GCA_018398815.1 Conus ventricosus | reverse complement strand
CTCGCGGCTTATTAGGGCTCCCTCACCGTGGGGAGTTTCCAGGCCGGCAAATCTGCAGAGACTGAAAGGAAATCCTCGCCATGTGACTGACAACAAAACGCAGGTGAGTAGCTGTCAGGTAAGCAGGTAAACAGGTGAACAGGCAAACTTTCGCCACCTCAGAACTATCCCCATAATTTGGGACCGACAAAATTGGTCCGTCCCCAAAAAGTTCATGGAGTTGATGGTTTTGATTTCCCCAAACGACTTTTCATGATAAACACCAACAAGATAAAAAGGGATATGAATCTATTGAAGTAACAATCTCAACTGCTTTTATAACTTGATGGAAGAAAAGCAGTATTGGGGTTTTAAATTATTAAGCAACGGCGGCTCAGATTGGGACTGTGTAGATCTACCGGTTGATATTTTAATGACAGAGTACAGCACCTTGATGTTGAACCATTCCAGGCTTTGATCTTGACCTTCACCGCGCAGTAAGTTAAACATGAAGTAACACACACACACACGCACGCACGCACGCACGCACGCACACACACTCACACACACACACACACACACACACACAAAACACACACACACACACACACACACACACACACACACACACACACACACACACAAAACACACACACACACATCTCTACGGTGTAGACAGTTCTTTTTCTTCACTTTGTAAAAAATTTTGCCATTTGATTATTGAGTGAGAGATCCTGTCTGTCTGTCTGTCTGTCTGTCTGTCTGTCTGTCTGTCTGTCTGTCTGTCTCTCACACACACGCACGCACGCACGCACGCACGCACGCCACACACGCACACGCGCACCACACCGTGATCTTCACGATAACAGTTATTATATCCGTTTATCTATCTATCTATTTATCTATTTATGTTTGTAATTATTCATTCACTTATTTATTTACTTATTTATTCTATCTACTATTCATTTATTTATCTATTCATTTATTTATTTATTCATTTATTTTTTCTATTCATTTATTTACTCACTTATTCCCTTTATTCATTTATTCATTTATTTATCTTTTTCATTTTTTTACTATTCATTTATTTATCTATTCATTTTTTTATCTATTCATTTATTCATTTATTTATCTATTCATTTATTCATTTATTTATCTATTTATTTATTCATTATTTATCTATTCATTTATTCATTTATTTTTCTATTTATTATTCATTTAATTATCTATTCATTTATTCATTTATTTATCTATTCATTTATTTACTCACTTATTCATTTATTTATTTATTCATTTGTTTAATTATTCCCTTTACTTATTTATTTATTTAGTCGTCCCCTTGAGCTCTGAACTACAATGGCAGGCATTCTGCAAGGGTTCCTGGAAGTCCCAGCATGCAGGAGACAAAGTGGTGGTGTTCGTCAAGGCTGTAATGGGAGGAGATGATTCCAGGGACTGCACGTCCGTACAGTAACAATGCCAGCAACAGTGACTGTGACAATGACACCGTGACAATGAAGCTGCCTGTGGAGAAACCTTCATAGATTTTTTTTTTTTCTGTGAAAAAAGGCTCTATTATTGTGCATGAATAACCATCCCACGCCCTTCCTCTACAACACACACACACACAACACACACACACACACACACACACACACACACACACACACACACACACGCACGCACGCACCACGCACGGGACACACACACACACACACCACACACACACGCACGCACGCACGCACAGCACACGCCAAAACACGCACACGTTGTTGTGGAAATGACGTTTTATTGATGTTTTTTGGCAATAAAATTGTTCCGAATCTTTTCTGTTTTCACCGACCACCAACACACACACACACACACACACACACACACACACACCACACACACACACACACACACACACACAACACGCACACGCACACGCACACACCACACACACACACCACACACACACATACACACACACATACACAAACACACAAAGCGAGAGAGAGAAATGAAGAGAGAGAAAGAAAAGAGAGAGAGAAGGGGGAGAGGGAGAGACAGACAGACAATTGCGATTATTTATCTTCATTATACAATTAAAGTTATGCAATCCATGGGTATCTACCATTTTTCATGATTTGAACCACGTTAATATAATCACTCTCAGTCCGATTCAACTCTATACACTCCTGCTATTTATCTATCGATAGATTCATTCATTTACATCCATATTCTTTATACGGTCTTATGTGCTAAAGTTAATACATTGATATTCCACTATCAATCAGGACTTTCCACTGTGGTCAGTGGGTCTTTCCTCACCTCACTGGACCTTTACTCCAGGGTCGCCCTATTAAGGCAAAGAAGAAAAGAAACACCCGCAAGGTTCCTGGGAGAACCCAGGAAGACTGTTCTTCACTCCTTTAGAGCAGTCTGTACCACACTTGGAGGCCTGCGCTGTGTTGACGATGGGTACAGGCACGCACAGGACACTCCATTAAGCTATCAAGGGACATAACTGCTCCTGAAC
>CM031600.1:71250471-71262971 GCA_018398815.1 Conus ventricosus | reverse complement strand
GTGACAAGAGCAGTTGTGACACAGAGAACGTTCAGTTGTCGCACAAAGAACGTGACAAGTGCAGCTGTGATACAAAGAACGTGACAAGTGCAAGGAAGATAGAGGTCATGAGTTTCACAGAAAAATACTTCGGAGAACACACAAAACACACACACACACACACACACACACACACACACAACACACACACACACACACACACACACACACAACACAAAGGATCATCCCGAAATAAATCGTTGCTGTGTACGATGATAATTTTTTTCTCACATACATGGATTCAGCTATACAATACTACTATATATTTAGCCAGATGAGATAAGATAAGATAATGTTGCTTATAGCCCAGCCGACCACAAAGGGCCACATCAGGGCTGTCACCACGTTAAAACCAACTCATTTAGCCAGATCCTTTACAACACATTGATCATGGTTAGATAACAATATAGCAACACTTGAGCAGTTTGGGTGGTATGGAAAAGAATTGAACACACTGCGGCCTTTGCGTTTGTCAACAAACGCAGTACAACAACAACAACAACAACAACAAAAGTGTTCTTCGGTTTCCCATTCACTTCTACAAGATGGGCAGATCATATCATCTGTACTTCCGTGACTTAAAACCATTGCTTGCAATTTTTCAGACTACGAACCCTCAATCTTAATCTGATGATACTTCTTCTGTGCCATTTAGTTGTACCTAACGTAAGGTTCTTTTCTGCATGGAAAAAGCTTTTAAAAGAACAGAAATAGGCATGCTTATCGTTACCTTCTATTTCTGCTCACCAGTTTTGCTTGAAACATGAAATGAGTCTCTCTGTGAACTCAACTACAAAACGTATTCATAACCAACTCGTTGGCCCAGCCAAACAATGCCAAATGCATTTTCAGTCGGTGTCTTCAGTATATGTGACACCCAGCATTGGTAACCTCAAGACTAGAAGAAGTGCTGTTCTCTACAAAATTGTCAGTGACATGTTGAAATATGCAAGTGAAAAAAAATTGATTTCTTTCAATAAACGGTTTGAACTTGGTGTTTTTCCTAATGACTGGTCGACATGGATAGTAGTACCAATAGGTTTAAAAAAAGAGACACAAACCTGCCAGATAACTATCGTGGCATCGCCTTAACAGGCGTTGTCAGTAAGGTGTACACATATATTCTAAACAAACGACTTTCAAAGTGGGCAGAAAAAGAAGAAAACATAATTGAAGAACAGGCAGGATTTAGAACAGGCTATCGCACTGTTGATCATATTTTTTACCTGATAAGCAATAGTGCAAAAGTGTCTTCTAAAAAGTCTAAGCCGTACGTCGCTTTCGTGGAGTTAAACAAGGCTTTTGACTCTGTAAATAGAAACACTCTTTGGGCGGTTTTGAGAAGATGTGGTATGAAACAAAAACTTTATAAAGTTATACGAAATGTTTATGATCCTGTGTTAGCTAGTGTACGAGATAAGTGTTGTCATTCTGACTACTTCTAATGCCCAAGGGGTGTGAAACAAGGATGTGTACTTTTTATCTTCCCTTATTTTCCTTGTCATCAACGAATTGGCTGTTGATTTATCTTTTAATGGAAAACATGGCATTCATGTAATTCCTGGTGCACTTGAAATATTCCTTTTGTTGTTTGCCAATGGTATCATTTTATTATCTGACTCTGTCGGGCCTCAGAATCAAATTAATGGTCTAAAAAGAGGAGCAGATCGATTGCGGTTAACAGTCTAGAAAAAAAATGTAATGGTTCTTGGAAAAGGTGGCTATTTGAGCACCGGAGAAAGATAGTTCTATGGGAATGAAGAAGTAAGGGTAACCAGCTCTCATTTACAGAGAGAGAGAGAGAGAGAGAGAGAGAGAGAGAGAGAGAGAGAGAGAGAGAGAGAGAGAGAGAGAGAGAGAGAGAGAGAGAGAGAGGGGTTTCGAAAAGAATGGCGTGATGACTGCCCTGTCTGTCTCTCAGACACTGTCATTGTGTATGAAGGGTCGTAGAAGGGGGCGCTGCGTGTGTGCTGAGCACAGGGAATGGTCACGGCAGTGTATAAAGGGCTGCTACCCTCTTGGTTTATTGATTGGATGGTCGTTCATAGACAAATTCATTGATCAACTGATTAGTAGAGAGAGAGAGAGAGAGAGAGAGAGAGAGAGAGAGAGAGAGAGAGAGAGAGAGAGAGAGAGAGAGAGAGAGAGAGAGAGAGAGAGCAGTCAGTGTGGCCACGAACCACCAGACACAACCGCCCTGTGTTTTTCTGACCGAAGGGGGTGCGTCTGCTGATTTGCGGCTCCATCTGACACTGTCGTCTGCTGACAAAAACGCTCAGTCTGACACTGTCGTCTGCTGACAAAAACGGCTCAGTCTGACACTGTCGTCTGCTGACAAAAACGGCTCAGTCTGACACTGTCGTCTGCTGACTATAACGGCTCATGTCTGACACTGTCGTCTGCTGACTATAACGGCTCAGTCTGACACTGTCGTCTGCTGACTATAACGGCTCAATCTGACACTGCCGTCTGCTGATTATAAGGGCTCAATCTGACACTGCTGTCTGCTGATTATAACGGCTCCATCTGACACTGCCGTCTGCTGATTATAACGGCTCCATCTGACACTGCCGTCTGCTGATTATAAGGCTCAATCTGACACTGCTGTCTGCTGATTATAAGGCTCAATCTGACACTGCTGTCTGCTGATAATAACGGCTCAATCTGACACTGCTGTCTGCTGATTATAAGGGCTCAATCTGACACTGCTGTCTGCTGATTATAAGGGCTCCATGTGACACTGCTGTCTGCTGATTATAACGGTTCCATTTGTTATTGTCGTCTGCTGATTATAACGACTTCATCTGACACTGTCGTCTGCTGATTATAACGGCTCTATCTGTTACTGTTGTCTGCTGATTATAACGGCTCTATCTGTCTCTGCTGTTCTCTGATTATGATAACTTTATCTGACATTGTTTTCCGCTGATGGGGGTGGGGGGGGGGGGGGCTGTATCACTTTCGCAGCCAACTAACAGACGACGGCGTCAGATGTAGCCCTTACAGTTGTCGTCTTCTGCAGTGGCTACAGTCCTTTTTTACCACAGTGGCTGCGTCTGATACAGCCAGCTGCCGGTTAGCGGCAATGGAATTATCATCTCTAAACTCACAAATCGTATTCTGACACAAACACACCGCAGTTAAACAGAACACGATCTGTGAACTGTGAAAAAGAAAAACAAACTGTTGAGACAGAGGGAACTGTGCACACAGTATCTCTGCAGAAGGTTAGACTCTTCTTCAAAGTCTCTCTGAGTCAGGTGAGCTGCAGTCCTTTAGTAACACAACTGATTTCCGGAAGTCGCAGAACATTGAAAAATACCTTGTTTGTAAAAGATCCTTCGGAATAAAAGTGAAAGTCGCAGACTTTAGTGTCTGTCCGTCAAATGTCACACCAGATGAGTTGATAGACAGGCAACGCAGGGGTTCATTCGGCATTTGACTAACGTCTGAAACGATTTCCAAGGAAAAGTGATTTTAACCTTTAACGGAAAGACTAACCTTTAACGGAAAGACTTGTTTGAGGACCAGTGAGTGTTCAAAACAGGGGCCGCTGAACTCTGAACGCTGAACTTTGACGATTAAAAAAAAAATCAGTTTGATGACCCTTTGCAAAACCAGAAGCATACTTCCTTTGGAGAGAGATTTTCTTTCCCAGAACCAAGTCCAAAATAAGCTGAAGAACGCCTGCTTGAGTCGTTATTTGGTATTCCAAAACAAGGTATATTTTTCTAAACAAATATACTTTGATATCTTGAACACACACACACACACACACACACACACACACACACACACACACACACACACACACACATACACACACACACACACACACACACACACACACACACACACACACACACACACAGAGAAGAGAGAGAAGAGAGAGAGAGAGAGAGAGAGAGAGAGAGAGAGAGAGAGAGAGAGAGACAGAGAGAGAGAGAGAGAATGGGTTCAAATGTCAAAGTATTCAATCCTGTGATTCATTATTACGGAATGGAGCATGACAAATTTATGTTAGTAAAGGTTGATACAATGCAGTCTGCTGAGAAATGCTCTACAAATGTCAATACAACCAAACGATAAATGACGACAGACATTTTTTTCCCCTGAATTTAAATAGTTAACTAACAGATTTGTTTGCGCCCAAAGTATTACACGACAAAAACATTGAATTGACACAAGGAAATATTGGAGATAAAAACTTATTTTGATTCAACTTATTTTCGACGTTCAAAAAACGACAGGGCTCCGACATATCTATTTGTTGCATATAGCCTGCAGAACGTTTCTGATTTGGGAAGGGAGCACTGGAAAGAACTTTTCAGAACGAGGACGATTGTGCCACAGTGCTTTTAGATTTTGTGCAAGTCTGGCGGTGTCTCTCGCACTGGGATGGATTGTGTCACTGTAGAAACTCGGATCTGAATAAAAACAGGGAAAGTGATCAACAAAATGTACTTTGTGACATTTGCAAGCATCTCTTAGGTCATCTGACGGAATTATGGCATTATTAAAAGAGTGTTTCCCTTTACCTGGCAGGATGGAGCTGAAAGTAATGTGAGCATTGGGTGAACATGTAAGGATGAGTTCTGACCAGGTATCAAAGGACACAGCACCTGACGGACAAGAGTTCACACCAACATGGATTATGAGGTCATTTAAAGAGGTAGGTAGTGGTACTGAAAGCAGCCATGCGTGGAGATCTTTTATTGATATACCGAGGACACATATCTTAACAAGTCGTTCGTATCTTGGGCTAAACGTTTTGGATCAATGAAACGAATGGTGGAGTCCCCTATCAGTAAAACTGTCGCTCTGCTGGGAACAGACATGTGACCTAAAGTTTCCATGGGAGAAGGGTGGAAAGGCTCGCTTTGACATGTCCGTTTGGATATTCTCCTTCAGCTTACCAACTGTGGACTGACACTTTAAATCAGACATTGTTTCAGTGTCAAAATTAGAAAGAACAGAATAGAGGTTGGAAGTCTGGACAGAGTAATGTTAATTTGTATCATCTTTGTTGTGACAGGAGGGTTGACGGAGAGGGGGATTTCAACTATGTTGTCACAGTCAGCAGGTATTCTAGCACTGGATTCAGCCTGGACTTTGGACTGTGTACGGTCAGTCTGATTCAGTTCTGGTGAAAGACCATTATCAGGGGTGTGATTTCTTTGGTGGACTGTTGGGTACTGTCACTGACTGGGGACAATGTGTGCAGCACTGGGCTGCTGGGAAGGATTTCAGTCTGTGTACTGACACTGTTAGTCTCTGAACAACGCCAAGGTGTGTCGGTTTGTGAACTGGCATTTTGCTACGAGGAAGACTGAGACATACAGTTGTCTTATGTTGTCTGAGTGCCAGTGGTTGCACAGACATTCCGTTTAGTTCTGATTTTCCTTATTATTTCGTTTTGCAAAGAACCTAGTTGTGAAGAAGAAAAAGAAACCCAAAAGTGCTGGGGGGGGGGGGGGGGGACAGCCCTGTACCACCCTTGGAGACCTGCACTGTGTTGACGATGGGTACAGGCACGCGCAGGACACTCCATTAAGATATCAAGGGACATAACTGCTCCTGAACAGAGGTAAATCAGACTACAGGATGCAACTCATAACAGCCTTAAAATAGCATCCCCATGGGTGTACCAGCCCGTGTTTCATGACTGCAGAGCCCACCGGCAAAAGAAACCACCCTCCTGCTGCCGAGCACACCCCACAGACCCAACCACCCCTGCCCACAGACTGATGAAGACAGTGCCACTCCAGACACAGCCAAGCTTTCGCCCTACGGTCTTGTGTGCCCTCATGAGAGAATCCAAAGTTGTAGTCTTTCCCACTGTCAACAGGACTTTCCCTGTGGTGAGTGAGTCTTTCCTAACCGTCACTGGACCTTTCTCCAGGGTCAGCCTAGTTAAGGCAGTTTTGCAAAGAACCTAGTTGTGATTTTATAGAGTGGTTGTCTTTGATCAACTGTCTGTTAACAGAGTTATAACAGAATTAAGATCATCAATTATAGATTATTAAATTTATACGATAATGTCCATACGCAGTTCATTTTTAGTGGCGGTTTTCACATTTTCAATCACAGAAGTAAATTCATCATCATCAAAAACGGAATATGCAGACAAGAGATGGCAGCGTGTTCCAGTTGAGTTACTCCTCGGTTCAGTTCGGGAAGAGGGCTGGGAGGAGAACGGCCATGGGCCGATCGGTGTGAAGAATGTCTGTACTGAAGACGAGTCCGTTTTGCAACCGGTGAGGTCTTTTTCGTTTTAGTATCACTCTTCACACTGACATTAGGATTAGCAGCAGGGTGGTATAGAGAGTAACAGAATAATGCCGTCTTGTCCATGGTGACCATTTTTTTTAAATTCCAGAAGTAGCTGTGATTGTGAAGGAGATGATACTGCATCAGCAGTAAGTTGAGGTGAAGCAGACATTTGAGTCAGGTCAACAGATGAAGTAGGTAAAGACATATTGCCGAATATTCCACTACAAAATGTCACTGGTGTCTGTGGTAACCACGAGTCAGTTTGTCAATGTTTCCGTCGCACATACAACTATAAACACATTGTTTTCGAATTTCACATTCTTTGGCATCCCACTCTGGACAGTCAATGTCTTGACAAAGTAGTGTACCACTTGACTGTACAGTGAAATAAGGAGTCAAAGTCACAGACTTTTTAGCTTTGAAGAAAACACGGAAAACTGATTTAGCCAAGGAGGGGGGAGGAGACACAGGCACAACTGCGGTTGATGAAGTCAGAATAGAACCAAACTGGTTCTAGTCAAAACATTCGAAAGATACATCTTCATTCACAATAGCGGAGTAACGGAATAACATAACACTTCTCCAAATAGCCAGTTCTTCAATACCACACGAAAAAGTGTTTGAATAATATCCAGAGTGGGTTTAAGCTTATCTTGATCATTGTCTGAATCAGATAAATAACAGGCCATAGTAAAAAGCACAGACAGTCACACACACACACATCAGTGCAGACCACTCACAGGCCGGACCAACCAAAGTTTAGTGCATGGCGAAACACCTGAGGTCACACACAGGTATCATTCCGGAGAACAACGTTATCCAGATCCAACGGAGAAATGTGGGGAAATCACCACAGCACTATTCACGCCTTCATCACACACTGCGGTCCGTTGGGACGAACGATTAGCAAGCACGGTGTTGCTGAGGTAGGAAGAAGGAATTCCATGTGTACACCACAAACACACCGCAGTCTGTTGAGATGAACGATCAGCAAGCACAGCGCACTGGAGAAGAAGGAAGGAAATCCAAGTGCACGCCACAAACACACCGCAGTCAGTTGAGCCGAACGATGGGGAAGCACAGTGAGCTGAAGAGGGAAGAAAGAGAAACCCAAGTGTACACCACAAACGCACACAAGTTGATCACTCGTACATATGCAAGCCGATCATCACACTTTTTTTCACAGCAGTATGCGCAGAAAGAATGACCAACTATGTGTTAAACACCAGCCGGGAAATAAAGTAGGGAATCACCACAGCACCCATCCCACACAGTAGTCCGAATGATCAGTACCGTGCACTGAAGAAGGAAATCCAAGAGTGCACACAAACACATAAGTTGATCACTCGCGCATATGCAAACCGATCATCACATTTTTACACCACTATGTGCAGAAAGAACCACAAATTGATGTGTTCAACACTAGGCGAGAAATAAAGTCATTATAAACGAAAACAATTAAGGAAATCAATTATTTTCAGCGGAGAGAAACATGACACAACGGCCAGTCGAGGTGAATATTCCTCCCTAGTGTGTGTGTGTGTGTGTGTGTGTGTGTGTGTGTGTGTGTGTGTGTGTGTGTGTGTGTGTGTGTGGTGTGTGTGTGCGTGTGTGGATTGTGTGTGTGTGTGTGTGTGTGTGTGCGTGTGTGTGTGTGTGTGTGGTGTGTGTGTGTAATGACTATTTATGGTCATATAATTGATATTGATGTAATAGTTAGTGCCGCCGCTGCTGCTGCTGCTGCTGCTGATGAGAATGATGATGAAGATGATGACGTGACACCATGAAATAACGATCGATGCCATTGATAGTGACTCAACGGTTGAGACTATTGACAACAATTCTGTGGCCGCTATGAATTATGATTATGTGATGCTTATCACCGATCTTATTCTTTCTTTGTTCAGTATTTTGGGACTTGAAGCGTGACAGTCATTTGGCTATGTTCCTTCCTTCCTTCCTTCTCGTTTCCCCTTCTCTCTCTTCTCTCTCTCTCTCCTCTCTCCTTCTCTCTCTCTCTCTCTCATTACTGCCTTATCTTTCACACCCAATCAGTAGTAGCTTTACTACCACGGTCACTCATTCCGACCCACCCCACACAGACCCACCCCACACAGACACACCTCACACAGACACACCCAACTTTGTTGTCTGCTTCAGAGCCAGACCCGGGCAGTCCACAGAAAGTCACCGATTTCAGGTCGTGGAGTGGCAACCCACCAGAGGAGACACCGCACTACTGCCCTTGTCTCATCAGTGGTGTTCAGTGGCGCCTGCTGGGATCCAGCGTACATAGGACGCCACCTCCAAGGACATCTCCCTCCTCCCACCCCGGTCGCCTACCGACGACAAGAACTGCTCAGTCGCGGAGCTAGTGCGACTTGTAGCGTCTTCCTCTCCAGCACGTCCATCCCGTCCGAAAACAGTTCCAAAGGAGTCGCCGAAGCTGAATTCTTTGACGTGAATCGTCTCACATGTCTGATTATGAGAGGCGGATGGTCCGCCTGAACAGACGTGCTTAAAGACGGGACAGTATTGTTCTCGACGCTCGCTGCCTCGTTTCAAACACCCCGGGGCTGTCTTTCCGTTTCTGCGTTAAAGATCAAGTTCTATAGAGCATTCTGGAACGTCAGAGAGTTCACTAAGATGGCAGCAGAGTGTATAACATTCAAACAGGAGCAGAGTCTGAAACTTCACATTAGAGAGAGAGAGAGAGAGAGAGAGAGAGAGAGAGGGGAGAGAGAGAGAGAGAGAGAGAGAGAACCAACCAACAAACAAACAAAAACAAAAAAAAGGAAAGGAGAAAGAAAAAAAAAAGCTAAGCGAACAGGAAAGAATAGTTCGACAATGTTATTCACTGGGAACCTTAGCACGAGTACGCAAAATTATCGACTTATATTAGCAAATGCATATGAGGCTGCTAAAAAGCAGAACAGGTGGTTAGTTTTTGCGTACTTTAGTTCGATCTATGCCAGATTTCAATATGATTTTATTTATAATAGTATTGATTTAAAAAAAAAAAAAAAAAAAAAAAAAAAACTCGCTGCACATAACGTGAGTCTTTCAGCATGCAAAGGGTCGCAACTTTCTGTCATCACGTGTCGATGAGAACATAGTAGCTGCCTTGGTCGTCTCCCTTTATACGCTTGAAGCGTACACGTGCTTTGCGGTCTGAGGCATGCATTTCTTTATCCAAATGTTTGACAAAAAAAAGTTTCAGACGTATTCTACACATCTCAAGGATCGTAAAAGAAATGATAAGCGCCAGACGGCAGATGTTTTGTCTTGTGATTCGTTTTTCTTCATGTGATTCGTTTTTCTTCATGTGATTCGGAAATGAAATGAGGTAGGGAACAGTAAACGATAAACAGTAAACAAGTGGGGTATGTTTTGCTCCCATAAGGAAACCTAACACAGAGTAACTTTTATTCAAGACTGGCACAGCCTTTTAAACTTGAATAAAGTCAGGCAAATACATAGACGAACAATCTAATAGTGGGGGAAAAAACAAGCGCAGGCCAACAACTGAACTGTCTGGCAAAGATTTGGACTTGAGGGGAGGGGAGAGGGGAGTTTGAAGATGGAGAAACTGGGAAAATGAAATTTAAAAAAAAAAGAAAAAAAGTTACAGATATGAAAACTCTTCACTAGCTGCATAAGGGAACCATCGCAATCCCTTTTGAAGGCAGATATATTTGTATTGCCTGCTCCGAGGCCTTTCGCCCGCTGGATCGGGACTCATCAGGGAGACACGGCTGGTTGTGTCTGCGCTCCCGGCGTCAAATAGAGACACACCACAGTCCATAATACTGTGGTGTTCTCACCACCATGGGTGCAAAAAAGAATCCAATAGCACCCCCAGAGCAGCCAGCGAAGAGTAGTAATGCAACCAAACGAAAGTGTGGGAGGAAAAAAAGTTGCTGTAAAACTAAAGACATTATGCAAATAATATAAAATGTAGGGGACAGTCTTTGAGCCTACGCCTGAGGATCCACCCAAAGATGCAAGGGAGATCAAAAGACAAACACACAGACGGACAGAAACAAATGCAAATAACCTCAATTTAATCAAAGCAAAATCGGAAATGAAATGAGGTAGGGAACAGTAAACGATAAACAGTAAACAAGTGGGGTATGTTTTGCTCCCATAAGGAAACCTAACACAGAGTAACTTTTATTCAAGACTGGCACAGCCTTTTAAACTTGAATAAAGTCAGACAAATACATAGACGAACAATCTAATAGTGGGGGAAAAAACAAGCGCAGGCCAACAACTGAACTGTTGGCAAAGATTTGGACTTGAGGGGAGGGGAGAGGGAGTTTGAAGATGGAGAAACTGGGAAAATGAAATTAAAAAAAAAAAAAGTTACAGATATGAAAACTCTTCACTAGCTGCATAAGGGAACCATCGCAATCCCTTTTGAAGGCAGATATATTTGTATTGCCTGCTCCGAGGCCTTTCGCCCGCTGGATCGGGACTCATCAGGGAGACACGGCTGGTTGTGTCTGCGCTCCCGGCGTCAAATAGAGACACACCACAGTCCATAATACTGTGGTGTTCTCACCACCATGGGTGCAAAAAAGAATCCAATAGCACCCCCAGAGCAGCCAGCGAAGAGTAGTAAATGCAACCAAACGAATCCCTTCTCTTGGTTTAATCAAGGAACGAAGAATCCCTCCTCGTGGTTTAATCAAGGCACGAAGAATCCCTCCTCTTGGTTTAATCAAGACACGAAGAATCCCTCCTCTTAGTTTAATCAAGACACGAAGAATCCCTCCTCTTGGTTTAATCAAGGAACGAAGAATCCCTCCTCGTGGTTTAATAAAGGCACGAAGAATCCCTCCTCTTGGTTTAATCAAGGAACGAAGAATCCCTCCTCGTGGTTTAATCAAGGCACGAAGAATCCCTCCTCGTCGTTTAATCAAGGCACGAAGAATCCCTCCTCGTCGTTTAATCAAGGAACGAAGAATCCCTCCTCATGGTTTAATCAAGGAACGAAGAATCCCTCCTCTTGGTTTAATCAAGGCACGAAGAATCCCTCCTCGTGGTTTAATCAAGGCACGAAGAATCCCTCCTCTTGGTTTAATCAAGGCACGAAGAATCCCTCCTCTTGGTTTAATCAAGGAACGAAGAATCCCTCCTCATGGTTTAATCAAGGCACGAAGAATCCCTCCTCGTGGTTTAATTAAGGCACGAAGAATCCCTCCTCTTGGTTTAATCAAGGAACGAAGAATCCCTCCTCGTGGTTTAATAAAGGCACGAAGAATCCCTCCTCTTGGTTTAATCAAGGAACGAAGAATCCCTCCTCGTGGTTTAATCAAGGCACGAAGAATCCCTCCTCGTCGTTTAATCAAGGCACGAAGAATCCCTCCTCGTCGTTTAATCAAGGAACGAAGAATCCCTCCTCATGGTTTAATCAAGGAACGAAGAATCCCTCCTCTTGGTTTAATCAAGGCACGAAGAATCCCTCCTCGTGGTTTAATCAAGGCACGAAGAATCCCTCCTCTTGGTTTAATCAAGGCACGAAGAATCCCTCCTCTTGGTTTAATCAAGGAACGAAGAATCCCTCCTCATGGTTTAATCAAGGCACGAAGAATCCCTCCTCGTGGTTTAATTAAGGCACGAAGAATCCCTCCTCTTGGTTTAATCAAGGCACGAAGAATCCTTCCTCGTGGTTTAATTAAGGCACGAAAAATCCCTCCTTGTGGTTTTAATCAAGCGCCGAGCGTTCGCTTGGAGCGAGCAAGCGCCTGGTCGCGACTCCCTCCCTCTCTGTCCCCCATCATCCCAGGCGGAGGTAGAGTGGAGGGTGGGCGTCCTAGCGGCAGACTGAACACGTTGTGGGTGATCAATGCCAGGCACAGTACCTCTACTTGGTCGCGCATGACTTGGAGCCGAGAGGGTTTAGAGAATCCTGAATGCGCAAGCGTCTGTCACGGTACCTCCAGTAGACAGGGGAGCAATGAGTTTGTTGTTGTTGTTGTTGTCAGAGAAAGAGAGAGAGAGAGAGAGAGAGAGAGGAGAGAGAGAGAGAGAGAGAGAGAGAGAGAGACAGAGACAGAGACAGAGAGAGAGGGAGGCAGAGACGGAGGGAAGGGGAGAGAGAGAAAGAGTGAGAGAAGAGGGAGAGGAGAGTGGGAGAGAGAGAGGGAGGGAAAGAGAAAAGCAGAGAGAGAGAGAGAGAGAGA
>CM031600.1:71232971-71245471 GCA_018398815.1 Conus ventricosus | reverse complement strand
TGCATGTTACATCGATACGAGCACTCAAATGTTCTCACGATGGAAAACAGGATACAGAGAGGAGGGAAATGCCACATTACGTGGACTGGCGCAGTCTCCCCAAATCCGAATTTCGTTTGTTTGTGCTGCGGCTGATGTTTTTTTTTTTTCCTTTCGTCTTACTGACCCAACGTCCGCTGCCATTTCTCTGGATTTCAAAGACAAACGGTCAGAGGCGGTCAAAGGAAGATCCAAGTAGTGCAGATGACACACTCCAAAAGAGTTTTTGACATTCTATACTGAGCATGTCACAAGCCATGAAATCCGCAGAAATATCATTTCGCGCGTGAGTCACCAT
Organism: Conus ventricosus; assembly: GCA_018398815.1. Lineage (NCBI taxonomy): Eukaryota > Metazoa > Mollusca > Gastropoda > Neogastropoda > Conidae > Conus > Conus ventricosus. The sequence continues at coordinate 71,245,134 of CM031600.1, read as the reverse complement.
GAAGAGCTGTTGACGACAGTGAAGCAAAGACAGCTGAAGTGATGGATATCAATTTGACTCTCCAAGACAGTGCTCCAGAGAACAGTGCAGATGATGAGGAAACAGGCTGAACAGAGGAAGAGGTGGACAGACTAACATTATTGAGTGGAAACGGGGATGAGCTTTTACCGCAACCCGGGCACTTGACGACCACAACCAGAGGTGGAGACAACCGGTGTAGCGTTCATCACTGAAGAATCCCCACAGGCCAAGTGTGCTCCAGGACCTGGACCAGTAACAGTTACTGGATGACATGATAGGCTGAAATCTCTTGGAATCTTAACAGATTTCCTCCCAACGTTAGGATCAGGGTGGAGAAAGTCCCGGACCAGGACTCCTGTCGATTCGTCCCTTGAATGGCTTTCACAAAGGCATGAAATATTTCGCCTGGTCCCCTGAACTTGCGTCATGAACGCCACAAGAAGACGGAATATTTAAACTGTGGCAGTCTTCTTCCATAAAAAATACCTTCAGTACGATACAGCAAAAAGGCAATGCCGTGGTATCATAATTATGCTGCCGCTATCTAACTGTAGAAGCAGTCCTGGACTCTGCACAATTGCCAGTCAAAAATGGACCAGTAAGATCGAAAACTATACAGCCTTGACATATCACAGAGCAAGCAGCATGATTACCCGAATACTCTTCATTATCAAGCAACATGATACTGTTTTTAAACAATAGGCAAAGACGGTAGCTGCTTAGGCACTTGTAGAAAAAGATAATCCAAAGACAGAAAGAAACCCCATGACCAATTCGGAAGTTTTGTTCTGTTTCGTTATTGAAAAAGCTTTTGTGCAACAATGAATGCGGATTCAGAACTTGCAACAGGTCATACGGGCCTGACGTATAAAGCAAGCAGAAGACCTAGCATACAGATTTTAATTGAAAAGAAAAAAAAATATAAAGCACTGTTAAGTCTATTCTATTTCTTTCTTAGTAACCATTCATTTATGTAAAAATTTATTTACCATTTTTCGGTTTGTCATGGAAACTAAATCATTGATCGATTGATTTTCACCGAAGTCATTTTGCGCAGTGATAGAAGGGAGTCCACTCTCTCTCTCTCTCCTTCTCTCTCATCAATAGGCGGCTTGTTGCTGGCCTTTCTCTCCCTCCTTCCCGCAGTGGCTTAGGTCTGTGCGCGACTTGCACGTGCTCATTAGCCCGCGTGTCACCAAGAAAAGGAGCGTGGCAAACACAATTTGGGAAGAGGACAAGGAGGAGGCGAAGAGGTGGGCGGTATGACTCGGGCCCTCGCGCTCAATGAAAAGCTTTCTTGGATACTGCGGCCAACGACCATTCTGGAGCCGGCGTCGACGCAGACTCTTATCATCTCATGACAATTCTGTCCCCGGGAATGTTTCTTTCTTTTCTTGTTCTGCGTGTTCTTGTTCTTCTTGATCTTTTTGTTGTTTTGTTGTTGTTGCTTTCCCCATTCGTCTGCCGCTTTGTATTCGTCTTCGTCGCTTCTTCTTCATCTCCTCATCTTTGTCATCGTCATCCTCTTCCTCCTCTCCGTCCTTCTTCTCCCGTCTTCTCTCTGTACCTCTCTTTCCCGTTTGTCTTTTTTTTTTTCTCTGGCTGAAACGAATTTTCTGCCTGGAGTCGGCTGCTAAAAGACGGATTTGAAATGCATTCAAACCAATGGACAGACATACAAACATAGACACTGTGCGTTCTTATATTGAAATACTCCTTTCCGTACACCCTCTGTTCGTGAAAACTCAGATACAACCCTATACATGCGCATCCCGGTTCGCACCTCACACACACACACACACACACACACACACACACACACACACACACACACACACACGAGAGAGAGAGAGAGAGAGAGAGAGAGAGAGAGAGAGAGAGAGAGAGAGAGAGAGAGGGGGGGGGGAGCAGAAACAGAGTTCTAAGAGACAGACACAGACAGACAGACACACAGAGACAGAGATAGACAGAACAACAGCAAACATCAAAACCCAGTTTTTCCGAAAGGAGCTACAGTTTACAACCCCCCCCGCCTCCCCCTACCGCCCCCCCCCCCCAGTTAAAACAAACTGAAAGAAGCAAGCTATACCCTCTGATGTGGGTGATTCGTCGTCGTTGTCGTCTTTTTTTGTTGTTGTCTTTTTCTTCTGACGGCTGGCAATATGGGTGACGACGACGGCACAGCATCGAGACAGCCCGCTGTCATCGCTGGTGGGTGATCAATAATGATGGGGGGCAATTTAGAGGCGGAGGAAATGTCACAGCACACTTAGGCAACGGGCGTGGGCCATTAGGGCCACTAAAAGAACCCGCGCGCGCACAGCTGACGGCGATTACCCTGTTAGCGGCCCGATAGTGGCGAAAAGGGGGTGGTGTTGAGGGTGATGAAGAGGAGAGTGGAGGGGTGGGGTGGGGAGGAGAAAGGGGGATGGTAGGGAGGGGTGGTGGGGAGGAGGGGTGAGAAGAGGAGAGGGAGGTGGGGGTGAGAGGGAGGGTGGTGGTGGTGAGAGAGTGGGTGGATGAGGGGGGAGGTGCGTGGTGTGATGTGTGGGTGTGTGGGGTGTGTGTGGGGTGGTGGTGGTGGTGTGTGTGTGTGTGTGTGTGTGGGGGTGTGTGTGTGTGTGTGTGTGTGTGTGTGTGTGTGTGTGTGTGTGTGTGTGTTGTGGTGTGTGGGGTGTGTGTGGTGTGTGTGTGTGTGTGTGTGTGTGTGTGTGTGTGTGGTGTGTGTGTGTGTGTGTGTGTGTGTGTGTGTGTGTGTGTGTGTGTGTGTGTGTGTGTGTTGTGTGTGTGTGTGTTTTGTGTGTGTGTGTGTGTGTTGTGTGGGGTGGTGTGTGTGGGGGTGGTGCGTGCGTGCGTGGTGTGGTGCTGTGTGGTGTGTGGTGTGGTGCGTGCGTGGTGCGTGCGTGTGTGTGTGTGTGTTGTGTGTGTGTGTGTGTGTTTTCCCTCATTGTCAAGGAACTGGGAGCAACCGATTAAAAGCTTTGTGCACGTTACGAGCACTGGTGTGTACCCATGGTGGTGAACAGCTGTAGAGAACCAGAGACAAGGCTAAGGCAAGGCAAGCCAGGGCAAAGTTAGACGAGGTAAAGGTAAGGTACGGTAATATAAGGTAAGGTAAGGTTAGGTTCTAGGGAAGGAATTGGAAAGCCAACTCAGAGAAAGTGAAGGCCAGGTCAGGCAAGGCAAGGAGAGGTACAGTGAGGCAAAAACGAGGCAAGGACAGAAGAGGCACCGAGGAAGACCAGGGTAGTCGAGGCGAAGGGCTCAAGACAAGGAAAAATAACCCAAGGCAAGGGCAAGACAGGGCAAAGCGAAGCGAGCGAGGCAAAGTGACGCAACGCTGTGGAAGGCAAGACCCTCAGGCAATACAAGCGAGCGTTAAGCAACAAAGCACAAGACGAGACGGATGCAAGGCAAGAAGAAGGCAAGGCGAAACGACGCAAACCAGGAAGGCAAGACAAGTAAGACAAAGAGGAGAAGGCAAGGCAGAGACAGAGACAGGCCAAGACGATACAAGACAAAGACGATTTTGGAGACAAAACCAGAGTACAAGTCAAAGGCAAATGTAAAGACCCAACCACCAGACGACCAAGGCAAGAAGAGCCAGGCGAGAAAGACAAGACAGACAAATCATCGAGGTACGGCTGAGAGGTCGTGGGTAAATCATCGAGGTGCGGCTGAGAGGTCGTGGGTTCGATTCCCGCCAGAGGCATTTTGTTTTGGCCCGAGCAGGTCCTATCTAGAGTGGAGTGTGCCATGGGCTCAAATTGGAAGTGTGGAACCATACAGTCATCTTTAATTCTCTTGATGGATGAAAGTCTCTGAGAGTGTTGAGTCCTCCAATTTTCTGACCACCACAGCAGATGTTTCTGTCCCTACAGTCGGGGATATGTTTACTAAAGGAAGTGTTGAGTACCGTCCTGTCAAGAAGTCTTTGACAAGGTTCATAGCATCATCTTCATCAACCCCCGTCTCACGGATCGTTGTGAAGATGGGTCATCCAAATCTGTGTCCCTTCATGCTTTATTTTTGTGGTGACCTGAGTCTCGATTTCCTCTCCACGTCCGTGGCCTGGGTGAGTTCATGTGGAGGTCATCGGTATGGGTGAGTTCACGGGTACTGTCATTGGATGGTCGTGGTAGCGTTCTCCGAGGGGAACGTCCACGCACGCTGGCTCCGCGACTAAGCAGTTACTATCGTCAGCAGGGGGGTGGGTGGGGGTGGGGGTGGGGGGTGGGGGGGGGGCTTAGTGGGTGACGTCGTAAGTATGTTAGATCAGAACAGGAACCACTAGCAGTTGCAGGGTCTGTTCAGGTGGGTTGCCGCAAGGCGGATTGATACTGATTGCTCCCTGTGGGCTGCCGGTACTGGGGCTGCGACAGGACAGCCTAGGTGTGGTTGTGTGCAGGAAGCCAGAATGAGGGCATAAGAAAGACGTCAATGGGGTGGGGGTGGGGGTGGGGGTCACGCGGATGATGAGCGAGGGGAAAAAAAGACAAGACAAATCAAGAAGATCACTTAAGGCAGAAAAAATGCAGTACAAAGTGAAGCGAGGCAAGAAATACAGAAACACACACACACACACCACGCACGCACGCACACGCACACCACACACACCACACACACACACACACACAGCACACACCACCACACACACACACACACACACACACACACACACACACACACACACACACACAAACACCAAACAAATGAATTTTTCTTGAATGTTCAGTATAGATCTTATCTGATAGCGTGCGAGGTGAATGGGCACCACAGGCAACATGGCTTGGAGTTATGTGCTTTTAATCGTTTCCTCTGTGAAAGGAAAAGTGATTGTTCTTGCCTGTTCCTTGTGGTAATGTTTTGGTTCAATAAATGTCATCCTCATATCTGGAAGGACAGGCCAACATCTTAATGTGAGTTTAATGTTCTTCAGATCAACCACATTCATGGCACATGTATAGGAGTTTGTAGATCCTCTTGCACGTTATCTGCCCAGATAATGTCAGTCAATGTCTGATTTATCACATTCGAGTTTGTTGATGCATTTTTCACAAACATGTTCATTACAGTAAGACAATATTTGCCGTTGTTTTATAAATCAAACGGAATAGTTCCCCATTATTTACATCATTTGTACTAGAAAATTATGGCTGCCCTAAGAATGATTATGTGAGTTAGTACTTAAGGCGTATTTCCTTGTGGAAAGCATTTTGTTAAGAACCTGAACTCGAACGCCTGATCATCCCCGCGTATTTGCAAATCCATATTCATATCAACACTGAGTTCTGCTCTTCCTGCCATTATTGTGTTTGTGGTTTTAGCATTGTCTTTGTTTACAAGGCACTTGATTGTCATCCATCATTGTTAGTCTTTACAATGATAAGTGCATTTTAATACAATTTCACGTAAATCACCACTGTTTATCTTGTTATCCATTATCATCTATTACAGAACAGAATGGGTCTATAAGGCACTTTGTACCCGTCCACCCATGTTAGTCATAATCGAAAACTGATAAGTTTTACATCCTAATTCCGATATACTGGAAATCTTTCGAGATCACCATAAACATGATGGTTTAATGTTGACCATATCCATGTACTTTAGAAACATTCTGGAGCAGAAGAATACATCTTTTCCAAATAATGATCATACTCAAAAGCCGTGTTTCGGAGTAACGCAAGTTAAATTGCATTTGAGCAGCACGTAAGTTTGCAAACATACACTAAAAGAATTAGAACTAAATTTATGCTCAGCATGTAGAGCAACTTCTGCTATTCTATTCACTAGATCCTGAAAAGGCAAAGGGAGACTCAACAATAGGTTTTTTCAATGCATTTATGTGTATAAAGCAGACTGTTTCAATTATGGTTTGGTCTATGTTATGTGAAAAAATAATAATTACGAAGTTTACAACAATTAAAGCCGTTAAGTCCACAGCTTTCCCGGCTTCAACGTTTGTAATAGCTGCCACTACTTTTTTCTTTAAATGTTTTGCTCCGTGTCAACCCTCTGCATGTCATCTCCATTTTAACCTACAGCGATTTATGTCGCATCCTTGTCAAACATGTTCCCTACAGCGATTTATGTCGCATCCTTGTCAAACATGTTCCCTACAGCGATTTATGTCGCATCCTTGTCAAACATGTTCCCTACAGCGATTTATGTCGCATCCTTGTCAAACATGTTCTCTACAGCGATTTATGTCGCATCCTTGTCAAACATGTTCCCTATAGCGATTTATGTCGCATCCTTGTCAAACATGTTCCCTACAGCGATTTATGTCGCATCCTTGTCAAACATGTTCCCTACAGCGATTTATGTCGCATCCTTGTCAAACATGTTCCCTACAGCGATTTATGTCGCATCCTTGTCAAACATGTTCCCTACAGCGATTTATGTCGCATCATTGTCAAACATGTTCCCTACAGCGATTTATGTCGCATCCTTGTCAAACATGTTCCCTACAGCGATTTATGTCGCATCCTTGTCAAACATGTTCGCTACAGCGATTTATGTCGCATCCTTGTCAAATATGTTCCCTACAGCGATTTATGTCGCATCTTGTCAAACATGTTCCCTACAGCGATTTATGTCGCATCTTGTCAAACATGTTCCCTACAGCGATTTATGTCGCATCCTTGACAAACATGTTCCCCACAGCGATTTATGTCGCATTCTTGTCAGACATGTTCCCTACAGCGATTTATGTCGCATCCTTGACAAACATGTTCTTTAAATGCCATTGGTCAAACCATTCATGTGTTGAAATGTTCTGCTGTGCTTGTGAGCGAGAGATCTTGGTTCCCTACACACACACACACACACACACACACACACACACACACACAACACACACACACACACATCGTCTGATATCACTTTTAGTGGGAAGACGTTAAACTGAAGAACAATAACATTCAGTTGTACACATACACTCATCAGTGGCTCACACAGACAGACAGACAAACAGATAGACAGACAGATATATATCGGATTCCCTCTCTCTCTCACACAGACACACAGACACACACACACGCACGAACACATAAATCTCCATCCAGGGGAGTGTGTTTGACGTGGGGTCTAACACAGAAAGGACCACCTTCACAGTCCAAGGCCCCTTGCACGCGATCGACACGGCCCAGACCGGAGACTGACGGGGGAAGGACCTAGTCAGTTGTGATGGCGACAAGCCCCGACCCTCACGGCCTCTGATTGAAATCTGGCCATCCCATTGGGCCCAGGCTATGGGAGCTCACTTGGGCCAAAACTCATGATAACCGTCTTACTTGCTGAAACCGTCATCTTCTGCCAGAAGAAAAGGGTGATGATTATTGTATACACGCACGAAAACAGTAATCACCTCGGGTGTTATGTTCCATTATTAAGACCAAATGCTTGTAAAACACACAGAACAAAACGCAAAGTAAGTGTTACTATGCACAAGGCGAAAAAGACAGGCAAATATTATACCATCTGTTCTTTGGACGTAAAAATTAACAGACATAAAAGATGCAGATAACAAAAATGGCGCGTAAGGGTTGGTCAGGAGAATAGTAATTAGCTTCATAATTACCTTTCAATATGGAGGGCGGAGAACGAAGCAAAATTTAGACAGAGGGGTTAGTTACCGCCGAGGACATAGACCAACAAAGCACAGGACAAGACACAATGCATTTCGACCTCTTGGTCTTCTTCAGGCAAAAACAAATAACATTTAGGACAGTACGAACGAAGAACGTAAAGTCACTTATCTTCCCATATATACATTTCGCAAGCAAAATGGCCACCAGACGAAACGACAGAGGGATCATGGGAGTGGGAATAGTGAGGAAAGGGGTGGGAGAAGGAGGAGGAGTGAAACAATGGGTTTGTAGCTTGAGTAATTACCACTTTTTTTCGGTTGTTTTTACGTTGCTATGGTCAAATCTGACCACCATGAAAACAGTAATTATATCTCATGAAAAAAGATAATTGTTAGCTCAAGAAAAAGGTAACCATGACCTATGTGCATGACCACTGCTATCATTATACGCGAACTGTTAGCCTTTAAAAGACCAGTTGGTAAAGTGCAGAACGCTGAAAGCCAACTTGTGATGTGCCGAAATCGCCCCAAACCTCGAAACCACTCTTCGGTTTATTGTCTTTTGTCATCCGCCAGGGAGTGATTTCGAGAGTGGAGTGATCAGGGCAATAACTGTCATAATGAATTATTTTCACAGCTCAAGGCTCAGATGAGAAAGAGCATATGCTAACCCTCTAGGGCCTGAACATATTAATACTTGAACAAAAATTCTGAAATTTGAAATTAGAGGTTTTAAATGGGTCAAGAATCATGATTGTGAAGAAAAAAATTGAAATAATTGAAAAACTGTAAAGTTATGGAATGTGCCAAATCTGGCACCTTGAGCCTTAGTCTTCCCGACTGGGATTGTGCCATATATGGCACCACAACTTAAAACATAAAAAAATCTGACATTCTGGTAATGAGAAATCCATGATTGACTAGTTTCATAAAAAGAATAACACTTTCAGCAAAACAGCATGCACATTTGAGAAAATGTCAGACTAGAAAAGATATGATTGCTGTGGCTCAACAAAGTTATGTTTGGTATAGCGGACAAACTGTATCTTCATCTGTGCACTGTTTTGTTTCATCCGTCACACAGCACAACAACACTGGTATTCACTTCTGAGTATGGTAGGTCAAGAAGCAATCTCTGTCCTTGTTGCAGCACAGCATGACGCGGCACTTGACACAGCGAATGAAACTTTTTGCAGTGCAACCTTTCCCCATGCATCTGTTTCTGCTCGTCCACTCCGGCAGATGATCAGCTCCATCCATCCTGATGTCGTCAACAGGTCGTGTGGCTTTTTTTTTGTGGAGGACTTGGGCAGTGGGTCGTCCAAGGAAGGTCGACCAACTCTCTTGACGGAGATCAGAGCTGAGGCAACTTCGCTTTGGAAGACGGACAGCTTTATGGGTTTTCTTCTCCAGGAGTTTGCAGTGGCGTTTGTACCACAGCCAGCAGGTGACGACGCTGACACAGATGGTGTGGAAGAAAATGTACATATACCATCGTCTGGATTTCATGGGGAACTTGTAGAGTGAAGTGAGGCCATCCAGCAGGTCAATTCCTCCCATGAACTGGTTATATCCTTCACGATGGCAGGCCGGGGAATTTCAATCATTTTCTTGTCTTTCTTTTCATATCTCTTGGCTTTGTCTTCTGGTTCCGTGCCGATGTAGCTTGACATCAGATGGACAGCTTTGTTGTCGAACCATTCACAGCAATCACATTCGATCCTAGTTCTACTTTTTGGTCATAAGATCCACGCCAGCTGCTTTCAAATCTTGTCGGATGTCAAGTCACATCCTTTGAGGCGATTGGATCGAAAAGTGCCAACGAAAAGATGACCTTTCTCCTTGAGTGCTGCAGCAAGTGGAAGACTCGAAAAGAAGTTGTCAGCAAAGATTTTGTAGTTCTTGTTCTCCTCAAGTGAAGATGTCATCTCCATAACGACATCACCTCCAAGGCCAAGAGGCGAAGGAGCTCGCCTTTTTCCATCTTTTGATCCCTGATAGACCTCAAAATCATAGAGTATGCCTGAGACGCCTGCCTCTTCTTCCCCATAATTTGAAGCCCCAAGGATGGGGCTTCCCTTGCATATACTGCTTGCAGGAAGACTTTCCTTTGAAGGGTACCATTATCTCATCCACTGCTTGATGCTCTTCAGCAGGAATCTTTTTCAAATTGGCTCGAAAATTTGAGACCCATGGTCTCAGTTTCCACACCTTGTCAGCTGCTTGCTGTTCATTTGTGACCTTCAAATTGTCAGTGAAGTGCAACATGGTTGCCAGCTTTCTGAAGCGATCTCTCGGCATTGACCCAGCGACAGTTCATATCAGGTTCCATTCGCCCAGTAGGCCCTCACTGCATGTGCTTTCACCAAACCCATTCGAAGGTATATGCCAATGAATATTTCTATCTCTTTCTTTGTTGTTTTCAGTTCAATGCCAGACTTTTGCATAGCATACATGTTCGATTCTTTTTCAGTTTTGGCCAGCATCTCATCTGTCACCAGCATTTTGAAGTACTGGTATGGCGTCATCAAGTCACCATCTGCTGGAGGTCCCTCCACCTCTCCTATGAAGGCAGTGGATTCTGGTGGAGTGAAGTCCGAAGCAGTCCACATGGGCATATCAAACGTTTCGGCCAGCATCACCATCTGTTCTTCAGTGACAGTCTGTAAGGCGCAATTCTTCAGGTTTGCCAGAGGAATATCATCGTCCGATTCCGTGCTCAGCTGATCTGCCAGGGGCAGATCATCTTCAGCAGCAACTCGACGTCGGCTTACAATTAGTGCCAAAGGCAGGTCCCTCATCGCTGTCATTGTCCGTACACTGTTGTGGTCTGTTTCTTCGTTTCTTCTCCTTGTTCTTTGAACAGCCTCCTCTTCATCTTCGTCTGACTTGTCGTTGCCTGGCAGCCATTCATCCCCAGAGCTGTCTGAGACCTCGAAGTCACTGTTGTTGGGGTCAATAAACCGGCAGACGTTGGTGACAGTATGGGACGTTGACATTCTGAAACAGAAGCAAATAAATAAATAAATAATAATAATAATAATAAATAATAATAATGAATATTAATTTTAGTGCGCTTAATCTTAAATAAAAGCCCAAAGTGCTTACAGTCCCAACACACACACCACACACACAAACACACACACACACACACACACACACACACAATTAACACACACACACACACACACACACACACACACACACACACACACAAATCAAAATAAATCATAAATATATATAAATAAAGTAGGCTAACAGTTGTTAGAGAGATAGACTAGCAAACAGACATAGAGAGAGACAGAGTGAGAGAAAGAGAAACAGAGAGACAAAGAAAAAAGTTTTTCTCATAAAACAAATATCCTACTAAAACATAAACAATACATTGTTATTTTTTCAGATTAGAATAAATACTTTTAGTCTTTAACCTTAGCAGAAGTATGTTATATTTCAATCAACTAAATACATAACTGCATACTTACATAACCACACAGACAGAATAATTGAAAATTGGAAAACATATGTGAAATAAAGCATTATAAAGATTAATTTTTTAATGTACATACATACTTACAAGCGTGTTTTGCGTGTCGGAAAAGAAAAAATTATTCACAAACAAGCCAGAAAAATCTGCAAAAATTTGGGTCTCCTTTTCCTCTAAGGACCAATGTGCCATATCTGGAACGTGCAGTCAGAGTTGTGTCCCTTGGATTTTTAAGGCAAAGCCTGATGTGCCACATATGGAATTAGCTTTTTACATGCACTCATATGAAATATTTCTAATTGTTTGTAAATGATAATGTGCTAAATTTCAACTGAAACACATTTTTTTGTAATGTATCAACATAAGAAAGGCTAGTAGGCTTACCTTTCGTTGTATCAATGCGCAAACAGCATCATGCCGCAGTCCTTCCAAACACGTGTTGAAAGCATGGAGAACCAGGAATCTGGTGGTAAGGTAAAAGTTGGAAATTGGGAAAACTAAGGGGAAATAACTCGAAAAGTAACACTGTTTGTCTGTCATAATGAATTGAGGCAGTTGTATCCCTTGAGCCACAATGCTGGTCAATTGAATTTGATGTGCCATAAATGGGACCCACGGCCCTAGAGGGGTTTAAAGGGAGATGAGAAGAGCATATGCTTAAACTCCCCACCCCCACCCCCCTCCGACCATAAATTCGACTGTCCTTCCCCTTTTTTTTTCCCGTCATGCAGAAATTCAATATTCCAAACGACAAAATATAAACAGCCAAAGATTATTGCACTTGAATTTCACAGAGACGTGTGATTCTGGACGTGAGCCAGAACTACATTTCATTCACCCTGTTTCAGAAACCACTCCCGGGGGTAATCTGGGGCACGGCCTAAACACCCCGTAGAGCGAGTAGAGCAGTACGTGTCCGTTTGCACCCTCCCGTTATAAGGCGTAAGTTCGGGCACGTGTTTATATTCTCCCCAATGGGACGTTCTGAAATCACGCCCCCAACAGGCATTCACAAGGCAGCGAGTCTGGAACAGGGTTTGGAGCAGTTCTGGCTCGGGGCCAGC
>CM031600.1:71190471-71212971 GCA_018398815.1 Conus ventricosus | reverse complement strand
AGCATTCTTTATCAAACCAGCGAGCCTCCCTTTTGTTGTTATCAATTTTGACTTTCTTTATCATACATTGACTGGATTTTTGTAGGCAGTCGACGAATTCATGTAAGGCCATGTTTATGTCTAAGTGTATTAACGCTTGTGCTCTTTTCATTTTATCTTGAGATTGAGGAGTTTGTAATGAATCTGAAAATACACAAACCTTTTCGTCTTCCCATACCATCTTATCCATCCATCGTGGTTTTTGTCTCATCATGCTGTTATCAGGAGTTTTGCATGAGCTACATTTGAGTGTTAGGGTTACTGGTAAATGGTCTGATTCGATACAGTTGGTTGTCAACAGTAAAGTCAGACAAAAACTCTTCACGAATCAATCCATTTGACAGAATAAAATAGTCCACTGTACTTGAACCGGCTTTGGAAATATAAGTCACACAGTCGTCGAATCCATATTCTTTCAGTCCGTTTAGAATAGAACACTTCAGGACATCACATAATAACAATAAATGGTTCCCAAATCCGTTGAAAACTACGTCATGGGATGATCGTGGAAAGGTACTATCCTCTTCATCACTATGACGTATATAGTTTGTCACATTCTTGCCATTTTCCTGGCCTGTACGGGCATTAAAGTCACCAGCCAAGAGGATATAAAAATCATTTCTGGTGCTGAATAAATCAGCTACACAGTGCTCAATGATGTCTATTCCGTTTCCATCACATGATTGATCATACACAGGAGAGTCACGAGGTGGAATATAAACGAAAAGACATTTAATACATTTATCTAGTTTAAATAAGTCTTTCGAAATTTCGAGAACCACGAAATTAGAGTACCTGACGTTAATCTGTCTGACATACTTAGCAAGACAATGTTTGACGAGGACAACAACTCCTGCACTTCGTCTTCCTTGTTTTGTCAACTTTTTGGCTGGAGAAGTGAATGCTTTGAAATCTTTAAGCCCATGGAATTAAAAACCTGTGTATATGTATGTTTCAGTCAAACACAATAAGTAAAAAGTATTTAGATAGCTGATAAAGTCACCGATTTTCAGTTTAGGGACTAATCCAGCCACATTCAAATTTAGTATCTTTAACGGTACCTGAGCTGTTCCTGTGGGCAGGCCTCCTCGTCATTTCCACTCGTCACTGGGCAGGTCAGTTCTGTGCTGTATTTCATCCACATCACTGTTCTGTCCCATACTGACCATGTCGTCCTCATCAGAAGAGGGAGGAGAGTCCTCCTGGTTTATCACTGCTGCTCTCTGGCGCGGTGTGTTGATGGCTGGTGGGCTGGATAAACCCCGTCCTCTACCACGACCAAAGCCTCGAACTGTCTGCGCACTGTCGGTGTTTGTGTGCTTAGGATGTCTGTCAGTTGGAGACGTGTTGTCGTCGTTGTTAGTACCGGTAGTTGTGTGACGTGCTTGTTTATAAGCTGTATTACTGTGCTGACTAATGCGTTGTTCGTGATCGTTGTGTTTACTATGTGCTTGTCTGTAAGCAATATGACTGTGCTGACTGATGCGTTGTTCGTGGCTGTTGTGTTTGCTGTATGCCCGGGGGTGTTTTGGATTGGACGAGTTAACTGATGGGTGATCCAAATCACGGCGAGAAGACACTGCCTGTGGAGGACCCTCTGACCTCGGTTGAAACTGTCGGGATGTGTCGCGTAGGTTGTCCCCATGTGGATGTCTCGTACCGCTGTCCGTCTGCCAAGTCCTCGGTTGTCGTGACTGCGTCGGCCTCCTCTCCAGCTTTTCGTACTCCTGTTTCTGTAGGTCGAAGACATAGGTGCCCCTGTCTGTCACAAGCTTGTCGTTGCGTAGCCTGGCTCTTAACCCGTCATTACGTATTTGGTTCATCAGGGGTGCCAAACCGGAGCGCTTCTGTCGTACAGTGTGGGAAAAGTCCTCCCGTACATACACAGGTGACTGGGTGTCTCTGAGTACTCTGACCTGGCTGAGCACCTTGTCTCGTTGTTTCAGAGACTGGAATCGTACCAGAATGGCAGACCCCACAAGACGTGTTTGCTCTATGTTCAATGGCTCTCTCACTTTCATGTCATAGTAAATCAAGTCTCTCACCTTCGATTCACATGACTCCCATGTGTCACCCCTGCACGAGAGGCCAAAGAAGAGGAGATTACAACGTCTATATTGGTCGTCTATCGTCTCTTGCTGTTTTTCCAATTTCTCTGTTTTTTCCTCCAGGCGGGACAAATACGATTTTAAACTGATACACTCATCTTCGATAGCATCAATGTCCAGACGTAGCACATTCTGGTTCTCTTCTATTTCAGTCAGCTTGCTGCGCTGGTCATAGATTTCCTCATGTCATCAAGACATTTGTCGAGGCGTGCTTTCACATCTTGTTGCATCTGTTCAAAACTGGAAATCTTACTTGTCAGTTGTGACACGGTACGAGAAAAGTTGTTGATGGCACTGAAGAAGCGATCAAATTGCTGTTGCACGTTACTGTCGTCACCCTGCGTGTTCCTCCCGTCACAGTGTTCCTCCTGTTTTTCAAATGACGGCCCAGGGTTGGGTTCGACTCCGGCCATAAGTAACATGAGCAGTAGTGTAGCCATGGCCAGTTTCGCAGAGAAGTTGTGCATTCGAAGTCCGTTCACTCGATTTGCGGCGATGAAAGCTTTCTTTGATAAAATTTTGAACAGGATCATTAGGAACATACCTATTGCCATCCGATAACATTGAATCGAACATCACATGTTGAGAAATTTAATTTTGAAGAGCTCTTCCAAAACGCGTCTTGTCGCTGTGTGAGCGATGTTCTGACTCCGAGAGAGAGAGAGAGAGAGAGAGAGAGAGAGAGAGAAGGAGAGAGAGAGAGAGAGAGAGAGAGAGAGAGAGAGAGAGAGAGAGAGAGAGAGCAAAAACAAAAAGACCCCCCTCCCCCCCTCCAAAAAAAAGAAAGTAAAAAAAAAAAAGAACTATGGTCAGACAAAGATTGAAAGCGTAGACAAGCGTTCAACACACATCAAAAGCACAGAACAAGAGGGAACGACGAGTTTGAAAAAAGAAAAAAAAAAGTGAAAATCTTCAGAAGAGCGCGTTCATTTATTGATTTCTTGCTCTTTTTCCCTTCTTTTTTGCTTTTTCCCTTTTTTTCTTAGTTTTCTTTTGTTTCCTTCCTCATTTCTTTCCTTTATTTTGTCTTTTTTTTTTTTTTTTGGATGCGTTGGAATTTGGCGACCGTCGCACTGGACAAAGGCAGGGGTGTTACATTCTCGATCAGAAGCGTCAGACTTCTGGCAGATTAATAATTAATTAGCTAATTACAGAGGTATCGGACATCCAGCGATCAAAGAGCACATGCGTGTTCATATAGTGTCTATTTGTCTCCCCCCCCCCCTCACCCCCTCTCCTCACTTTCCCCGTCATTTTTCACACAGGGTGCTGTTAGCAGGGATTACGAGTGGCATGGAGGGAGGGGGTGTGGGGGGGTGGGGGGTGGGTGTGGGGGGTGGGGGACACGTTCGCTCACCTGAGCTGTCGCCTGCCGTTTCTCTCTCTCTCTCTCTCTCTCTCTCTGATTCCGTGACTCAGAGCCCGAGATTGTGAAAAACTGATTTTTCCCCTTATTCCTCCCCCTCTCCTCTCTCTCTCTCTCTGCATCTGCCGCTGTCTCCCTTTACCCATCTCTCTCTCGGTCTCTCTCTCTCTCTATGTCCCCACCTCTCTCTCTCTCACCCTGTCCCTTACCCGTCTTTCTCTATCTCCCGCTCTCTCTGTCTCTGTCTGTCTCCCCCCCCCCCTCTCTCCACAAACTTTCACTGCCTCTGTGGCTGTCTCCCTTTACCCATCTCTGTCCGTCTGTCTGTCTGTCTGTCTGTCTCTCTCATACACATTCATGCCTGCATGCAACTGACACATAAAGTGACCGTCTTTTTGTGTTCTTCCTTTTTTGTATCCCCTCATTCAAATTCACTCTCCACCCTTTCGTATTTTTAAAAATACCTTTCTTGTCATTTTTTTTTCTTTGTGGATTTCTAAAAATTCTCTTTTCTTATATTCTTAATTCTTGTCCAATAATAATAACAATAATAATGATAATATTGATAACAACAATAATAGTAATAACAATAAATCTCTCCACACCTACATCTATATATCTATGTATATGTATCTATGTCTCTCTCCCCCACACACATCCCCCTTGAGCCCCAACCTTTTTCTCTCTCTGTGCTTTAAAGCAATAAATCATTTCAAATCAGTTCATTTCTCTTCTCCTCTCTCTCTCTCTCTCTCTCTCTCTCTCTCTTGATGCATTATATATCCAGTGCTTGTTGTTCAGCGGGTTTTTGTCAAGTCTTGTCTGTCCAGTAAACAAAGCCAAAAGGCGGACACTTTGTAGTAAGTGCCTGGGTGAAGGCTGCACACACACACACACACACACACACTCACACACACACACACACACACACACACACACACACCACACACACACACACTCACACACACACACACACACACACACACACACACACACACACACACACACACAGTTGTGTGTGTGTGTGTGTGTGTGTGTGTGTGTGTGTGCGCGCGCGTGCGCGTGTGTGCTTGCGTGCATGTGTGTGTGTGCTTGTGTGCGCGCGTGTGTGTATGTGTGTGTGTGAGCGCGTACGTTCGTGCGTACGTGAGCGCACGCGCGCTCGCGCGTGTAGTGTGTGCGGTCTTGGGTGAGGTTGAGGTGCTGACCTCGTGAGGGAGAAAGGAGATTAAATGAAGTGGCATAAAGTCCGCCAGAACATCATGAATAATACAGGGTGTGAATCGATCAGATAGAGAATGTTGGGTCCGAGTGGCACTAGTTCCACCCAGTAATAATATTACTATAGGCAGGGGGGTGTTGAAGCGAACGTGAGTCGTGGGGACGCCGGGGTATGGGTCACGACGTGAAGTGTTGTGTGTTGTCAGTATATGTGTTGGTCTGGTCGGTGGTGTAGGTGTTGTGAATGGAGGGTCAGGGGGGGGGGGGGGGGGGAGGGGGAGGTACTGGCAGATGGTTTGGGAGTAGATGAGGGGGTTGTGGGTGTGTGTGTGAGATGGAGGTGGGGTGGGGTGGGAGGTTGGGGGTTGGGGGTGTGGTGGAGGGGAGGCGACAGGTCTATTCGACCTGAGCGTCGCCCTCGGTCTCTCTCTTCTCTCTCTCTCCTTCTCTCCTCTCTCTTCTCTCTCTCCCCTCTCTCTCTCTCTCTCTCTCTCTCTCCGGTTCCATGACTAAGAGTCTGTGATTATGATGAACTTCGATTTTTTTTCTATAATCCTCTTTCCATTCCCTCACTTCTCACGGGTCATTCCCCCTCTCTGTCTCCGTGTCTGTCTGTCTGGTCTGTCCGTCCGTCTGGTCTGGTCTGGTCTGGTCTGGTCTGGTCTGTCTGTCTGTCTGTCTGTCTGTCTTTTCCTTTTAGCTCTAAATTCTATTTTGTACGTGCTCTCACTCTTGGGGCTGATATGGTCATCGCGATCGGCTGGGACTGGAAGGTATATGAATTCTCTTTTTTCTCCCCTTTACTTCTGTCTGTCCCTGGCTCCTGTACGTAATGACGTTCACATGCTATCTGCATATGTAAGACCCTTTTTCTTCTTTTTTTTTTTTTTTCGTGGATCGAACTACTTTTCAAACGCGTTTTTTTTCAACCAACGGAAAGAAGCTAAAGCTAATCCTAGCCCTAACCTAATTTAATCTTAACCCTCACCCTAGCAGACGCTTATTTTTTCCCTTTTCAACATTCTTCCCCATTTTCAAAGTTTTGGGGGGGGGGGGTGGGGGGGTTGAAAATTCTACTTGTAAAATATTGAATTTCGTTATGTAAATCAGGTGTTTAGAAAGTGGGGATTATTCAAGAAAAAAAAACAACCATAAAGAAACGCCGGCCATTTGACACGACATTTGTCTTGTTTTATGTCGAAGATTAAGCGGGTTTTAAGCAGAAAAAAGCTGATCAGGTTGTCTAATCCTTTTTCATCTTCTTCTTTTAAATCGTTGTTGTTTTCTTTCTTCCTTTTCTTTTTCTGTCTGTTCCTGTTTTCTTGTTTGTTGTTTGCTTTGTGTTTGTGTTGTTGTTCCTGTATTTCTTGTTGTTGTTGCTGTTGCTGTTGTTGTTGTTGTTGTTGTTGTTCTACTCTTCTTTTCTTCTTCTTCTTCTTCTTCTCCTTCTTTCCTCCTCTTCCTCCTTCTTCCTTTTCTGCTTCTTGTTCTTCTTTCTTTTTGCTCTTGTTTTCTTTCTTGTTCTTTTTCTTTTTTTCTATTTTTTTCTTCCATGCCCCATCTGTGGCATTATCACCACGCCCCCTAATTCCGGTCCCCTGTCCACAGCCACATCATGGCTCGTCCATTCGCGGCCCGGTTCTGACCGTCCACATGGAGCAGTCAATGTCAAAGTCGTCGTGAAGCCACCCACCAGACGGGACCCAGCGCGGCTGTCAAGTTATTTCAATGGTGTCCAGTGATGCTTGTTCTATATCCAGCACACGCCAGACATCATCTACTAAGTCCCCGACGACTGACGACACAGTGACTGGTTAGTTTTTGAGCCAGCGTGAGTGGGCGTTGTCCTGGAACCCGCAGGGGAAAAGAAAGAGAGGCCGCCCAAGGAACTCCTGGCGCCGAGACCTGCAGGCAGACGTGACAGCGTTGGGGAAAACCTGGAACCAGCTGGAGAGAATCGCCCTGGACCGTGATGCCTGGAGGACCCTTGTCGGCGGCCTATGCCCCAGAAGGGGTTGTAGGCGAAAGTAAGTAAGTGAGCGGGCGTCCTCCATTGGAGGGCAACCACCACATCCGTCCAACGAATCGGCAACCTCGACACCAGCTCAGCAAAATCATAGACCGTGGAAAGGAAATCGAAAATGAGGTCACCATGAAAGCAAGGAATGAAAGGCTACATGATTTGAGTGTTTTTGTTTTTTTAATTTTTTGATTCAGTGCTTATCGATGAGGATGAGGATGATGAAGATGATGCCGTGGATGTTCGTTCTGGTCTGAAAAACTACACGACAAGGCCGTACACTACGCTTTCTCTCATGACATACTCCGGCGGTCAACCATGCCCGGAAGATACAAACACTTGCAGCGCTGGGTCAGGAAACGTGAGCAAACACTCTCAGAGACGCATCGGTGGAGTGGATGCAACCCACCGTGTGCTTCCTCCAGTCTCTCCAAGTGAGCTCATGGCAAACTCAGCTCGGGTTTGGAGCCAGTTGAGGGGGAAAAACATCCCGCGAACAAATAGATCTGACTGGAATTGAACCCTGGACCTCCCACGCTAACCACTGCCTCACTGTGGCTGGATGGTCGTTTCACTTTTTTTTTTTTTTTGCTCTCTTTTCTCGTTTATTTCTCGATATATTGACCAGCGTCGGGTAGCATGATTCAAAGAATTCTCTACACTTCCACGCCATTGGTTCATGACATCAGCAACCCACACCTTCTGGGTAAGGTTGGCGGAGGGGGGGGGGGGGGGGGGCGGGGAAGAGGGGTGGAGGATGGGGGTGGGAGGGTGGGAGGTGTGGGGTGTGGGGGTGGGGGATGGGGGGGGGGAACACATTTATATGAGCTGTCGCCATTCGTCTCTCTCCTATTCCATGACTCACAGTCCGAGATTATGATGAATTTCGATCTCTTTCCCCTCTCCTACCCACCCCCCCCTCCATCCTCGTTCTCCCATCCACATTTTTCCGCTCTCTCTGCCGCAGTCTCAGTCTTGGTGTGTGTGTGTGTGTGTGTGTGTGTGTGTGTGTGTGTGTGGTGTGTGTGTGTAGTGTGTGTGTGTGTGTGTGTGTATGTGTGTGTGTGTGTGTGTGTGGTGGTGCTGCGTGCGTGCGTGCGTGCGTGCGTGCGTGCGTGCGTGCGTGCGTGTGTGTGTGTGTGGTGTGTGTGTGTGTGTGTTTGACTGTTTGACGGGTGGGGAAAGTAGAGGTGGGGAAGGGAGTGAGAGAGGAAGAGAGGAAAAAGGTGAGGAAGGGGGGGGGGGGGGCGGGGGGAGGGGGGCGGGGGGGAGGGGGAACGGGGGGGTTGGGGGGGGGGGGGGGGGAGATGCGCGTGAGGTAGGCGACAGTCACATGAGAAAACAGGCGTATTTGCAGTCTGATCAGGAGTATTTAGGGTCAACCAGATTAATGAATGGAGGGTGAGAGGGGATGAAGAAGAGGGGGGGGGGGGGGGGGGGGGGGGGGGGGGGGGGGGGGGGGGGGGGGGGGGGGGGGGGGGGGGGGGTGGGGGGGGTGGGGTGGGGGGTGGTGCGGGGGGGGGGTGGAAGGACGGAGGAGTGAAGAGCTCGTGGTGTGGAGGTGGTTTGGAGGGTGGGTGTGTGTGTTTGTGTTGTTGTGTCTGTGTGTGTGTGTTGCCGTGCTGCGCTCTTTGCGTGCTCGTGCGTGGTTCGTGTGTAGTGCTCGCGCGCCGCGCGGTAAGGACGCACGTTTGTACCTAGCCATGTCCTCGTCAGCCTCCTTTGTTTGTCTGTCTGTCTGTCTTCCTGTCTTTTCCGTCTGTCTCTACCTGCTCTGTCCGTCTGTCCTGTGTTTTACCCCCCCCCCATCCCCCTGCCCTCTCTTTCTTGCCTATGTCGATTGCTTTCACCGTGTTTAGCTTGACTTCATTCGCTTTTGCGAATGACGCGGACACATTTTGTCACTTTTGAGTTGACTTGCTAAACTGATCGGTCTGCCTGCCGTGTTTCACACGTTGTCGTCAGGAGTTGCTAAACTGATCGGTCTGCCTGCCGTGTTTCACACGTTGTCGTCATGACTTGCTAAACTGATCGGTCTGCCTGCCGTGTTTCACACGTTGTCGTCAGGAGTTGCAAAACTGATCGGTCTGCCTGCCGTGTTTCACACGTTGTCGTCAGGAGTTGCTAAACTGATCGGTCTGCCTGCCGTGTTTCACACGTTGTCGTCAGGAGTTGCTAAACTGATCGGTCTGCCTGCCGTGTTTCACACGTTGTCGTCAGGAGTTGCTAAACTGATCGGTCTGCCTGCGTGTTTCACCGTTGTCGTCAGGAGTTGCTAAACTGATCGTCTGCCTGCCGTGTTTCACACGTTGTCGTCATACTTGCTAACTGATCGGTCTGCCTGCCGTGTTCACACGTTGTCGTCAGTGACTTGCTAAACTGATCGGTCTGCCTGCCGTGTTTCACACGTTGTCGTCATGACTTGCTAAACTGATCGGTCTGCCTGCCGTGTTTCACACGTTGTCGTCATGACTTGCTAAACTGATCGGTCTGCCTGCCGTGTTTCACACGTTGTCGTCATGACTTGCTAAACTGATCGGTCTGCCTGCCGTGTTTCACACGTTGTCGTCAGGAGTTGCTAAACTGATCGGTCTGCCTGCCGTGTTTCACACGTTGTCGTCAGGGTTGCTAAACTGATCGGTCTGCCTGCCGTGTTTCACACGTTGTCGTCAGGAGTTGCTTCCGTTACTGTCCACAGTTTGCCAAACGTAATGACATCACCCTTGGTTCTGTAGCGTGTTTTTATTTCATACACACACACACACACACACACACACACACACACACAACACACAACTCATACATACACAAACACACACACGCACGCGCGTGCGCCGCGCACGCGCGCGCACGCACGCACCACGCACGCACACACACACACACACACACACACACAACTCAACAACAACACACACACACCACGCACACACACACACACCACACACACACACACACACACACACACACACACACACACACACACACACACACCACACACACGCACACCACACGCACACGTACACACACATATCTCTCTCTCTATATATTAATATATTGTTCAACACATTCACATCTGTATCTCTCTATTTATCTACATCTATTGATCTATCTATCTGTCTATCTATTATCTCCTAAAGACCGGGATGTAGCTATCTACATCTATTGATCCATCTGTCTGTCTACCTGTCTATCTATCTATCTCCTAAAGACCGGATGTAGCTGTCACTCCATAGCTACATTATCACATAGCAATTTGTTCTTTTGTTGCATTAAACGTATTGACGTCTAAAGGTGTTCCTCCCCCTACCCCAAGTGACACTGCTCCCACGTCGCATACTCTGTCGTTTTCCTCACACAGCCACACCCAGCCTGGTCCTTTCGCAGCCTCAACGCTGGTATTCAACGCTGAGCAGTCAACATCAAACCGTCGCGAGGCAACCTACCAGAGGATGACACTGCACCACCGACGTGCGCGCAGATTTCTTTCTTGATTAGTGCACAAATGCTGGTATATGAGCTCGCTTTGGATCCTTGTCGGTTCGGTGAACTACGATTAAAAAGATTGCCAGCTTCTTTTTTTTTTAAAAAGAGAAGTACGTGTTTTTACATCATCTCTGACGTTTCAGCCTTTCTTTCATGCCATGGGTTGAACTTTATGTGGAATTCCATTCCGGTGACAAGTAGCATACATAATTTGACCCAAATAGGCGAGGCTTATTCCTGTACTTCTTATCATGATACCGTGTCTTATGCATGTGTCAATTATCCATACCCTCTTTCTGATGGCAGGTTCAATAGAGTAAACAAGTAAATCAATGAACATGCTGGGGTTGAATGAGATGAGCTGAAGATGGCAAAATTCACAGCAGAAACGAAAGCAAGAAGGCGAGCCTGCCGGCGAGAATAGTTTACCGCGCACTCTATGTCCACGTTCCATTGAATGCGATCGCCCAATTTCATAAGTCTATGTCCTTGCTCCATGGAACCAATCGCACAAAGACACGTGGATCGTGTTTCTCTAGGTTTATCAGACCATGATTCATTAGGGACATAAATCTGCTATAAGAAATTGCTGTCATGTCATAAGATACATGCACTACCTCCTTGACAATGAAGTATGTTTATTTTGTAATTGTAAAAGAATATCCCAGTATTGAAATAAAAAGAGTGTGCGTGACCACTATTTTCGGACAATAACAATGGCTAATTCTCGCATGTCGTGTGCTTCCCCTCCCCCCTATAAAAATGCAGCTCTAAAGATATTAAAGGTTGGGAATGACTAGAATAAATAGATTATTCAGGAGATTAAATGTGTGTACGTGTCGCGCGCACGCGCATATGTGTGTGTGTGTGTGTGTGTGTGTGTGTGTGTGTGTGTGTGTGTGTGTGTGTGTGTGTGTGTTGTGTGTGTGTGTGTGTGTGTGTGGGGGGGGGGGGGTATGTGTGTGTGTTTTGTGTGTGTGTGTGAGTGTGTGTGTGTGTGGTGGTGGGGTGTGTGTGTGTGTGTTGTGTGTGTGTGTGTGTGTGTGTGTGTGTGTGTGTGTGTGTGTGTGTACTATGAACTTTGTAAGCGCTTGAAGCTATTCATAGATCAAAACTGAAAAACAATCCATTGTTTATTTACAAAATCACGATGATGATGATGATGGTGATGATGATGATGATGATGATAATGATGCTGCTGCTGCTGCTGCTGCTGCTGCTGATGCTGATGATGGTGATGATACCTGTTTGCCACAAACAAAAGTGAGTCAGTGCTTCTGAAGACTCGTCTTAACCCATTCTGATATAGCATGGACTCGTCTTAACCCTTTCTGATATAGCATGGACTCGTCTTAACCCTTTCTGATATAGCATGGACTCGTCTTAACCATTTGTGATATAGCATGGACTCGTCTTAACCCTTTCTGACATAGCATGGACTCGTCTTAACCCTTTCTGACATAGCATGAACAAGCAACAACATTAAATGGACTCTCCAAGACATCCCGCTTCGCCTTCACCTCTTCAGTCTCCTCCACAAAGAGAAGAAGAGGAGACAGGGATAGACAAAGGAGGACTCCTGAGCGGAGCTTGAAAGAGGTTTCACGCCATTACCCAGGAGTCCACCACCATCAAATATAAAAGAAACCTGAAAAGCAGCATGGAACAGTAGACAGTAAATAACGAACAAGTAGGACAGTCCTTTCTCCCATGTCAAAATTAACTACATGCCCGTAAATCCAAATAGCTGTCATAAGCAGCTGCTCGTTTAGAATGATGGGCGTGTGATTGATTTCACCAAGGGAGATGGAGTTACCGTGTCCGTTCGTTATCAGATTATAAAAGACAGCTGGCGCTGCGCTCATCGATGCAGTGACCCCACACGGCCGCGGTGGACGTATAGACCAACGGTCAGTGACATTGCCGGACAGTTAATGCGGTGGACACCTCCCGGCGGAAGACTTCCCTGAACATTGTGATAGTGGTTTCCACCGATTTGTAACAGACGAAAGAGAATAAAATAAAATAAAATAAAATCGCGGGTACAGAAATACGAAGAAGAGAACGATCGACTCTTCCACTGGATTTAATAAGAACATTTTCAAATAAAAAAAAACAAGTCTGCTTTTTTTCTTCTTCTTAAAACAGAATAAAAGCGCTTTTGAAACTGAGAATAGTGCGCTTACGAGCGCATGACTTTTAAGCGCCATTCGTACGCGGGAGAGGAGAGAAGGGAGAAAGAAAGAAAGGGGGAGAGGAAGAGGTGGAGGAGGTGAACGGGCGGATGGGAAAGTGGCGTGAAAGGGAGGAAAGGGCGAGGTCAGGTGACACAGGTAATCATATCGTGTGACCTGACCTGCCAGGCACTTGGCACGGATGACCTGATTCTGTTGCACGTGCGACCTGGCCGGCTGCTGCACCGCTTGTTTTATTAGTCACGCGCCGACTTTGTTCTCCTCCTCCACCCCCCCCCTCCCCTTCACCACCTCAGTTATTGATCCCCCTCTTCACCCCCCCCCCCACCTCCCCTTGATTCCTCTGCTATTCATTTCCTTCCAATATCGGCCGCGATAGTTTTAATTGGAAAAGCTGTTGTCCAGATTCCAGGTTATTTCTGACAAAGGCTCGGCAGGGCGCCGGGAAAATTTGGTTTGGGGTTAAAAAGTGGTATAGCTGTCCTCCCCTCCCATCGTAGACTTTCTGCGCTGCTGACCTCTTTTCCAGGATTTTTAAAAACTTTTTTTGTTGTCCTTGTTATTGTCTTTTTCTCTGTCTTGTGGGACAATCTTAAGTATCCCCCCCCCCCCCACGCACCCACCCCTCCAGAAAATAGAAAGACACATGAAAGAAAATAACGAAACAAAAACCACTCTGAAAAAAGAGATAAATACAAACAAACAAACAAGCCAGCAAACAACTGTTTTCATTATCTTGAATATTGCTCGAAGAAGAGCCAGTAGGTCGAAAAGCGACGCGTTTTGTCTTGTAATTTGTCTTTATCGTTCGGCGGAATGGTAATTTGTCTTTTTATAAGTTTGTTTCAGTTTCCGCCTGAAGTCCCCTAACTTGGAAACCATCAAGCAAACAAACAAAGAAACAGACCCAGGAGTAAAGCCGATGGAGTTTTACACAGAATTATCTAGTCCCCTTACGTTATCTTCCCCTACCTCAGCTGGTTTTTACCATTCTGTCTTTGAAGCTAGCCGCGCACCTAAATCTCCGAAGCTTAGCACATTGATCTGTACGTCCAATGTACTGTCTAGATTATAAAGCTTGGACAGAATAGACGGTACCTTGTCTTCTGGTCGAACCCCCCCCCCCTTACCGCCACCCCCCCCCCCCCCCCCCACCAACACCACTCCCATGTGACTGACCAAGGAACGCAACTCCACTGCCACGAAGTTTTCCTGCAACACTATGTGGCGAGTTCAATAAAAGTGACACGTTCAGTGTCGGTTCGCTTTCCTTTCTCGGCCGGAATATCGAGGTTCATCGTGCGCGCGACATTTCCGCGTTTGTCACCGTCGCGTGTGTTCAATATCACCATTTTAGGGTATACCCTGTTTCAGTTTTCTCGATCTCTCTCTCTCTCTCTCTCTCTCTCTCTCTCTCTCTCTCTCTCTCTCACACACACACACACACACACACACACACACACACACACACACACACACACACACACACACACACACAATTGCCGCCGAGTTCTTTTTTGTGTGTCAAAGACTACATAATGTGAATAGACATTAAGTTGAAGACTACGTTTCTCTCTCTCTCTCTCTCCTCTCTCTCTCTGTCTCTGTCTCTGTCTCCTCTCTCTCTCTCTCTCCTACCCACACACACGAGCGCACGCGCTAATACTCGCACGCGTACACACACACACACATGCGCACACACACGCACGTACACACACACACACACACACACACACACACACACACACACACACACACACACACACACGCACATCATGCTCTGTATATTTCGTTCACATTTTCCTGAATGCGTTCAGACCCAAAACCACACACCACCACGCCAACCCACACACACACACCACACACACACACACACACACACACACACACACACACAGCTTTCATTCATCAAATTACTATATGTGACAGGCCTGTCGAGTTACACATCATTCTAGAGCGTAATTTGTTTTTGTATTATGTCATATTGAAATCTTTAGCCTCTTCCCTCACTACCTTACCTGCTGGCACTCAGGGAGGAGGTAATTTGCTGATGAAGGCAAATATAGCCGAAAATTTTGACCATAACCACGACAGCTTGTTGTGCTTTTTTTCTTGTGTGTGTGTGTGTGTGTGTGTGTGTGTGTGTGTGGGTCGCGCGTGCGGGGTGTGCGGCGTGGTGTGTGTGTGTGTGTGTGTGTGTGTGTGATTTCAAGTGCGTGCATTGCTTTAATGCATGCATTCAAAGACTTTTCCTATGGACTTAGTGCTGCCTGTTGAAGTCTGCTCAATGTTGGCTCCGGAGAGAAAATCTCTTCTGACCATGTTTCAAGCGAGAATTAACCCCAGGACTCTCGAATCAAGGGAGCAGTACACTGGACCTAGCAGGTCGGTAACAAGTCACCGTAGAAAGAAATGCTATAATTATAAGTACATGTAAACTACATTATGTCGTAAGAAATTATTGGAAAACAAAGGTCTCACACACACACACACACACACACACACACACACACACACACACACACACACACACACACACGTGCGCGCAGCGCGTGCGCCTATGAAAAAAAAAGAACATCCATGAAACTATTTTCAGAATGTCTTAAATAATTTGTTTTGTCGAGCGCTGTTTGTTCTTGTCGTTGAACAATGTATAGGATTTCAAAACGTTTGACGAGATCACAGGGTTGTTGAGTCAAGTACACCCCCTCCCCCCCCCCCCCCACTTCCACTTGCTCTCTCACCACACTCACCCTCCTCCCTCCTCTTCATTCTCTCTCTCTCTCTCTCTCTCTCTCTCTCTCTCTCTCTTTCTCTTTCTCTCTTTCTCCTCCCTCTCTCTCCATCCACTCGAGTTTGAGAGGTTTTCTGATTTGTTAGTCTTTCAGGTCAGACGATAAAACCAAACGACGTGAGCAGCATGCTTTCAGCACCCGTCAAACGGACCCCTGGCAACAAAGAGAGCGTTCCCCGGCAATTTCCAAAAATACCCCCCCCCTCCACACACACACACATTCTCCCCACCTTTCCCCTTCCCCTCCTTCCTACTCCCCTTCTCTACCTCTCCTCCTTCCCCACCCCATACAATTTATAGATTAAACAATTGTACTCACACAGACAGAAAATGGAAAGAAAGAGAGAAAGAAAGGAAAAAAGCAAGTAGTAGTAGCGTGGGATTATTACAATACGGGTTGCCTCCCTTCCCGTCGCCTCTTCCTGGAGAGAAGGGCTTGAATTTCATCAGGTGGAGATATTTGTCGCGGCGTGAGAAAGTTAAACACTACACACTCCGAGCGGTGAATGACGCTGTCCACTTGTTGTGGTCATCGATTGGCCAGAAGGGAACAGCGGACCACCGACCAGCTACGCTGTTGTGTTGTGAGGGGTGTGGGAGCAGACCCCGACCCCCCTCCCCCCCCCCCTCCATCCCCCCACTCACCCAACAACCCGTTTTCTTCGTGAACACGCTAATTTTCTCCTGGTCATGATTGTTAAGAAAAAAAGAAGAAAAAAAAGAGAAAAAGAAAGAAGAAAAAAAAAGAAAAAAAAGAGAAAAAAGTTGGAAAATAGAAAGAAGAAAAAAAATAAGGGGAAAAAAAAAGAAGAGAAAACGTAAACGTTGTTGATGTTGTTGGGTCATAATTATTCGGTGTTATTGCTCTTCGGGTCTGATATGGCGGCGAAACGTTATCGCCGTGAAAACCGCCATTATGATTCATAAAGGCGGGGGAAGCCATAACTCATGCGCACGTGCACTCGCTGTTTATTGCTTGTCATTACTGTCACTGCGCCGAACGTAGTAGGCCTTTGAAAGACTGCTTTGCTAAAGTGTAGAATGTTCAGAGGAAGAAATAATTGCCGTCATTAAACGTCTTTGTTGCTCACAGCCTCACCAGAGTAGTAAGGTTGTTTTCTTTCATTTTGATGCATTATCTGGTGTGTTAAACAGCATCAAAACCAATGACTGAAAAAACGGACAGCTTTCATGAGACGATTATCGCCTTATTTGGTATTATAATCACCATTTTTGTTGTTGTTGTGTAGAATGACTGTGTTCGTAACTTCATCCTTTTCCTACTATCGTCTGTTTTGTAATGAGGTTATGATCTATCGGGGCCGATAGAATCTGGTATTTTGTCCGTGCCCGCACTCTTTGCGTCTTTGGGAGGACGGCACAAGGACTTTGGGTTCAAAACACATCTTTTACAACGTTAAACAAGCGATCTTTTCCTACTTTTGCGTTAAAGGTTGGTTTCTTCTCCATTTCAATCAAGGATGCAGTCCACATTGGGTAGCAAAGCTTTAAAAAAAAAAGACAGAACTGCAAAAATCTAGGATCTATAAACAAAAGCATGGGTACATAGCTGTTTTAAACGGAAAAGAAAAGTAAATGCTGAAAAAAAATCTATGATCTGATTTTTTACACCTCCAGACTGTGCACAAGTTGCTTGTGATGTTTGGTTGATCGACTGTTTATCAAAATTACTATCATTATTGACATGGTAGAGTTCATACTTCCGCAAGTATTGTTTGCTTGGTCGACCATTTATCAAAATTGTTATTATTAACGTGGTGGAAAAAATATTTCCGCAAATACGAAAGGAGTACTTTCTTTCATTGTCGCGAAGCAAGAGTAAACCAAATAGTAAAACATACCACCGGGTTCACTTACATCTTATGAATTACAGAGTGTATTAATAAGTATGGCAATTATATAAGTGGTAAGTGCAGCAGCAGTAGTTATAGTAGTAGCAGCACAGTAGCAGCAGCAGTAGCGGTGACTGTAGTAGTAGTAGTAGTAGTAGTAGCAGTAGTAGTAGTAGTAGTAGTAGTAGCAGTAGTAGTAGTAGTTGTAGTAACAGTAACAGTAGTAGTAGCAATTGCAGCCGCAGTATCAGTGGCAACAGCAGCAATAATACTAGTGGATGGAACAGCGAAAACCAGAAGTAGAAGTAGTTATAATTGTAGCAGCAGCCACAGTAGTATCAGTAGAAACGGTAGCAACAGCAGCGGCAGCAACAGCTATAAAAGCAGCAAGCAGCAGCAGTAGTGGTAATAATGGCTGTTCCAGCAGCAGCAGAAGCGGCAGCAGCAGCAACAGTAGTAGTAGTAGTAGTAGTAGTATTAGTAGTAGTAGTAGTAGTAGTAGCAGTAGTAGTAGTAGTAGTAGCAGCAGCAGCAGCAGCAGCAGCAGCAGCAGGTGAGGTGCTAGAAGTAGCAATAATAAAAGTAAAAATAGTAGTAGTATTAGCATCATCATCATCATCATCATCCATCATCATCATCACCAGCAGCAGCAGCAGCAGCAGCAGCAGCCAGCAGCAGCAATAGAAGTAGTCATTGAAGTGGTAGTAGCCGTATCAGTAGCAGCAACACCCACAGCTACAACAACAGAGGTAGTAGGAGGAGCAATAAAGAAAGTAGAAATAGTAGTAGTAACAGCAGCAGCAGCAGAAGTCGTAGTAGTAGTAGTAGTAACAGTAACAGCAACAGGAGTAGTAGAAATAGCAGCAGCAACAGCAACAGCAGTAGCATCATCAACAACAAGAACAACAGCAGCAGCAGCAGCAACAAGAATGAGTTTAAAAGCAGAATGATGAGATAATCGATCATGACCACAACCACACTTCAGACCCTTCATTCAACTCGGCTCCATCCTCTGTGGAGCTGGCTGTTCTTCACCTCTCCTTAAAGTTAACATATGCTTTGGATCCAACCGCAGGTCCAGGGCACCATCAGGCCTGATCGATCACCGACCACTCTCTCCACCAGTGAGTCAGCGACCGAAGCGCCGGCGGGGACCTCCAGATTGATTCCATTCATTCTCCGGCTTTCCATTCGATGTTAGCAGGGATGTGTCGCTTACCCTTTGAGCCACTGTAAATTGTTCAACACTGCCGCCCCCCCCCCCCACCCGCCCTTTCCACTTCGCCCCTTTTCCCTCCCCCCCCCCCCCCCCCCCCCCCCCCCCCCCCCCGAGCTCCTCTTCATTTTTCATTCCCCCCACTCGTTTGTCTTTGTAGGGAGGAGGTTCGATGGCGCGATCGCGCCCCGTGTGTGTGTGTGTGTGTGTGTGTGTGTGTGTGTGTGTGTGTGTGTGTGTGTGTGTGTGTGTGTGTGTGTGTGTGCGCCTGCGAGAAGAAGAGTGTGTTTGTGTGTATGTGTGTGTGTGTGTGTGTGTGTGTGTGTGTGTGTGTGTGTGTGTGTGTGTGTGTGTGTGTATGAGAGAGAGAGAGAGAGAGAGAGAGAGAGAGAGAGAGAGAGAGGAGAGAGAGAGAGAGAGAGGAGAGAGAGAGAGAGGACCGACAGACAACAGAAAGAGACAGATCATTTGAATACCGCGAGACAGAGACAGAGTCAGACAGAGAGACAGAGAAAGAGAGAATACCGTACGATCTATTTGGCGCAACGAGGCATAACCTATAGTACAATTCAGTGCAGTACATCCCAACACAGAGCAATGAAATATAACATTATGTAATAACAGGCACACCCAAACAATATAACACAAAGTAATGCAACGCCACAAAAACACGATACTTGAATACAATACAACACAATACAGTCATGACACTAACGCAGTGCGACGCAGTACCCAAGCATAAATGCAACGCAACACATACATTTGACAGTACTATGTCACGCAAACAGACTGTTACACAACACAGTACACTCCAGTATCAAAGCAACACGAAACACTGAACAAAATCCAATAAACACAAAGACAATTATAATATTCCACAAAAAAGACGATGGATTCTTTTGCCGGTTCGACAGACGAGTAGGCACCGGATCATTTGCCACAATAGTTACCCACGTGGGAGCGAAGACCAGCCTTGAAGGCTTACAGTCGGCCACTTTCGTCGTATGGGAAGTTCAGCGGGGGAAAGGGGTGGGTGTTCGTCGTATGGGAAGTTCAGCGGGGGAAAGGGGTGGGTGTTCGTCGTATGGGAAGTTCAGCGGGGGAAAGGGGTGGGTGTTCGTCGTATGGGAAGTTCAGCGGGGGAAAGGGGTGGGTGTTCGTCGTATGGGAAGTTCAGCGGGGGAAAGGGGTGGGTGTTCGTCGTATGGGAAGTTCAGGGGGGAAAGGGTGGGTGTTCGTCGTATGGGAAGTTCAGCGGGGGAAAGGGGTGGGTGTTCGTCGTATGGGAAGTTCAGCGGGGGAAAGGGGTGGGTGTTCGTCGTATGGGAAGTTCAGCGGGGGAAAGGGGTGGGTGTTCGTCGTATGGGAAGTTCAGCGGGGGAAAGGGGTGGGTGTTCGTCGTATGGGAAGTTCAGCGGGGGAAAGGGGTGGGTGTTCGTCGTATGGGAAGTTCAGCGGGGGAAAGGGGTGGGTGTTCGTCGTATGGGAAGTTCAGCGGGGGAAAGGGGTGGGTGTTCGTCGTATGGGAAGTTCAGCGGGGGAAAGGGGTGGGTGTTCGTCGTATGGGAAGTTCAGCGGGGAAAGGGGTGGGTGTTCGTCGTATGGGAAGTTCAGCGGGGGGAAAGGGGTGGGTGTTCGTCGTATGGGAAGTTCAGCGGGGGAAGGGGTGGGTGTTCGTCGTATGGGAAGTTCAGCGGGGGAAGGGGTGGGTGTTCGTCGTATGGGAAGTTCAGCGGGGGAAAGGGGTGGGTGCATGGGTGGGGTAGAGGTGTGCGGAGGGAGGGGAGGGGATAGTGGGGTGGGGTTTGGTTCCTATACTGTTTCTCTTTGTCTGCGATTCAGTTCGATATAAAATGAACACGACACGCCTCAAAACCATTCTTCAAGAACGCACGCACACACTGCAGTACAACATTATGCAGTACAACGCGATTCGACACAACGCAATGACACACAAAACGATGAAATGCACCATGGCACCACACAATGCAGCGTTGTGTAACACGCTAGAATATGATACAGTGGAACACATTACAATACAATGCGGCGTCATACAATACAATGATATGTCACACAATGTGGTGATATAATACAATGCAATGTGACACAACACATTACAATGCAATGTAGCTCAATACAATGCAATGTAACAAATACAATACAATACAATGTAATGTAACACAATACAATACAATGCAACATAATACCATACAATGCAATGTAACACAATACAATACAATGCAATGTGACGCAATACAATACAATGCAATGTAACACAATACAATGCAATGTGACACAATACAATACAATGCAATGTAACACAATATAGTACAATGCAATGTGACACAATACAATGCAATGTGACACAATACAATGCAATACATACAATGCAATGCAATGCAACACAATACAATACAATGTGACGCAATACAATACAATGCAATGTAACACAATACAATGCAATGTGACACAATACAATACAATGCAATACAACACAATACAATACAATGCAATGTGACACAATACAATACAATGCAATGTAACACAATACAGTACAATGTGGCACAATACAATGCAATGTGACCATACATACAAGCAATACAATAAATGCAATGCAAATATAATACAATGCAATGTGGACAATACAATACAATGCAGTGTAACACAATATAATACAGTGCAA
Organism: Conus ventricosus; assembly: GCA_018398815.1. Lineage (NCBI taxonomy): Eukaryota > Metazoa > Mollusca > Gastropoda > Neogastropoda > Conidae > Conus > Conus ventricosus. Next base: position 71,191,993 of record CM031600.1, on the reverse strand, counting down.
TGTACACAATACAAAACCATGCAGTGTACACAATACAATACAATGCAATGTGACACAATACAAAACAATGCAATGTGACACAATACAATACAATGCAATGCGACACAATACAATACAATGCAATGTGACACAATACAATACAATGTGACACAATACAATGCAATGTGACACAATACAATACAATGCAATGTGACACAATACAATGTGTACACAATACAATACAATACAATGTGACACAATACAATACAATGCAATGCAACACAATACAATACAATACAATGCGACACAATAGAATACAATGCAATGTGACACAATACAATACAATGCAATGCGGCACAATACAATACAATTTGACACAATACAATATAATGCAATGTAACACAATGCAATACAATACAATGCAATGTAGCACAACACAATGCAATGGAACGTAACGCAATACAATGCAGTCCAATATAACACACCACAATGCAATGCAATGTAGCACAATACAATACAATGCAATGTAACACACACAATGCAATGCAATGTAGCACAATACAATACAATGCAATGTAACACAACACAATGCAATGCAATGTAGCACAATACAATGCAATGCTAACACAACACAATACAATGCATGTGCAACTGTAACACAACACAATGCAATGCAATTGTAACACAATACAATGCAATGTAACACAACACAACACAACACAATGTAACACAACACAATGCAATGCAATGTAACACAACACAATGCAATGCAATGTAGCACAATACAATGCAATGTAACACAATACAATGCAATGTAATGCAATGTAACACAACACAATGCAATGCAATGTAGCACAATACAATGCAATGTAACACAACACAATGCAATGCAATGTAACACAACACAATGCAATGCAATGTAGCACAATACAATGCAATGTAACACAACACAATGCAATGCAATGTAACACAACACAATGCAATGCAATGTAGCACAATACAATGCAATGTAACACAATACAATGCAATGTAACACAACACAATGCAATGCAATGTAACACAATACAATGCAATGTAACACAACACAATACAATGCAATGTAACACACCACAATGTAATGCAATGTAACACAACACAATGTAATGCAATGTAACACAACACAATGCAATGCAATGTAGCACAATACAATGCAATGTAACACAATGCAATGTAACACAACACAATGCAATGCAATGTAACACAATACAATGCAATGTAACACAACACAATGCAATGCAACACAATACAATGCAATGTAACACACCACAATGCAATGTAGCACACCACAATGCAATGTAACACAACACAATGCAATCCATCGTAACACAATACAATGCAATGCAATGTAGCACAATACAATGCAGTGCAATGTAACACAACACAATGCAATGCTAATGTAACACAACACCAATGCAATCCATCGTAACACAATGCAATGCAATGCAATACAAACATAATGCAATGCAATGTAACACAATACAATGTAATGCAATGTAACACAACA
>CM031600.1:71151119-71190139 GCA_018398815.1 Conus ventricosus | reverse complement strand
ACACAATGTAATGCAACATAACACAACACAATGCAATGCAATATAACACAACACAATGTAATGCAATGTAACACAACACAATGTAATGCAATGTAACACAACACAATGTAATGCAATATAACACAACACAATGTAATGCAATATAACACAACACAATGTAATGCAATATAACACAACACAACACAAAGCAATGTAACACAACACAACACAATGTAATGCAATGTAACACAACACAACACAATGTAATGCAATGTAACACAACACAATGTAATGCAATGTAACACAACACAACACAATGTAATGCAATGTAACACAACACAATGTAATGCAATATAACACAACACAGGTAATCCTGTAGTTTAGCGTACTCAACTCAGGGCCCGTTCAAATGAAAACATAGAGGGTGTTCACGCTAAACTCAGGGGCCGTTCAAATGAAAACATAGAGGGTGTTTTACACTAACCTCGATGCGCTGAGTCGAATGCAACCCTCAGCTAAGCTCTAAGACCACTACTTTTGCCACGAAACTGCGAGAAATGCACGGTAAGTAGTATTCCCGAACTGCACGCCAATTTGACTGCTGATCACGTGGGTTTAGTACGCTAAACTACAGGATTACCCACAACACAATGTAATGCAATGTAACACAACACAACACAATGTAATGCAATGCAATGTAACACAACACAATGTAATGCAATGTAACACAACACAATGTAATGCAATATAACACAACACAATGTAATGCAATATAACACAACACAATGTAATGCAATATAACACAACACAATGTAATGCAATGTAACACAACACAATGTAATGCAATGTAACACAACACAACACAATGTAATGCAATATAACACAACACAACACAATGTAATGCAATGTAACACAACACAATGTAATGCAATATAACACAACACAATACAATGTAATGCAATATATTTCTAAACACAACACAATGTAATGCAATGTAAAACAACACAATGTAATGCAATATAACACACCACAATGTAATGCAATATAAACACAACACAATGTAATGCAATATAACACAGCACAACACAATGTAATGCAATATAACACAACACAATGTAATGCAATATAACACACCACAATGTAATGCAATACAACACAACACAATGTAATGCAATATAACACAACACAATGTAATGCAATGTAACACAACACAACACAATGTAATGCAATATAACACAACACAATGAAATGCAATATAACACAACACAATGTAATGCAATATAACACAACACAATGCTGTAATGCAATGTAAACACAACACAATGTAATGCAATATACACACAACACAATGTAATGCAATATAAACACACAATGTAACATACAACACAATGTTAATGCAATATAACACAACACAATGTAATGCAATGTAACACAACACAACAATGTAATGCAATATAACACACACAACACAATGTAATCAATTAACACACACAATGTAATGCAATATAAACACACAACACAATGTAATGCAATATAACACAAACACAACACAATGTAATGCAATATAACACAACACAACACAATGTAATGCAATTAAACAACACAATGTAATGCAATAACACAACACATGTAATGCAATTAACACAACACAATGTAATGCAATATAACACACACAATGTAATCAATACCACAAAATGCATATAACACAACACAAACACAATGTAATGCAAATTAACACAACACAATGTAATGCAATATAAACACAACACAATGTAATGCAATTAACACAACACAATGTAATGCAATGTAACACAACACAACACAATGTAATGCAATAAAACACAACACAATGTTAAGCAATATAACAACAACACAAACACAATGTAATGCAATATAACACAACACAATGTAATGCAATGTAACACAACACAACACAATGTAATGCAATGTAACACAACACACAATGTAATGCAATGTAACACAACACAATGTAATGCAATTAACACACACAATGTAATGCAATATAACACAACACAACACAATGTAATGCAATATAACACAACACAATGTAATGCAATATAACACAACACAATGTAATGCAATTAACACAACACAACACAATGTAATGCAATAACACAACACAATGTAATGCAATGTAACACAACACAATGTAATGCAATGTAACACAACACAATGTAATGCATAATAACACAACACAATGTAATGCAATATAACACAACAACACAATGTAATGCAATATAAACACAACACAATGTAATGCAATGTAACACAACACAACACAATGTAATGCAATATAACACAACACAATGTAATGCAATATAACACAACACAACACAATGTAATGCAATATAACACAACACAATGTAATGCAATGTAACACAACACAACACAATGTAATGCAATGTAACACAACACAATGTAATGCAATATAACACAACACAATGTAATGCAATGTAAACAACACAATGTAATGCAATGTAACCAACACAACACAATGTAATGCAATGTAACACAACACAAACATGTAATGCAATATAACACAACACAATGTAATGCAATGTAACACAACACAACACAATGTAATGCAAGTAACACAACACATGTAATGCAATGTAACACAACACAACACAATGTAATGCAATGTAACACAAACACAATGTAATGCAATGTAACACAACACAACACAATGTAATGCAATGAAACACAACACATGAAGCAAGTAACCAACACAATTATGCAATGTAACACAACACAATGTAAGCAACTAACACACACTAAAACACATGTACACTGCAATAACAAAATCATAACATAAGAAAACACCAACACAAGAATCGCAGCATACACTGCCAACCATCGCAATGTAACACACACAAAGCAACACACTCCGATGCTCCATTTGTAATGAAAACACTACATCACAATCCGAAGCGCAACAAAAATGACATAGGACAAACACGACAGGCCCGGACAGAGACAGAAAGAACACCAAACACTACGTACGCGCCGCAACGCAGAACGATCACAGAAAAGAAACACACACACACAACCCAGTCTTTATTCTACTGGACACCTTCACATTCACGCACAAAGAGATTCTTAACGTTGATAAGGAAAACAGACTGCCAGAACAGCAGCAAAAAACAAACAAAACTCTGCTCCGAATCCTCCCCAGTCCAGCCCCGCCCCCCCACCCCCTTCCTATTCCTCTTCCTCTCCTCCTCTCCTCTACCTCCTAAGGATCACTCGAGCATCGATACAATTGCCGATAGCGTCAACGAAACAATCGCCATCATGGAGGTCAAATTACGGACGCTGTTCGCATGAGTTCCGCTTTGCCAGTTTAATGGGTCTCCACTACACCCGTTAGCTGTTTCTCCCGCAAACATCGGCCATCGAGGAAACGTATATACATCTAAAAAAAAAAAAGATAATGATCAGGTCACACATACACAACCTGCTGTTCGTGTGTGGCTTTTCATTTGGACAATTCAACGATCCTCGAGTCGAGTGATGTTTATTGCCCAGACGACCACCGCGTTTTAATGAGAGGGGAGGGGGGGGGGGGGCTGCTTTTAAGTTCATCGATTGCCATGATTACTGCAAAGAAAATAATGTTGTAAACGCGCGCGCGCGCGCACACACACACACACACACACACACACACACACACACACACCACACACACACACAAATGCGTGCGCGCACACATATTTACACAACTTCCAATCCATTTCTCCTTTCCTTCCTGTCATCTCACCTTCTGTCCTCCTGTCCATCTCACCTTCTGTCCCCCTGTCCATCTCACCTTCTGTCCTCCCTGTCCATCTCACCTTCTGTCCTCCCTGTCCATCTCACCTTCTGTCCTCCCTGTCCATCTCACCTTCTGTCCTCCCTGGTCATCTCACACTTTCCTCCCTGTCCATCTCACCTTCTGTTCGTACCCTGTCCATATCAACCTTCTGTCCTCCGTGTCCATCTACACTTCTGTCCTCCCTGTCCATCTCAACTTCTGTCCTCCTGTCTCTCACTTCTGTCCTCCCTGTCCATCCTCCACCTTCTGTTCCTCCCTGATCCATATTACTTTCTGTCTCCTTGTCCATCTCAACTTTGTCCTCCTGTTCCATCTCTCACCTTCTGTCCTCCCTGTCCATCTCACTTCGTCCCTCCCTGGTCCACTCTCACCTTTCCGTCCTCCCTGTCCATCTCACCGTCGGTCCTCCTGTCCATCTCACCTCCTGTCTTCTGTCCGTCTGTCTTCCTGTCTGTCTCTTTGTTTCACTCTGTCATCTTTCTTGATTCCATTCCGTCGGTCCTATCTGCGCTTCTCTTCTTCGTCTTTTTCTTCCGTTCGGTCTGTCCGTTCTTCACTTCCAGCCTGTTTTTTCCTTTGTCTTCCCTCCGTCCAGAGGTTCTCTCGTCGCTGTCTCTCCTGTTTCTTTTTCTTTGACTACCATCTCTTCCTCTTTCCTTCTGCTCACTGGTTCCTCCCTTAGAAAACCCCCCTTCCCCAGAACTTCTGGAAAAATGTGGAAAACGGCCCCCATACTCACAATGTTAAGGAATGGAAGAGAACAGGTAAAATCATTCCTTTCTAAGCCACTTGCTCCTCCACCCTAGTATTTGGGCGAAATTGCCTATAATCAGCATATTTAAGTTCTCTGAAATAGTAAGACTTCAATAACAAAAAATAACGATTATCTAAAACAATATACTGTGTAGGGTCTATCCGTTTTCAATACTAATTTACTAACTTTTTTAGATTTCTGTTTTTGCTTTAATCCTGTGTTTTCCTGGGCATTTTCAATAACATCATTTTCGCGGCATAATTCTTTAAAATGAGTCTTTGTTTTCATGTGAAATAAAACTACAGTCTTTAAACTGTTCTCTAAAGTTTTTAAAACCGAGTTATATTATTGGCATAACAATCCTCACATCTTATCCAGATGCCTTCCGCTGCGAAGCTAGTTTTGACAAAAGTGTTTCTATTTTTAACTATGTCTCTTTCTCGTAACAGTCACTCTATAATAAATAGTGTTTGCGTTCCTTCAAACAGTCTTATAATCTGTGCGAAAACACTCGCTCAGTTATTGCTAGGATTTTATACTAAATATATGTTCATCTTATGTCTATAAACCCTTCTATCATGATATGCTTTGTTCCATTTAGTGTTGGACAGATAACCACAATATGACTTTAAAAATTATAGCGATAAACTGTTTGATAATAGGTCTAGGACTAAATATTGTTTTTCCTACAACTGTCTGCCACAAATCATGGAATGAGGTGTTTGTCATTAAAGTTTAAATTGCTCATGGTTTTATTGGCAGAATTTAATCTAATCCATTTATTATTTTTATCATGTCCTCAGTTAAAACTTGTTCAGTATAATAAAAACCTACAAGTCCTATATGTGTAAGATTAATCCTATTTATGTTCTGTAAGATTGTTTCTATTTAAGTCTCAGTGATTTTTGTTGCTGTTGTTATGATCTTATATCCTGCCATTTTGTGAAGAACGACGACAAATCGTTAAGACGTTTACCGTCTAAGTTTTGCCAGCTATATTAATTCCTTTTTATAAGGTATTCACTAAACGCCACAAACCCCATCCCTATCCACATCTCTAAAGCTGAATTTCAATTATCTTTGTGAACGTGGCTCCTAATTTCTGCTTGAGAAAGAACTGTAATTTTGTAAGAAGCTTTTTTGTACAACTGTTTCTTTTCTGTGGAGGATGTACTGTTTTTTCCTATACGGAGGTATTTCAATTTCCCTTTTCGACTATTGTTGGCTGGCATAGACTTACATTGTAAAGGGCAGAGTTGAAGGCTTTTCTGAAACTTTTTTGACGGTCAAAAAAAGTAAATGGGGCTTACGAATTTCATATTTGACATTTCCCATTCTAATTATGGTTATTAGTGCCAATTGAGGTCTGGGTTTTCGAACTCTGTTATATTCATACTGGCCAACATGATTTGCTTCTTGATGCATTAGTTGCTCTATGTTTAGGGAAACCTTTTGTTTGTCGGGGTTTTTTTCAAAAAAAAACTCTTTGCGTTTGTAATCCCATCTTTAGTGTGACTCTAAAACCATACAAGATGTCCTATCTCACCATATTTGTTCAAAGTCCGCAACATCTGCAAGGTCTTTTAATTCTAGGTTATACACCTTACAGGCGCTATGGTAACTCCTGATTCTTCTGCCCACGCGACATTATTTTTGCATAAGTATTATTTTATTTCAAAACAATGTGCAGGTTATCCATTTCACAACTTTCCCCGCTTTGTTCTTTGATTTTATATTTAATGATCCAAACATCCCACAAACTAATCTTTTTTTAACTGTAATATTAGGGAATTGTATAATTTGCATAATCGCATTATGCAAGCTTTCCCTGACGTGAAAGAGCTCTTAAAAAACAGTTGAGGGCTTCCAATCATATAAGTTTTCATCAGTGCTCAGCTCATCCAAATGAAACTAGAGTTATGAATTAATGCAAAGATCGAGCGGATGTTCCCCTCTCAAACGTAGTTTCATCTGGCGAAACACTAAAACTATGAGTGGGTAGAATTGTAGTTGTAAGCCTAGCATTTTAGCTTGCTCTCTTATCAAAACTCGTATTTTGCTTCATCAGGTTTGGATGTTAATATTGTTTTTAGATTAGCATGTTAAGTTTATGAGTATTGTCCTAGTTTATCATTGTTCTTTTAGTGAGCTAACCCGTAATAACCATCAGGTATTGTTAACTGTTTAACGTCGTTTGTTCTCCTTTATATTTTGTATCTTGATTATCTTCTTGGGCCTTTAGTTCTATTAAACCACAGACTTTGTAGAATATTTCATGGAGTGCGTCCATATTTGGTTCCGCAATCGTTCTTATTACAAGCATGTTCTGAAAACGAAAGGGCGGGTCTTGAGTTGTTATTGTTACAAACATTTTTTAAATACAAATTAAATATGAGTGCATTTAAATATAACTGTGCAAAAATTTTTGTTGGGGCCGCACTACAATCTTAAAAATATAGCAAACTGATACTCTTGGACGTGCTGTGACCCAGACTGCTCTTTCTTTAAAATGGTGAGTACTCCATTGAAGTGCTATCTTAACCCCCTATTGAAAACGAGCACTAATCCAGAAAGCGTGTGGTTTAGTCATCGATGCAGTTTTTATCAGAACCAGTTAATACTTTGCTGTGTTTTTGTGCATCCATGGGTGTGGAGTCGTTGTATGCTGATCAATTAAAATCACACGATCCTTTGGTGAGGGTCAGAGTAACAGATTTCATTTCTATTACACTTCAGAGTTTTTTGACTGAATTGCAGCGCCATTGCCAAAGACAAACCCGTTTAATCCATCAGCAATCCAATAAAGACATGAAGGGCTTTTCTGAAAAGGATCTGTAACGAATTTATTTGTAACAATCATGACAGGCTTTAGGACAAAGTTGGATCATAAATCATGGCATAGGCGTCATTTATTTTCAGGGCTCGCACAGAAAGCTATAACTTTTGACGGCGTTCTCTTTCAAAATTGTTCAGCTGGTCCATAGAGCAAGAGCATAAAACGGCAATGGACAAACATTTATCTAGACGCTTCTAGGGCCTAACTAGAGCGGAATTAGAAACGATTAAACGACTCTATTCGTACTTACGTTGAGTGTTTGCTAGGGGCGCAAGCACAGGGCAAGATCAAGATTACTGATCCTTCTACGGGTTTGTCGCGCAAAACAATTTTTAGATAATTTAGAGGACGCTATTACTTCTACAGTTGATTTTTACTCAAGTATTAAAAGATACAAAATGTTTACAATTCGCAAGATCGAAAGTAGACTTTGCTGTTGGCAACTGGTTTATACATTGCTGCCTTTGACGCAGACTCTGGTAGGAATAATAATAAATATAATAATGAAATTCTTATAGCAGGCAATGACAGAAGGTTGGGAAAAACGACATAAATTCTGAGCCAGTAATATTACCATGCAGTAAACAAACACCCAAGATTAAGTCATCTTTATCCCCGAGGCCACCCCAAAAGCACATTGAAGACTCAGAAAGCTCGCGGACTCTGTTCGCGATGACCATGCATATGAAAAGACAGCGCTTGTTCTTGGATTAACTGGCTAGGATGACTCGGTCTTTATTTTACTAAATATTAACCCAACTATTAAGCGACTAATGACCATAAATGGCTCGGCCATAAAGCCAATAACTTGCTGCAGTAGACAAATGCCAGCTGAACATACTGCCTATATACCGGGTAAAGAGTCTATTGTTTACTGGCTAATTTTGTTAATAATTCGCAAGATGATTCCAAGTGTTTTTGTACACTTGATTTATCTGGTGGAGGTATGGCGAGGAGGACACTAACTTTGACCTTCCACCGCTGCCTGTAATAGCCACTCACTAGATTGTCCTTATTGCAAATCCTAGGCTGTTATATACGCTTACTAATGTGACTCTTGCTCTCTAAACAGTGTTCGTATTCGTTCTTGCTTAAAACTGTCGTGTCTTCATAAAAATTCTTTTGGATTGTTTCTCTTATTCTGCTCACTTGGGTTCGTAATTTGTTTTCGGTTAGTAGACAGCACTTCTGTCTTGCTGATCTCTCTTGTTCAAGATCTTTTAGTCTTGGGGCTATTCTTTCTTTATATCTGTCTAGGTGGCGTTCATCAGACTCTAACGAGTTTTTCTTTTTCTCTTTTTATATGACTATCTAGTTCACCTAGTTTTGCTAAATGTTTGTTAATTTCGCCTCTAATGGTTCTTAAAGATGATCAAGGGCGTTAGTTCTCGCATAGCAATTGGGGAATCATTAATTGTTTTTAACGGCTGTTTCTTCTGAAAAATGGTTTCTGCTTTATTACACTTTTATTGCGTCACTGCTGATGATTTAATTCTTTAAGTTCCATGTTTTGCATTTGAGTTATCTGTCGGGAGTTCTCATGCAGTGTGTTTTGAGTTTAGAAAATGCCTCCGCCCTTAATTTCGGTCTAAAAGGCCAAGGCGATTTTTTTATCTTTCACACTGAGTCTATTTTATTGAACCCACGGCTAAAAACTTTGATGGGTCTTTTTTAGTTGTAAGCTGAGAACAAGTTGTCCTTGGGGTTCGTCCTCAAAACAAATGATCATCTTTTATTCAAAATCATTTGGGTCTATAATTCGGGAGGGTTCTTGGCCCTAAACTTTGTGTACAATGATTTAACATTACTTTTGTTAATTCATGCGCATTGGAGTGCATGAGCGATGCTGTGTCAAAGGGATCATTTCACTCATGTCGTCTCCAACGATCAAAAACATCATAATCTTCTTAATCTCAATTCCTGCATGTTTTTAAAATAATTAACTTTTTTATTTTGCTTCATAAAATGCCAGGAACAAGTACATGGCTCGATTCTTGAACCCGCTTAGAAAAACTGAAAGTGCCTTTGCGTGAAAGGAAAATAAGCGGATTATTACTGTTCCAAAATAATCTCCATCTACTATTGGTGCAGATCAAAATTCTTACTGTCAATTCCAGTACCTAGGAGGGAGGAAGTGATCTGTGCCAGGCTCTGCTCGTCTTTACTTTCAATACGCGCCTCGAAACTTCAACAACAGATCCAAAACAGGACAGTTGTGCAGAATCTGGGGCGGGCAACGTTAAGAAAATTTCTATAAAACTTGAGGGGCAAGAAATATTTTCTTTACATAATGCAGACATATTTTTAACGATTCTGATCTATGGCTAACGGGAACGAAAGGGCTGTCTTGCGATTTCAAGGAATGAAAACTGAAGAAGCTCGAAAGCTGAGAATAGGCGCGAACCTCGCCTCTAGCTGCTATAAAGCAGCAAAAAAGCTGTAGCTGTTAATTTTGCGTATGGAAATCGTTTTTCCATTCCCTTAGATTTTGAGTTGTTAAAGCGCATGCCCCATACTTTCTAGGAGCATTAAAGACAGATTGTCATTTGAACTATCTTTTATGATTACAAAAGGTTTATGAAATATCAGACCACTGATGGCAAAGTACAGCATTTCTGTCATCTCGTTAGAGTTTGACGCTTGTTCGCAACCTTCACTTAGCAGGATGATTGAACAAACAATATCAGACCAAAATTACCATTATATACGAAAGAGTGGATTCAGTCACTACAACATATCTAGGAAGCAGGGCAGACACTATATGGAATTTTAGTTTTAGCGTCGCAGCAAGATCGCTTTAAGGTATTTTATTGCTGTGTGAGGATGAAGATCGTTTAAAAGAGCAAAGTGAAAGTTTTTTAATCCTAAAACCTGATACGAAAGTGCAATGTTATACAATTGTCGGTGAGTCATAACAATCTACGCTAGCGGGCTTTGACCCTTTTCTCATTTTGACGAAATAAGAAATTTGTTTGGGGTGGGTGGGTAGAATCCAACATCAGACTAGTCTGTCTAAAGATTATACATCTTCACAATGTTAGGCTTGATGATTATCTTATCAACAAATTACGGTTTATGGAATTGACCTAAGGTCAACAGAGGATTAATAAGTTGTATGGAAGTGGGTGATACGTGAGAGACGTAATAAACATCAAATTGTTAAAGTAGAAGAAGCGATATAACCGCTCTTAATGACATTTGTTTTTTTATTATATGATGCGGCAGCTGAATATTCGAGGAAAACAGATTTAAATATGTCATTATACTTAAATTATTTTTCGTTTTATAAAAGCCTGTTGTTCAGGTTTATCCAAATGTTGCTACAGCACCGGAGATGTCGAGAGAATGAGATAGCTGGCAATTCTGTGTTATAGAAAGCCCTGAAGTAAAAACCTTCAGATTACCAAACATTACACAAATGCAGCAAAAAACTTAGAGCAAGACCTTTTTACTCAAAATACAGCAAAAAACTAAACGAAGGTATTCTGCCGCCTTTTATGCTGTTAATATGTTAATACTGGAGCATCGACTATAAGCGCTCTATCGCAGCGTAACGAGTGTTGGTCTCTTAGCAACGGCATAGGCGCACCCGCAGCTTTTACCTCTAGGAGGTTTGTCTTTAGCTCTCGGTCTGTGTTTCATTAGCTGTAAGTGCGGGCTGGCAAAAAATAAAAACTAAACTCCCAAATGACTCACAGCTATGTTCAACTAATACGGCTAACCTTAGTTCGTTTAACAGACAATAAATAAAGCGCTGTTGACTCTAACATCACGGATGAAGAAAGAATTTATTCGTGTTTACAGGCCGATAAGTTAATCGTTTACAGGACGAGTTTGATCTTCAAAGAAAGGCGGGGGGACAAGTTTTTCTCAACAGCCAGTACGCGAGCAGATAAAAAGGTAAGGCTTTAACAAAGTAAACGAGGACATTAAACTCTGTCTAAAACAGCTCACAGGAAACAACACCAAAGGTGTTTATACTTAGTTTATGAGTCCCAAGCACAAAAAAGACTGTTGATATTGATTCTGTTTAAGTATTTTTTTTTAATTTAAATAAAATATTTTGCTTAGAAAGAAAGACAGCATGGCTAAGATATTATGAAGGACAAGAGAAATTGTTTTGATGGAATCTTGAGAGACGAGCGTTTATCAAGAGCACTGAATGGATATTGATTTAGAGTCATTGAAACCCAAAAAGTACAGGCAAGTGTTGTTCATGCAATTTCCTCAGTTCCAGGCACAACTAACAATAGACCGCCAGTTAAAGTAATGTTAGCTGTTTTAATCGACAATGTAACAATAAATGAAGAAAATCTAGAAGGTCTGGGTTCTCAACCTCTAAACAAACAGACTATTCTTTCTCTAATGATATTGACTCCTGGTGTGGGGCAGGACCAATGCTTGCCACAGTTTGACGCCTGCGCTGAAGAAGCTAAAATGAGAGGCTATGGTTGGACAGAGGGCGAAGTACTTAGTGATTAGATTAAAACCAGGCTAAGTATGCGCCGATGTAGGCAGGCTTACATTCCGCTACCTCGGGAGTTGGTTTAAAGAGAGGCAGTTATAAGCATAAAAAAAATTCCCGACAACCAAATGATTCATGTGGTTCGTTCTTTCTTGCAAGGCTGCCTGCATCATGTCCGCGAAACACGCAGAAAGAGTGACCTAACTATCGGCAATACGCCAAGATCTTAACTTCAATGGAATATCCTTTTCCTGTTTAGAGTAGACCAAATGATCAGTTTGAAGAACCAAACAACCCAATAACTGTTAATGTATGCACATGGGATGAGGGAAACAAATTTTGGTGCCATTTTAAAGTGTCCAAGAACAGTCCAACCAATAGGGAACCAGCCAAAAGTCATGTGGACATACTACTAATGTTTTGCCAGCAGGGCTGCCCATTACACATTGATACGAAACAATGAGTAGACTAATGCAGCATACTTCAAAAGTCCTGGCAAACAAGAATTTGTAGAAATTGTTTAACAAGAATGCCAATCTGTGCACGCCGCGAGTGAACATATAATACATTGTATAAAGTTCTGTAGATCTGGTAATACAGAATAATTACGCCCCCACCTGGATTAAAGTTAGTTTTAAGATTGGAAACGGATGCAACATTCTCATAGTAGTTTACGCGACTTCGAGTCGCTTTTTGTTCCTTATGAAGGGTCCAGCACCACAAAACTTCGAAAAACAGTCTTAATGAGTAATCATCAGATTTGTTCATTTGCTTGTGTTATTGTTAGGTCGGGGATGGCGCTCAATCAAACGCCGAATTTATACAGAGGCCCAAAATGCGGCTATGTAAGATTTTTTACAGCGCATGCAGCAAGTGCGTAATGCTTTGTCTAATAATCTGAATTTATCTGAAATCATGATGACGCCTGAATGCCCATCTACAGTATGACTCCAGCCACCACTGGTTGGAGTTGCGTTTAGAGCTAACGCCCCAAGAGTGTAACCCACAGTAAGAGGGACCATGATCTCATAGCGGAAAGTTCAGAGGAGCAGCGCATAAACAATGCAATCTTCAACTAAAGCTTGGATCCTAAGACATGGAAGCTGCTGTATTCTTTCATAACTTGCCGAAGGTTACGACTCTCACTTCTTATAATGAAAGCAGTAGACGATGCCTTTAGGGTGTCATGCATCGCCCAGTCATCAGAAACAATTACATGTGTTTCACTTTTAAATAACAGTCTTTTTATGACTATGCAGCAACATGATGGCGCTCATTTGACTCCTGGCTATGTCCATTAAAGTCGCCATTAAACGGAAGAATATTTTGGGTCTCAACTCTCGTTAGAAAGGGCGTTTACCTTATGTGAGTTACATGAACAGTTGGGAAAGTTTGCGAAGATACACTTCCACCTAAAGGCGCGTTCTTTTCTAGTACTTAGAGGAAAGGAACATCAGCGATTCTGATTACCAGCCTGATTCCCACGCCGCCCATGCGAAGTAGATTGTAAATCGATGGAGACTATCTGACTCATACTTGAGGCTGATGTATGTTTGTTGGCGGAGTCTTTGAAAATTTGAAAGACCTGCATTAAACATTATAGCCTGGATCATGCGAATTACATCTGCGCCCGGGATGCAGTTGCGGGAGCTTTCTTTAAAGTTTTACTGGAGTACAGGTTTGATTTATTGGTCTGACCCTACCAATGATCAGATGATTGAAACACGGATTGCGTGGAGGATATTAGTATGGCGTCGCATCATTACTGTAAAGCAACAACAAATACTGGACGACTATGATCGAGTAAAAGGTCTCTCTAACTATTCTCAAGTTTTAGATGCAAACAATCTGGATGGTTGGCTATGCGCACTCGCTTCCATTACTGCATCTTTTAATTGTACACAGTACAAATATATTCAAAAGGCATTTAAAGTGGTTGGGGCAGTTTACGCCTGACCAACAGCGTGGTTTCATTCTAGAAGGTTGACTTAGAATATCTCATGAACTCCATGACCTGCATAATGTCTATCATTAGCAGCAGAAGTCTAAAGGATGGCTCCAAGTGAACCGCCTAAAATTGTGCCTAATCTTCGAGGCAAAAAAATTATGTCCTGTCTTTACAGTCTTCTACCACTTTTATTTATAGACATGGTTTGAAGTTTGACAGCGTTCATCGATTATTGCTTTTGATCAAGAACAGTTTCATGAACCATACATCATGAAGAACACTGACTCAGAACTAATTCCAACAGATGCTTCAGAAAAGACTTTTTCAAGTGATGAACAACAGCTGTTTCGGAAAGGACTATGGAGAATCCACAAAGCGCAAAGATGTCCAGATTGGTCACCAAAGAGATACGAAGCAATTAAGCTGACTTCAAAACCTAATTATCAGGACTTTAGAAGATTTCATGATCAGCTTTTTGGGCATAATGTTGAAGAAAAAGAAAGTCAAATTAGACAAACCGGTTTTTATTGGTTTATCTGTTTTAGAAATTTTATCAAAGCTTTTGATGTTAGAGTTTCTTTAGACTACTTTAAGCCCTCGTATCCTGAGTCCAGAGTACTTTACACAGATACAGAATAGTTTTGTTATAGATATCCCTACTGAAGACATCTATAAAGACATGGAAACCGAAGTAGCTAAAGGGCATGCAGGATGGTATGAACACGTCCGATTACCCTAAGATCGCCTTTGCATTCAATTTCTAATAAGGTTTTAGGAAAGATGATAGGATGATTTATCTGGAAAAGGTGATCAAGGAGATGTGGGGTTACGGATCCCCCCCCCCCCCCCCCCAAATGTACAGTATTCGAGCATGAGAAAATCATTAAGATAAAGGGCAAAGGGAATATCTCGCAGCGTTGTGCAGTCATACATATCACATGGACAACTACATAGAAGCATTGTTCGGCATTAAGGACTTTCCTCAGGACAACGTAAACTGCGATCTAATATACATGAGATCACACACTGTTGTAAACAAAGAAGTCATTAGATAGAACAAACACAAAACGTGGGTTGTTAATCACAGAGTTTTATATGCATATGGACACATTATTAGTACGTGAAATTTAATTAAAGCGGAACTGTGTCTGGTGGGATTCTTCTGCAGTTCTTCTTTGCACAAAAGATCTTTGAGGAGCTGGTTGTTTTGTGCTGTGTCTGTTTCCGTAAATAATACACTGGGCGGATTCATCTTTAACAATCTTTTTATTTCATACGGGTAACCACTCCTAAACGGATCTTTTGCCCTGAGCGAGTGTCCCCTTCTGACTTCCCCCGGTAAATAAAGGCTACCTTTACTTTCAAACCTATCGGTAATAGTATGCTGGTTGTACTGAGTCTTCAGCAACATGTATTGTTTTTGGTTTTGATGCTGGTTACTGCTTTAGCCTTTAATTTCTTCATTATTCATTGCGCGCCTAAATGAGGGCAGTCTTCTAACCCATGTCTGTGTTGCGAGAGTTGTCAATAAGATCTCTGTTGATACTGGTAGGAGGGAAAAGTCTTTCCAGCTAAATGTTGGTTAAAGTTTTCGACGAAAGCCTGTGATCTATGAACTCCTGGAATGCCTCTTCTAATAGTAACTCTGTGTTTTAACAATAATTGATTCACTTGGCCTTTAAATTCTTTTCCATCATCGACTTGAATCATGCGAGGGAAAGTTAGTGGGCCTCGTTGGTATATCAGTTGTATAGCGACAGCAACAGCAGAAGCACTCTTTTGTGTTAATGGTTCAGCATCTTTATATCTTGAAGCTATGTCAATGACTGTAAGTGCGTACTTAAATCTTTTTCGTCTAATCCTATCAGAGGGTAAATATAGAAGATCCATTTGATGGGTGTCGTTTGGAGTTGTGTTCACAAAGTGCGGTCTCTGTATTCGTCTAGGCGCAGGTAAATAAATTTGCAGATTGCTTGTTTAGATAACCATTCTTTGCTGTTTGTTCACTGACTCCAGCTGCTTGGCTTAGCTTTTGTATTGCTGTGATACCCTTCCAATATCCTTTGGGTGAATAATAGATTTTGTTCATTTTTTATTCAGCCAATATTATGCGCAACAAAATACACGACAGTCATACCAACGACAATAAACCCGATTTCTTGCATCTTTTGTTTTTCTGATGGTTGATAAAAGTCACTGAATTTTGGTGGGGGCAATGTCTGGACCGGTTTGCCTGTTACTAGATAATATTCTTTTATTGCTTGGTCAACATTTTTAAATGTGTAAGCTGCATGCCCCTGTTCTTTCAGGGTGTCATTATAAAATCTAACTGCTCAAGTCTCTGCCTTTCATAGGCGTCTTGTGCAGCTGCTAGTTCCTCCATAGCTTTGTTATGTCTTTTTCTCTCGCCATCATTCCCCAGTTTACTAAATGCAAAATTACTGCCGCTAAAAGCAAGCGCATTCACCACAGCGCCCGCCTATCATTATTGCGAGTGAGCCATTTTTTATAAATGTATTTTTTATTTACATATTTATATTGTCTGGAATTATTCCTTGCTTAACTAGAAAATCTTTCGTAGCAACCGAAGCTGCAATGATAGCAATCAGCTTTGCTGAATCCTCAAAGTCTAGTTTGCCAAGATCTGCTGGTTTAATTCTTAACAGGCTTTTACCAAGCATTGAGTATCCTACACTTAGTCCTCCAATAACAGCAGAATGGTTTTACAAGGTTAGTAACAGTTTTTTCGGTGCTCATTTTTATAAAATAAAATAATTATAATTATTAAAAAACATGAACAGTGATGATCTACTACAGCTACAAGGCGGCCTAACCTTCCTGAACTTTGAATGACCAAGTTGATGATCAAGCTATTATGCCCAAAAAGGAAAGGCTGTATTCTTGGCAGCATGTGGGAAAACAAAACAGTTCCTCGGAATGAATTCAGCATTGAACAGATTCAACAGATGTCGCCGCAAGACATTTTAAAGTATCATAACAGGTATGAAGCGCAGCTGGGGTCTAGAATGGTGAAAAGTGTGGGGCAAAGGGTTTCTTAGTTTGTACACTAAACTAGTCAGTAGATTTGCTCCCATTGATTCTGAACAAGATCTTACGTATGATTTAACGCAAGATCCAGTTTTAACAAAGTCATTAGAGTCTCTAGGATGTGATCTATACTACAGATTTGGAACATTGTTATCGCCGGTAATCAGGGGATTAATAACTTTTAATCATATAGATTTTTTTTCCCCTTCAAAATGAACGATCTAGAAAATCAGCCGAACCAGAAAACACTGAATCAGGTGGAGAAAGTAACCAAGCCAGAAAATCATCAGAAAACACTGAACCAGGTGGAGACCATTAAAATCCTGGGCGTGTTGAAGCAGGAAAAAATTAGCAGAGTGGAACAGACAAAAAAAATTAATGTTACAGCATTATGAAAACATAACACCGCCAGCGCCAGAACAAGTTGATTCAATGCCAGCTATAAAAACTCCATGTGATACAAGGGCCCAAAGTCTTCATGGAATATTGAACTTAAAACTGTTGCCATTTTTGGCGCCATTGCTGCTGTTGGGGGCAGTTATTATGGCTATAAAATATATACACAATGGCAACAGAAACGAAAGAAGTTAAAACAACCTGAACCGTTAAATACAGAAAAAGACAACTGCACGCCCAAAACCGCCAATAACAAAGCATCATTTTGATCCATTTATAATGGAATAATATTTTAATTTTTTTATAAAAATAGATCATGGCGTTTTAAATAAAATGATGAAGTCAATAAATAAAGACATGGAGTCTATAAAAGACATTTCCATAGACCCGAATTGTAATCAATGCGGTTGCTTCGGATGTAAAACCTTCCTTAAGATCTATGTGAGAACGCTGAGCAAGACATCCTCAACGATGACGCGTTTTTTGAGGCGTGTGTGTACTATATCAGACATCTACTATTTAAGATAAAAACATAGCTTGTATTTTTTTGATAATTATAAGATATTTAAATAAAGAACTTGGTTGTACTTAGAGGATGACTTAGCTATGATCTTAGGTTAACTTGGGTAAGAACTTGAGGATGACTTGGGGTGACTTAAAGATGACTTAGTAAGAACTTGTAAATGACTTGAGGATGACTTGTGAATAATTGAGGATGACTTGTGAATGACTTGAGGATGACTAAGTAAGAACTTGTGAATAATTTAAGGATGACTTGTGAATGACTTGAGGATAACTTGTAAATGACTTGAGGATGACTTGTGAATGACTTGAGGATGACTTGTAAATGACTTGAGGATGACTTAAGTGTGCGTGCGTGGGGTGGGGGTGGGGAGACGTGCGTGCGTGGGGTGGGGGTGCGCAGGAGTTACCTCCTTAGTGTCCGCACATAGCAAGTACAGGCAGTACCGTAGCCCTCTTGCTACTATAAATAGGCGTTCACCGCATGAAGGGTTTTATTTATAGCAAAACGGATTTTCCCGCAGCCTCTTGCTACTATAAATAGGCGTTCACGCATGAACGGCTATTTATAGCAAGGCGGATTTTACCGTAGCCCTCTTGCTATATAAATAGGCGTTCACCGCATGAACGGTTATTTATAGTAGCAGTCAGCAAGGCTAATTTTACTGCAGTCCTCTTGCCACGAAAATAAGGCGTTCACAGCATGAACGGCTATTTATAGTAGCAGTCAGCAAGGCTAACTTCACCGCAGGTTGCCTCCACAACAAAGAGTTTCATTATACTTTCCTTCTTGCACAAAAAAGTTTATACCACACCCCTCCTCTTTTTTTATCGGGCTTGGACCGGCATGGGCAGAGTTAGTGGGGGTTTTTTTTAAAAAAAAAATACTGCTTTAGCAGAGCTTTTTTGGCGGCTCTTAATCGCCAGTTAGTACACCTGTCGCTGAACATTTGGAGCTTTTTGTAGAAATAGTGGCGCCACCCACTACCCACCCCGTTCTGTTAAGTGTACTAAAAAGAACTTGGTCTAATTTTGCCAGAAGTTTCGAAACTCATCATTTTGCTGCGAAATACTTTGCGATCAGACTTCGTTTAGCAAAAAAATCATTGATGCTGATGTTAAGGTTATGAAATTTTGGGCAATAATAAAAATGTTTTGAAAGCTGCATCAGTTTTCTTGCATATGAGTCATCAATATTCATGTGCGTTCGTAAAAATGAACGCCATGTCTCAGTTGGTTTTGATCTTTGAAACATTGTTTGCGCCTTTTCAAGGCAGTGACCATAATCAGAGCATGATGGATAGTTTTTCTTTCGCCAAGTTTTAGTAAAAGAGCACCACTTTGTAAAAATGGAATCATTTCGTCAACAGTCGAAAGATTATCAAAGCCATCAACATCTCTTTCAGTAATATTGCCCAAATCTTTTTCTAAATCTCTTTGTGGAACCAACAAGCTTTCAAAGGGAGCTGTGTAGTTCATCAATGGTTAGTTCTCGTTTTTCTTTCACCCCACCCCTTTTAAAAACGCAATACTGCTCTTTGGCTTACAAGGTAAAAAACAGCGCTCACCTAATTTTCTTTTGTTTATATACTCCATCATAAGCTTGTAGTATTGCATATGATCCTCCATAACACGAAGTTGTTCCTCTGTAAACAAAGCACGTCCGTCTCCATTAGAAGCCATGGCTAAAATGGACCGGTCGTGTCAACACTGCCACGTCAACGTGGAGTGCCACGTAGCAGTCCAGAATATTCGTGAACATTTGCTGATGTAATAATGGGCAAGTTGCCCGCGGCGCATTGGCCAGGTTAGAGACGAAACGCAGTAAGCTCGCGAGGCATGGGTTATTGATTTTTTGGCCACAACATAGGAAGACACACAGTTGCAAAACAAGCCGCGCATACGTGTGTGTGTGTATGTGTGTGTGTGTGTGTGTGTGTGTGTGTGTGTGTGTGTGTGTGTGTCTGCCCGCCTCTCTGTCTGTCTGTCTGTCTGTCTCTCTTTCTCTGTCTGTCTGCCAGTGATTCTCTCTCTCTCTTCCGCCACAGGAAAGGCGGCTTTAGGTCACTTTCGCCCAAAAACTCGGTGGTGAAGCAAGTGAGTCAGAATCGGTGTTTATACGTTCTCTCCTTCTTCTGTTGTGTGTGTATTTCCACAGGCGACGTCAAGATTCTACCAGCAGTAAACCCGCCCTTTTTTTGTGTTCCGAGTCTTGTCGTCTAAGTCGATCATAGGGAGAACGTGAACGACCGTGTAGCCACAAAGTATTCCTCAACAGTCTTCGCCGCCTGGCGCATCAGAAACATCCACTGCAGTTTTAGAATTTGCAAGTACAAAACAAAGCACACAAAAAATCAGGTGCTTGCCATTCTTCACCGCCAACCGGTCAGGCAGTACACGAGGCTTCAATTTTCCTAGAGATGCGGGGATGAGTATCACTTGAATCTCCGTGCTGACGTAATTATTGGATGAACATAGCGATCTGTAAGCCCTCCCTCATAATGAATCCAAACATCCTTCGCAAAGAACTGAGAAGAGAGCGTTCAGAAGATCACCTCCCTAACCTTCCAAGCCGAGCTCCGGAATCTTCGACAACAACAAAAAAAAAACCCCAAACCTTTCGAGATGATGATGGATCTGACAAGTCTTGGGCAGATGAGGATGTAAGCTGCTGGAAAGGAAGGTAGGAAGTGAAGGAGGAGGTGGGGGCCTGTGTGAAGGAAGAAGGGGGAAGGAGGCAGAGAAGGAGGAGGAATCAAGAGAGGAAGGGGCAGGGGGGAAAGGCCCCTTCAACCCGAGAGGGGTGGTGAGAATGGGCGGCGGGTCCTCGGTGCAGCTGGTGCTGGTGGGCCTGGAGAACACGGGCAAGACCACCCTGCTGTACCGCCTCAAGTTCGGCCAGTACATGCACACCCAGCCCACCGTGGGCTTCAACTGCGAGAAGGTGGAGGGCAGCTCGGGGCAGGCCAGGGCGTCACCTTCTCCATCTGGGACGTGGGCGCAAGGACAACATGAGGCCGCTGTGGAAGTCCTACCTCAGGTGAGGTGGGGAGTGGGGAGTGGGAGCGGGGTTGGGTGGTGATGGGTGTGGGAGGGGGAGAACGGAAAGGGACGGGGGAGGATCAGGGACTGGGGGAGGGGCAGGATTGACGAGGTGGTGGTTTTGTTGGTGTAAGGGTGATATTGTTTGGCAGTAGATGGGCATCTGGGAATCATGTCCTGCATGCGGCCGGTCCCATTCGAATGTAAGGAGTTTAGGGCCGAAACACTTGTCTGAGTGGGGGGTGGGGGGGGGGGGGGTTCTCTGAAGACCTTGTGCTGTCAAGCTCTCCTGGAGTTTCTTCCCACTGTTGGTGATGGTTGGGTTTAGCAACTAGGGATGCAGCTGGTGTGTTCTGTATTAGGGGAGGGGATGGGGTGGGGGAGAACAGAAAGGGACGGGGGTCAGAAACTGAGGGAAGGGCAGGATTGACGGGGTGGTGGTGGTGGTTGTTGTAGGGTGATGTTGTTGATGGTGGTGGTGATGGTGATGGCTGGCTTTAGTGATTGGTGTTGTGGCTAGTGTGTTTTGTATTTGGGGAGGGGGGTGAAGGGGAGAACAGAAAGGGGCGACAGGGAGGAGGTCAGGGACTGAGGGAGGTTAGGGGGGGGGGGGGGGGGGGGAGCCAGATTGACGAAGTAGTGGTTTTTGTTGTTATTGTTGAAGAGGATGATGTTGTTGATGGTGGTGTTGGTGATGATGGTTGGGTTTAGTAGTTAGTGATGTGGCTGGTGTGTGTGGGGTGGAGGTCGGGGGGGGGGGGGGGGGGGGGGGGGCAAAGATAAAATGAGGCAGTAGAAGGGCTGAAGATGGCCTGTTGTGGCGGTGGTGCTGAAATTGATGGTGTGTTAGTCTGGTGCTTGTCAAATTGTGTACGATTGTGATGCTAATCAACGGGAACAGTCTGACGTGAACGTGACTGTCTTAGGCTGGTTGACTGTCTGTCTCTCTCTCTTTGTCTCTCTCTCTCTCTCTCTCTCTCTCTCTCTCTCTCTCTCTCTCTCTCTCATTTCCCAGTCTCCTTCCCCTCCCCATCTTTCTCTGTCTGCCTGCCTGTCTGTCTCTCTCTCTCTCTCTCTCTCTCTCTCTCTCTCTCTCTCTCTCTCTCTCTCTCTCTCTCTCTCTTTCTCTCTCTCTTTCTCGTCACGATGAACTTTTCATGTTATGTATCGATTATGTTTATTTCTCGTTTTTTTTTATGAACAACCCCTACCACTTTCATCTGCCATCATTGTGAATGGGCTTTGTCCAGCTTACCACAATAAACCGTTCATTCATTCATTCATTCATTCTCCCTCTCTCTCTCTTTCTCTCTCTCTCTCTCTCTCTCTCTCTCTCTCTCTCTCTCTCTCTCTCTCTCTCTTCCTCCCTTACCCCTGTCTCTCCCTTAGAGAACAGGAAAACCTTCATTCTGACTCACTTGCTACTCCACCACGTTTTTGGGCGAAAGTGGCCTAAAAGCCGCCTATTCCTGTTCTCTGACAAGTAACCAAAAAAATAACGACCCTACAAACAAATATACTGTGTAGGGTTATCCGTTTTCAATACTAATTTACTAAACTTTTCATAGAGGAAAGTATCCGGGACTGAACACATCCCCATAGAGTAACGTAGGGAAAACTAAGCAGTTACTGAACGCGCCATATACACGGTGGGTGCACTAGGCTATCCGATTACTTCGCAGTAAGCCTGTTAAGGTTAAGTTGCCCTTAGAACAGACAGACAGACAGACAGAGAGGCGGGCACGCACGAACACACACACACACCACACACCACGCACACACACACACCTCCTCCCTCGCCCTCTTACACACACACACACACACACACACACACACACACACACACACACACACACACACACACACAAACACAACTCTGTCAGGGCGGCGACAACGGCCCCGCTCTGCCAAAAACAGGTAAGCTTTTAATTGTTAGTTGCCGGCCTGCCTAAGGACTTGGCACTATCCGATTACTTACTACGTGGCCGGGCATGACGATTTTTGGATCACGCGGTGGGCTGATGTCACGGCCGGCCAATCACAAGACTAGATAGAATCAGCTGATCAGTAGTGGCGACATTTCCGCCCACCACTTGTCGTTCATTTCTCCAGTGCTGTGGTGGTGTAAAGACGGTGCTTTTTCTGCGAGAGAAGTGTTTACATAGCAGTTTTAGAAGACAGTTGTGGTTGCTAGGTTAGAAAAGTTCATGAATCACAAATATCCATTTCAACCAGCTTATAATTTAAATTATTTGGGTGTGTAAGACAGAGAATCAGCTACAACTTTCCTAACAAGCTCAAAATCTCCTATTACCACGCAGACACCAACGGAATTGTGACAGAGGAAGAAAAGAATCTTTCATGAAAAAATAAAGACTTTGAAAAATGATTGAAAGCAGCTTTGTAAAGCAACGGTTAATGCTGGCAAGTTTTGTGAACTACTGACCAATTGGAATGACGGGATTCAAAGCAGAAACAGCTATATATAACCCCACTTTTTGTCAAGTTTACGAACTGCTGTGACGGGCTTCCTAAATATAGTAAACGGTTACCGCGTAACCCGCCTGGCTAGCACGAAGGCTAGGCTGTTGAGGCCACAGGGACGAACCGCTATTTTGACCCACGTCATACGTTTGTGCGTTTCATACTAAGAGCTTATAAAGGTTGCTTCCCTGGCATTTACAGAAGTAAAAAAAAAAAAAAAAAAAAAGTAGTTCGCGCAAAAACCCCTGTAGCGCTCAAATAGGTCAACTAAGTATTGGAACACAGCTGCTCACTGACATTCACTGCCTGTCTTCACTGCTTCACAACGCCCTGCTTCACTTTTTTGGCTGCCTTCGCCTGCGTGGTGGGGTTTGACTACTGACGATAGTAAGACGGGCTTTTAAAAATAGTAACGGTTACGCGTAACCGCTTGCAAAACATTTCTCCTTTTGGGTGTTGGCGATAGAACTGAAACCGATCCTGTGATTATGATTTAGGACTGCGATTAGTGGCTTTCGGCGGCTGCCTTGAATTTACTCGTTCAAGTGTGAACAACAAAAAGCCCCCCTTCACTTTCCCCTACAAGCACTGTCCCTGTCTATTGTGCGTTTGTTTTGTTTTTGTTTTGTTTGCGTTTGTTGTTTTAGTTGTGTGTGGGTGTGTTTTTTCCACCCCCAACGCACGCACGCCCCCCCCCCAGCCCCCACCCCACGCACGCAACTCCCCCACCCCCACCCCACGCACGCACGTCCCCCCACCCCCACCCAACGCACCCCCCCTCCCCCCACCCATCGCAGCACACACTAAAGTCAACTTTTTAAGTTCTTTACCTTAAAGTCATCCCAAGTCATCTCCACAAGTTTTTTTACCCAAGTTATTCACAAGCATCCTCAATTCATTCACAAGTTCTTTACCCAATGTTATCCTTAAGATATTCTCAAGTTACTTCTAAGTTTTTATTCAAGTTGTCCGCAATCATCCGCAAGTTCTTACCAAGTTAACCATAAGATCATACACAAAGTCATCCTTTAAGTACCAAGTTCTTATTAAGTTAACTTATCATTATCAAAAAAATACAAGCTATTTTTTATCTTAAATAGTAAGATGGTCCTAATATAGTAGCACACACACCCTCAAAAAAGCGTCATCGGTGAGGATGTCTGCTCAGCGCTCGTGGGGGGGGGGGTGGGTGAGCATAGATCTAAGAAGGTTTTACATCCGAAGCAAATCCGCCTTGATTACAATTCGGTCTATGGAAATGCCTTTTATAGTCTCCATGTCCTTTTATTTATTGACACCATTCATTACTATAATAACGCCATACCATATTTTTATTAAAAAAGTTAAAACTAATTCTTAAAATATTATAACATTTCAAATGATCAAATAATGCTTTGTTATTGGCGGTTTTGGCTGCTGGTGTCCTTTTTTCTGCATTTAGTGGCTCAGATTTCATATTTGATTGCTTTTGTTTCTGTGCAAATCGGTTCTATATTTTATAGCCGCAATAACTGCCCCCAACAGCACAATGGCGCCAAAAAATGGCAACAGTTTAAGTTCAATATTCCATGAAGACTTTGTGCTGTAGGTCTTGTAATCGCATGGAGTTTTAATAGCCGGCATTGAACCAACATGTTCTGGCGCTGGGCGACGTTATGTTTCATGATGCTGCAACATTAATTTTTTTGTTCTGTTCCACCTGCAATTATTTTTCCTGCATTTAACTTTATCACGCCCAGGATGAGATTCTTTTCATCTGGTCCCCACCCTGGTTTCAGTGTTTTCTGCTGATTTTCTGGTTGGTTATCTTTCTCCACACCTGATTCGTATACTGATGATTTTCAGCTCGTTCATTTTGAAGGGAAAAAAAATCTATATGATTAAAAGTAATAAGCCCATGAGTAAGGCGGATAACAATGCACCAATTACTGTATATAGAATCACATCCTAGAGACCTCTAATGTACTTTGTTAAAACCGATCTTGCGTTAATACCTACTAAGAGTCTTGTTCAGAATCAATGGAGCAAATCTACTGACTATTTTAGTTACAAACTAAGAACCGTTGCCCTAACACTTTCACCATTCTAGACCTAGCTGCGCTCATACCTGTTATGATACTTTAAAATGTCTTGTGGAGAACATCTGCTGAATCTGTTCAATGCGAATTCAGTTCCGAAACTGTTTTGTTTTTTTTCCCACACGCTGCTAAAGACTTACAACCTCTCCTTTGGGGCATAACAGCTTGGCCATCAACATAGGTCATTCAAAGATCAGGAAGGTTGTAAGCTGCCTGTAGCTGTAGAGATCATCGCTGTTCATGTTATTTATTAAATTATAATTATTTTAATTTTACAAAATGAGGCACCGAAAAACTATTGCCAACCTTGTATACCATTCTCAGTTATGGAGGACTAAGTATGTAGGATACTCACTGCTTGGTAAAAAGCTTGTTAAGAATTAACCACAGATTCGTGCAAACTATACTTTGAGGATTCAGCAATGCTATTGCTATCATTGCAGCTTCGGTGGGCCACGAAAGATTTTTCTAGTTAAAGTCAAGGAAATAATTCCCGACAATATAAATATGTAAGAAAAAAAATACATTTATAAAAATGGCTTCACTCGCCAATAAGAAGGCGGCGCAGTGGTGAATTCGCTATGCTTTTACGGAAGTAAGTTCGCATTTAGTTAAACTGCAGGATGACGGCGAGAAGAAAAAAGATCTAACAAAGCTAAGGAGCAACTAGCACTGCGCACAAGCCGCCTATGACAAGGCGAAGACTTAGCAGTTTAATTTTATTAATGACACCCTGAAAGAACAGGGGCAGCAGCTTACACATTTAAAATGTTGACCAAGCAATAAAAGAATATTAATCTAGTAACCACAACCATCCAGACATTGCCCCCACCAAAATTCAGTGACTTTATCAACCATCAGAAAAACAAAAGATGCAAGAAATATCGCGTTATTGTCGTTGTATACCGTGTGGTATTTGTTGCACATAATATTGGTTGAGTTAAAAAAAATGAACAAAAGCTATTATTCACAAAAGGATATTGGAAGGGAATACGGCAATCAAAAAAGCTAAGCCAAGCTAGCTTCGTCATGAACAAACCAGCCAAAAAGAATGGTTCTCTAACAAGCGATTTGGCAAATTTATTTACCAGCGCCTAGACAATACAGAGACCACACTTTGTCAATACACCTCCAAACGACACCATCAAAATGGATCTTTTATATTACCCTCTGAAAGGATTAGACGAAAAAATTTAAGTACGCGACGACGCCCTTACAGTCATGGACATAGCTTCAAGATACAAAGCTGCAGAACCATTAACACAAAAGTGTGCCCTCTTGCTGGGTGGCTGTTGCCATACACTGATATACCAACGAGGCCCCTTAACTTTTCCCTCGCATGATTCAAGATGATGATGGAAAAGACTTTAAAGGCCAAGTGAATCAATTATTGTTAAAACCACAGAGTTACTATTATGAAGAGCATTCCTCAGGAGTTCATCAATCACAGGCTTTAGTTGAAAACTTTAACAAACAGTTTAGCTGAAAGACATTTCTTTTCTCCTACCAGTATCACAGAGAGCTGAATGACAATTCTCGCAATCACAAATGGTTAGAAGAGGCCCTCATTTTGTCCGCATGAATAATGAAGAATTTAAAGGGTCTAAACCAGTACAAGCAATCAAAAGAAAAACAATAATGTAGCTGAAGGAGAGTCCTTCATCCGCAAAACTAATAACCATTTGGGTTGACAGTAAGTACCTTATTTACCGGGAGAAGCAGAAGGGACCTCGCATCAGGGCAAACCGACCCAATTTGGAGTATTGATCCATATGAAATAAAAAGAATTGTAAAAATAATCCGCCCGTGTATTATTTACGAAACTGACACAACAAAACAACCAGCTCTCAAAGACTTTTGTTAACGAAGAACTGCACGATAATTCTGCAGACACATTCCGCTTTATTAATTTACCGAAAATTATTTGAGTTAAAAAAATGAACTCAACGAAGTGCAGAACGAAACAAGAATGGTGAAGGAAGAGACCTTGAAAATGATACGGGAATCATTAAAGCGTGTAATCTATAAGGAAACAGTTTCGGGATTAATCAATGCATCTAAATCATCCAGATCACCTTCAACTCCAAACCCCAAATTGGGAAAAAATATCTTGAAATAATAAAAAAAAAATTCGAACTCGTCCGCAACATGAGAAAAGATTTAAATGATTTGGATGAAGCTATGATTATCTTATAATAAAAATTGATGAAAAATAATAAAAACCCTTGTTTAATGCGGTTCTCCAGTGCCCTATTGCATATGAAAACTCTGGATTAACAAACACCCGTGTTGTTTTGTTCTAATCTAATTACTTCTTTGTTACAACAGTTGTGTTGATCTCATGTAGATTAGATCGCCGTTTTACGTTCCATATGAAAAAGTCTATTGCCAAACAATGCTTCTTTGTAGTTTTGTCATTGCAATTGTTTATGCACAACGTGCGAGATATTCCCTTTGCTTTCCTAATTATTGTTACGGGCTCAAAATACTGTACATTTTTTACCTTAAACCAACATACTCCTTAATCACCTTTCCAGATAATTCATCCTTCATCTTTCCTAAAAACTCTTGTAGTAATTGAATGCAAAGGCGAATACTTTAGGGTAATCAGATGGTATCATACCATCCTCCCGAAAAACATGCCCTTTATACCACTTTCGGTTTCCATGTCTTTAAGATGTCTTCAGTAGGATATCTAAACAAAACTATCTGTATCCTGGTAAAGCAAACTGGACTTAGTGATACTAGGCGTAAAGTAGTCATAAAGAAACTCTAACATCAAAAGCTTTGATAATCTAAAACAGTAAACCCAATAAATACAGGTTTGTCTAATTTGACTTTCTAATTTTTCATCATTAGCCGAAAAGCGATCATGAAATTTTCTTGAAAGTCCTGATAATTAGGTTTTTTGAAGTCAGCTATTTGCTTCGTTCTCTCTGGGACTAATCTGACATCTTAACCTTGTGCGGATTCTCCATAGTCTTTCCGAAAAACAACTGTTGTGTTCATCCCTTGAAAAAGTCTTTTTCTGAAGCATCTGCGATTGAGTTCTGAGATTAGTGTTCTTCATGATGTTATAATGGGGTTTCAGAACTGTTCTTGATCTAAAGCAATTCATACATGTACAGCTGTCAACTTCAAACCATGTCTTTTAAATAAAATTGTAGAATCTGTAATGACAGACATAATTTTTTTTTGCCTCGAAATTGGCACAAAGTTAGGCGCTCTCTTGGATTCGTCTTTAGACTTTCTGCTGCAATGGATAGTCATTATGCAGGTCCATGGAGTTCGTGAGATATTCTAAATCCAACTTCTAGAATGAAACACGCTGCTGATCAGGCGTTAAACTGTTCAAACCACTTGAATGCCTTTGAATATTATTCGTACCTGTGTCCATTTTAAAGTTGCGTAATGGAAGCGATTGCGCCATTTGCCCAACATATACAGATGTTTGCATCTCAATACAGAGATAGTTTAGACCTTTTACCTCGGATCATAAGATCCAAGTATTTGTTGTTGTTTACAGTAAATAGCGACGCCATAGCTAATTCCCCCCGAAATCCTGTTCATCTTCTGTATCATTGGTAGGTCAACAATAAATCATATCTGTACTCCAGTAAACTTTAAGAAAGCGCCCAGCTCATCCCGGGTGCAGAAATATAATGCGCAGGATTCCAAACTGTAAGGTTTCATGCAGTCTTTCTATAATTTTCAAAGACGTCCGCCAACAAAACATACATCTTCCATAAATAGGAATCATGAAGTCCCCATCGTTAAAACAATCTAACTCTGCCACGCATCTTGAGCATGCTGGTAATCAGAATCACTGATTACCTTCCTCTAAACTAAAAGAACGCTCCTTTTTAGGCGGAGTGAGTCTTCATCAAACCTTTCCCAAACTGTTCATGTACTCATAAGGGTAAACACCCTTTCTAACGAGAGTTGAGTTCAAAATATTTTTCCGTTATTGGTCAGGACTTTAAGACTAAGCCAGTGCCTCTAATGACCCCATCATGGGATGCATAGAGTCGTAGAAAGAAATGTTATTTACAGTGAAACACATGTACTTTTCTGATGACTGTGCAATCAATGCTACCTGGAAGGCGCTGGTTAACTGACTTGCAATATAAGATGAACCGTAATCCTCCGCAGTTATGAAAGAAGATGCAGCGTACCAATGTCTTTGGTTCAAACTTTAGTGAAGATTTGGCATTGTTATGCGCCGCTCACTCTAAACTTCCCACTAATGTATCATGGGCTCTTACGTGGGGTTTACACTCTTAGGGCGTTAGCTCTAAACCGCAAATCCAACAATGCGTGGCTGAGCATACGCTGTTGATCTTCAGGAGTCATTATGATTTCAGATAAATCAGATTATTATAACAGTCATTACGCACTTGCTGCGTGCGATTTAAGAATGTTTTCTGCAGCATCTGTCCTCTATATAATCAGGTGCTGAATGAGCGCCATCCGACCTGACTATAAGAAGGCAAGAACAAATCTGATGATACTCATTAAGACTGTTTTTTCGAAGTTTCTTGTGGCGCGGGCCCCTCCTAAGAACAATAAGCGACTCAAAGTCTGCGTAAACGACGTATGGAGAATTTTTGCATCACGTTTCCAGTTCTAAAACTAACTTTACTGCCTTCTGGGGCGTAAATTAGGTCTGTATTACAAACTACTGAACTTTTAACAATGTTTATATGTCACATCGCCGGTTGCACAGCTGGAATTCTTGTTAAACATTTTCTGCAGAATTCATTGTTTATGGTAATGCTTTGAAGTAAGCCGCAATAATCTACTCCATTGGCAATTAAATGTGTAATGCGGTAGCCCCGCTGGTGAAAACATCAGTATAATTCAACATGATTTTTGTCTGGTTCGCTCTGGTTGGACTGTTCTTGGACACTTTAATTGCACCAAATCTGTTTCCTCATCCCATGTGTAAACATTAACAGTTATGGGTTTGTTTTTGTTCTTCAAACAGATCAATGGAATCCACCCTAACGGAAAGGATATTCCACTAAAGTTAAGAATCATTGATGTAAGCGATAGTTAGACACTCTCTCGCTGCGTTCTTGCGGCGTAATGCAAGCCTGCAAAACACACCACTTAAAACATTTGTTGTCTGTATTCTTTATGTTTAGAAACTGCTTTTTTGCGACTAATCTGGAGGTAGTGAATGTGAGACTTGCCAACAATCGGCTCGCAATACTAACTGATTTTAACTGATCTCTAACTTCGCCCTCTGACCAAACCAAACCTCTCATTTTGGCTTCTCAGCAGCAGCTCAAACTGTGCAAGCAGTTCGTCTGCCCAACCAACGTTAAGTCATTAGAAAAGAATAGTCCTGCTGTTTAGTTGAGACCCAGACCTTCTAGATTTTTCTTCACTTATTGGTACAAAACCAGTAAACCAGCTAACATTACTTTAACTGGCGGTCTATTGTTATTTTACTTGAACTTGAAAATAGCATGACCAACACTTGCCCGTATACCCTGCTGGATCAATACTTCTTAATCCATATCATTCATGCTCTTGACAAATTTTCTGCCTTGTCTTCAAAAAATTCGTCTTGTCTCTCATATATCTTAGCCATGTTGATCTCTTTTCTAACCTCAAATATTTATTTAAATAAAAAAAAAAAATACTTAATCAGAACCAATATCAACGGTACTTTGTGCGCATGGGACTCATAAACTAAATATAAACGCCCTTGCATTGTTAATGTAGCTGTTAAACAAGTTTATTGTTTCGTTTACTTTTTTTTTAAGCATTCCTTTTTTTCTGCTCCGGCGTCCTGGCTGTTGAGAAAAACTTCCTTGCCTTTCTATGAAGATCAAACTTTTTGTCTTTTGTAGTCATCAAAATCGGCCTGACACGATTAATTCTTCATCCTGTATGTTTGATCAGCTAGCGCTTTATTTATTGTCATTTAAACGACCTAAGTTTTAGCCGTTATTAGTTGAACCATAGCTGTGTGCTTTTGGAGTTTAGTTTTTAATTTTTTGCCACAGCACCTACAGCTAATGAACACAGGCCAGAGCTAAAGACAAAACCTCTAGAGGTAAAGCTGCGGGAGCACCAACGCCGTTGCTAAGAGACCAAACACTCGTTCCTGCTGATGCAGCACTAATAGTCGATGCTCCAGTATTGAAATATGTAAACAGCATTACAGGCAGCAGAATACCTGTCGTTTGGATTTTTGCTGTATTTTGAAAGTCCGGCTCTAGTTTTTTGTTTGCCATTTTTTCATGATTTCTGTTAATCTGAAGGTTTTTACTTCAGGGGTTTTCTATAACAGCAAATTGCCTGCTATCTCTTCTTTGGCGGTGCTGTAGGCACATTTGGATAAAACCTGAACAACATGCTTTTTATAAATAAAATAATTTAGTATGTATATCTTGTTATCTGCTTACCTTCATTCGTCAGCATCGCATCATATATTAAAAACAAATTACATTAAGCGTTTATCGTGCTTCTTCTTCTTTATCAATTGAATGTTATAACGTCTCTCACAGGTCTCCCGCTTCCATGTAACTGATTATCCTCCGATGACCCTAGGTCCACTCCATAAACCGTATTTTGTTTGTTAAATAATCTTCAAGACATACACTGTGAAGGTGGTAGATCTTAAGCCGCAAGGTCGCTGTTGGGACTTCTATCGACCAGCCCCCTCCACCCCCAAACAATTTTCTTATTTCGTCAAAATGATGATAAGTCTAAGTCCGCTAGCATAGATTTTTAGACTGCCCTCAATCGAACATTGTACTTTTTCGTTTATTTTTGGATCAAAAACAGTTATCACTTCCTCTTTGTAATGGTTCCTTCACTTCACACCGGCAATAAAATACCTTTACGCGATCTTGCGGAGACGCTAAAACTAAAATTCCATATATAGTCGTTCTGCCCGCTTCTAGGATATGTTGTATGATGACGCACGTTTTTCGTAATATATATATAGTTGGGACTTATATTATTCCCAATCAGCTTTGGCTAAAATCAGGGTTGCTAACAACGTCAAACTCTAATCGAGATGGTCAGAATGCTGTACTTTGCTTACAGTGTCTGTTGATTGATAACACGTTTGTATCATTAAAAGTATAGTTCATATGACAATCTGTCTTTAATGCTCCTTGAAAGTATGGGCATTGCGCTTTTAAAACAACTCCAAAATCTAGGGAATGACAAGCATTACCATAACGCATAACTTACAGTCTAACGCTTTTGCAGCGTTTAGTCACCTGAGTGAGGTTCGGCGCCTATTCAAAGTTTTAGTGCATCTTCATTCCGATTCCTTGAACTCCCGATCTTCCCTTTCCATTCGCGGTTAGCCATAGATCAAATAGGTAAAAATATTGTCTGCATTGTTTAAAGAAAATACTTCTTGCCCCTCAAGTTGTACAGAAATTTTCTTAAGATTGGCCCGCCAAATTCTTCTGACAACTGTCTGGTTTGGTCTGTTGTTGAAGCTAGTTCTATTTTAAAAGTAAGCCGTGGCAGATCCTGCACGATCAAATCATCCGCTCCTAGTCTGGAAATCTAACATAAGAATTTGATCTGCATCATAGTAATGGATTTTGGAAACAGTAATATTCCCGTTTATTTTTCCTTCCCTGCACGCCAAAGGGGTTCTTTCAGCCTTTCTATACGGGCCAAGATCGAGCCATATGCTTGTGCCATTTTTTTATAAACTAAATAAAAAATTTAATTATTTAAAACATGGCAGGAATTGAAGATAAGAAGGATTATGATGTTGTTGACCCGGAGACGATATGAGTGAAATGATCCCTTTGACACGGCATCGCTCACGCTCTCAATGCACGTGAAAATAAGTAGAAATACGGTCGGAGCACTTTTTTACAAAAGTTTAGGTCAAGAACCTACCGAATTTATAAGACCCAAAAATTGAATTAGCAGATGGTCACTGTTTGAAAGGCGATCAGGAGAATCTGTTCGGCTTACAACTAAACCAGACCCCATCAAAGTTTTTAGCCAAGAGTACAATTATACAAAGACCATTGTGAAAGACAAATCGCCTTGGCCATTGCTAGACCAATTAGATGGAGGCATTTCTAAACTTACAAAACACACTGCTAGAACTCCCAACAGATTAACCAAAGCAAAACGGGAACTTAAAGAATTAAACCAATCAGCAGCGAATTAATAAATACAATAGAAGCAGAAACCAGTTTTTCAGAAAAACAGCGTAAAGACTAACACACCCGCCGCTACCCCAGCGAGAAATAGAGGCCCTTGATCATGCTTTAAGAAGGATCAGAGGCTAAATAACAAACATTTAGCAAAACTAGGTGAACTAGATGACATATAAAAAGAGAAAAAGAAAAACTCGTTGAGGCCTGAATACGCCAACTTAGGCCTGATATTTAAAGAAAGACTAAGAACAAAGACTAAAAGATCTTGAACAAGACAGATCACAAGACAAAGAAGGACGACTACTAACCGGACCAATTACTAACTCAATGAATAGAATCAGAGAAACCTATCGAAAAAATTTTTATATGAGAACACACTGTACTAGCAGAACGATACGAACGCTGTTTAGAGACCATGGAGTCACATTAGCAAGCGTACAACGGCCTTATGATTGCAATAAGTACAACTGGGATGGCTATTACCAGGGCGTTGGTGGAGAGCAAAGTTCAGGTGCCTTCCGCCGCCATGCCTCCACCTGATAAATCCATGGGTAAAAAAACAGCTTTATCCATCTTGCGAATTTATAAAAAAAATTGCTGTAAAGCTATAGACGCTTTACCAGAATATTGGGAGTATTTCCAGCTGGCTTTTGTCTCCTGCCACAAAACAGTAGTTGCTTATGATGGCCGAGCACTATGGACATTAGTTCTCTAAATATTGGGTTCCATATTAGAGTAAGATAAAGACCAAGTAAATCATAGCCAGTTAATCCAAGAACAAGCGGCTGTCGTTTCATACTCATGGTCATTCGCGAACAAGAGTCCGCGAGCTTTTGCTGATCTTCAATGACTTTTGGGGTTTGGACCGTTCAGGAATTAGATAGACTTAAAATCTTGGCGTTCTTTTATTATTGTTTGTAATATTACTGGCTCACAGAATTTATGTCGTTTTTCTCCCCCAACCTTCTGATCATTGCCTGCTATAAGAATTTCATTATTATAGTTTATTATTATTCCTACATGAAGTCTGAGGTCAGAAGGCAGCATGTATAAACCAGTGCCACTGCAAAGTCTACATTCGAGTCTTGCGTATTGTAAAACATGTTGGTACCCTTTGGAATACTTGAAGGGAAATCAACTGTAGAATTAATGCTCCTCTAAATTTTGCTAAGTAATTGTTTGTGCGTCAAAGCCAGTAGAAGGACAAGTTATGCTCGATCTTGCCTGTCTTGCGCCCCTAGCAAACACCAAAACGTAAGTACGAATAGAGGTCGTTTTTTCGTTTAATTCTAATTCCGCCCTATAGGGCCCTAGAAGTGTCTAAGAAAAGTTTGTCCATGCTGTTTTATGCTCTTGCTTGTAGGACCCCGGCCTGAACAGTTTTGCCGTGAAAAGAAAAGTTTGAAAAGGATGCCCAGTCATAGTATACTTTCTGTGCTGCCCCGAAAATAAAGGTCGCCTAGCCATGATTATGATCCAACTTTTGTCTAAATCCTGCTTGATGTTAATATGAATTCGTTACAAATCCTTCCAAGAAGCCCTTCATGTCTATTATGTTGCTAAGTGGATTAAAAGGTTTGTCAATTTGCAATGGCGCTCGCAGTTCAGTCAAAATACGTCTGAAGGAGTAATAGAAATGAAATCTGTACAACTGACCTCACCAAAAGGATCATGAGATTTAAATGATCATCAAACGCCACTCCACACCCAGTTGAATGCGCAAAAACACAGCAAAGTTTAACTGTTCTGATAAAGACTGCATCGGATGACTAAACCACGCTTTCTTGATGTGGCGTTTCAATAGGGGGGTAAGATATCTGCTTAATGGAGTACTCACCTTTTTATGAAAAGAGGCAGTCTGGGTCACAGCAATGTCAAGAGTTATCAGTTGCTACATTTTTTTTTTAAGATGGAGTTGCGCCCAACAGAATATTTTTGCATCAGTAATTTTGAATCACGCATTTTATTTCGTTCAAAAATGTTTGTAACAATAACAACCCAAGACCGCCTTCGGATTTTAGAACATGCATAGATAACAATGCGGGGCCAAAATGGTTGCACCTTCATGAAATATTCCTACAAATTCGTATGGTTTAATATTTGCGAAGCCAAGAGAATACTCAGGTTAAAGTTGACAAAACAGGGAACAAAGTTAAAGCGAGTTAACAATACCTGATGTTATAACGGGTTTTGCTCACTAAAAGAAGCAATGAGTAACTTTGACCATTACTCTCAAAACTTAACAATGCAAATCTAAAACAATGTAAACATCAAGCCTGCAAGAAGAAGAGGTTACTAATATTGATAAAGACTATAAAAAGAGTTAGGCTTTACAGCTAACAATTATAGATTTAGAGTTACAACCAACCAAAACTACTTATGTGGGGGAAAGTCCGCTCGATCTTGCATTACATTCTTTACTCTATGTTCATTTGGATGAGCTGAGCACTGAAGAAAACTATATGACGGAAGGCCCTCAACTGTTTTAAGAGCTCTTCCATCCGGGAAAGCTGCATATTGCGATTAGAAATTATACAATTCCCTAATTTACAGTTTAAAGGATTAGATTTGTGGGAGGAGTCGGATCAATTTAATTAAAGATCAAAGACAAAACGGGAAAGTTGTAAAATGTGATAACTGCACAATGTTTTGCAATAAAATATAAACTGAGTACTAAAAAAATGTCGCGGGGCCAGAAGAACCAGGAGTTACTTGGCGCCTGTAAGGTGTATAACTTTAGAATAAAAGACCTTTCAGACGTTGCGGACTTTGAACAGAATGGCGAAATAGGCACTTTGTATGGTTTTGAGTACACTAAAGATGGTGATTATAAACGTAAAGAGGGTTGGCGACAACAAAAAAGTTTTCCCTCAACTAGAACAACTGCTCAATCTAGAGGCACATAAAATGTTGTACCCAGTATGAATATAAAAGTTAGTTCGAAACCCGGACCTCAAATGGCACTTAAACCATATTTAGAATGGGAAATAAAATTTGAATTCAAAGCCCATTTTACATCTTTTGGCCGTCAAAAAAGTTTCAGAAAGCATTCAACTCTGGTCCTTTACATGTAAGTCTTATCCAGATGACAATAGGTCGAAAGAGATAGAATAAAGCCGTAGGAAAAAAATACATCCTCCACAGAAGAGAAGCGTTTTAAAAGATGCTTCTACAAAATTACAGTTCATGCGCAAATGAATTAGGGGACACGTTCCACAATATTATATGAAATTTCGTCTTTAAAAGAGTAAGGAAGGGAGGGTTGTGGGCTTAGTGACGTCCCTTTTTAAAGGAATTCTAATTACTGGCAAAACTTGGACGTTTGAACAGTCCTTAAAAGTTATCTGTTGTCATTCTTCACAATGGTGAGGATATTAAGGTCAATAACAACAAGCAACAAAATCAATATTAGTCTAAATAGAAACAAACTTACAGCACTGAATTAGATTAATCTACACATTAGACCTTATAGGATTTTTATTATACTGAACAAGTTTTAACAGAGGACATGATAAAAACAATTAACGGATAATAATAGTTCTTTTAAAAAACTATGGATGCAGTTAACATTATGACAAAAACTCCTCATTGCTCGTTGATTTTGTGTGGGCAGAGAGAACTGGTTTGGGAAAAAACAATATTTGTCCTAGACAATTACAAACAGTTAATCGCTATAATTTTAAACATATTGTAGTTTCTGTCCAACACTTAAATGGACAAAGCATATCATGATAGAAGGTTTATATGGACAGATGATGACATATAATTAGTTTAATTCCAGCAATAAACTGATGATTGTTTTAAACAGTTTTTATAGACTGTTTGAAGGAACGCAGACACTATTTATTATAGATGACTGTTTTCGGCAGAAAGAGACATAGTTAAAAAGAGATACACTTTGTCAAAACTAGCTTTCAGTGGAAGGCATGCTGGGATAAGTGTTGTGGATTTTTATTCAGAAATATAACTCGTTTTAAAATTCTTTAGAGAACAGTTAAAAACTGTAGTTTTATTCACATGAAAAGAGGCAGAGATCTCATTTTGAAGAATGTTTGCGCGAACATGATGTTATTGAAATGATCAGAAAAAAAACAAAGGATTAAACAAAAACTGAAATCTGAAAACTTTAGTAAATTAGTATTAAAAAACGGATAACCCTGGCACAGTATGTTTGTTTTGTAGGGTTTCGTTATTTTTTTGTTACTTTCAGAGAACAGGAATAGGCGGCATTAGGCACTTTCGTCGTCTCGCCAAAAACGTGGAGTAGCAAGTGATCAGAAGCGGCATATTTACTGTTCTCTGCTTTCCCATTACAGCTACCGGAAAAGAAATTCACGCATGCGCGCTTCGTTTGTCATTTGCACGTGCCGGGGTTCTTGCCTTTCAGGGGGCCCCCGCCCCCTGTTATACAGACCCTTGGGTTTTTTTTTTCTTGGCAAAATGAGTCCCCGCTTCAAGCCGCCGAAGTTTTTGTCCGATTTTGTTTTCCCCCCTCGACGTTGGTTTTTGCTGTTCTCTTTGGCCTGCTTGAGTTCTTTCATCAGCTTGATTTTTGCGTTTTTGGTTTACAGTTTTTTGCTGTTGATGAGAAAGTGTCAGTTTTTTTGCTTTCATTCCTTTTTTTTGGGGGGGGGGGGGGAGGTTTCACCGTTTTTTTTTTTTTGTTTCTTTCTGGTAAGCTCAACAATATTGTGGAGTGGCAGGAAACTTTTTTTTGGGGGTTTGGAATTTTTAAAATTGTGCACGTTGCGCTACCCCTTTTTCCCGGTTTCCTAATTAATTAAGTCCGCATGATTCGCGGATTTTTACAACAAGCATGAAAAAAAAAAAAACTAATGACTGTAAGAACTTTTACCCCTGTCATTTCTTACAATAACATTTCAGTAAGTTGGATTCGTGAACGACATGGAAGACTACGTATCGTGAACCATATTTTATGAACAAATATAGTCATAAAGAAAAATGTTTATTACAGTTTTAAAAATTAGTCAAAAATCACACCAAACACACCATCAGTCAGCCAAACTAAAAGGGCCTATTTTTAGAAATAAAGTTAAACAAGGGGGGGGGCGGGGGGGGGGGGAAGAAATGAACTGTTTACCGATCCGATCGTAAAATTGGGGGGGGGGGAAAGGGGGGGTCCTTATTGTTCTTCCCCAAAAGGAAAAAAAAAACCATTTTGGCGTGAAGGGTTCCCAAAACTCCGAAAAAACACCACATCCCCCCTCAGCAGTTTCGATCCCCCACCACCCCCTTTTACGACTTGTAAGAAATTCTGTCAAATAGTTGTGACATTCGCCCCCCAAATTTTCTCCCCAACACTCGCCATCCAATCCCCGCATGCACGACAATTTTTAGAGAACAATGTCCTTTTCCCCCCCTCCCGCTTTTCAAAATTTTTTGAAGAGAACTCCCCCCCCCCCCCCCCACCCCCTCCTCTCTCCCCCTCCCTCACTCTTTCCCCTCCCATCTCTCCT
>CM031600.1:71114486-71146986 GCA_018398815.1 Conus ventricosus | reverse complement strand
GTGTGTGTGTGTTGTGTGTGTGTGTGTGTGTGTGTGTGTGTGTGTGTGTCGTGCGTGCGTGCGTGTGTGTGTGTGTGTGTTGTGTGTGTGTGTGTGTGTGTGTGTGATGTGTGTGTGTGTTGTGTGTGTGTGTGTATGTGTGTGTGTGTGTGTGTGTGTGTGTGTTTGTGTGTTGTGTGTATGTGTGTGTTGTGTGTGTGTGTGTGTGTGTGTGTATGTGTGTGTGTGTGTGTGTGTGTGTGTGTGTGTGTGTGTGTGTGTTGTGTGTGGCGCGCGTGTGTGTTTGTGCGGGGTGTGTGGTGTGTGTGTGGTGTGTGCGTGTGTGTGTGTGCGTGCGTGTGTGTGTGTGGTGTGTGTGTGTGTGTGTGTGTGTGTGTGTGTGTGTGTGTGTGTGTGTGTGTGTGTGTGCGCGCGCGTGTGTGCGCGCGCGCGCGTGTGTGTGTCTGGCATAAGAAATGGCAGAGCATAGTTTTATTATCCTTCCATGTCGACATGTCAACAGGTTTCGTAGTCATTCCATGTCGACATGTCAACAGGTTTCCAGTCGTTCCATGTCGACATGTCAACAGTTTTCCAGTCATTCCATCACGAAGATTTGAACCGTGTTGTAGTTGCCGCTCCGTGTCCAGGTGTCCACCAAGCGAACTTCACGATCATTCTACGCAGACAACTGAGTGGCGTAGGAATTGGCTTCAATAACAAATATCCCACAAACACGGAGGCGCATTGGAATAGACAGTGGGAAGGTGCGCGAGATAACGACTTCCTCTACCGATGGCTCACAACATGGTTAATTTCAACACATGGACACATGGACACGTCAGTTTCTTTAATTGTACAGTCGTCCCGAGGTCAGCAATGCCATTATTAGACCATGATGATGACGCATTGTCAGTAATGACAACGGACATTTACTTGATCTTTTTTTCTTCCGGGGTTTGTGCCTTCAACAGTTTAACGATGAGAACGATACGTATGGAAAGCTTAATAGCATCGGAAGGCAAAACAAAGCTGTTTTTGTTTTCGCTTTGTTCTGTTTGGTTTTGTTAGGAAAAACAGTTGTCACCATCGAGGACATGGCGAATGTAAGGAAAACACTTTTGTTTGTTTGTTTCTTTATCTGTTATAACTGAGGATCAGTAGTGTTTACCATAAATTCCTAGCTGCTTTCCATAGGCTTACAATTTTTTTTTTTTTTCAATATCATCCTCCAGAGATTAACATTTTTCCCTCGGAATCACAATTTTGTCCACTATTTCCCATGGGATAATTATCATTATACCTGTTATCTTTTGGGAGAGACGGATGATTATCTAGACGAGAACGGCGTTGACCGGGAATCAGTTAAAACGATCGTCATTTTCCTTGACATGCGCACGCGCACTGGTATCATTGGTGTCACGACAAAGACTTCCGGTTTGACTGGGGGAACGGTTGTAATCCCTTTGATCGCGACTTGTGTGTTGTTTGTTTGTTTCTTCTTGCCAGTAAGGCTTGGCTGATCCCTTCTATTTTCTCAGCTAATTGATTTGTTAATATTTGCATGCAGTTTCCTTACTAGCTTGGTGCGATTTCTACTGTATGATTGCAATGTAATGTCAATCATGTGTGTGTGTGTGTGTGTGTATGTGTGTGTGTGTGTGTGTGTGTGTGTGTGTGTGTGTGTGTGTGTGTGTGTGTGTCACGTGCCCTATGACGATTGGCCCATCTAGGGTGGTAGAATTATTCATTTATTTAGTGTTGTTGTTGTCGTGTATCAGTCCCTTAATGTGGCTTGTGGTGTGTTTGCACCTTAATGTCGTTCAGCTCAGGTTAGGTTTACTTTCTCTCCCTCTCTCTAATTTCACTGCCCGTGCAATTCATCCTGCAGGTTCACGGGTGGCTGGTACCTTTCTCTTGAACTGGCTGTCTCTATCGGCCTCTCACCTGTCTTTTTAACCTGCCGCACGTGCAGCATTCCTCTTAGCTTGAGGTATTCTCACTCTGTGACGTAGGGTGGCATGTTGGCTGCCATCGGTTAGGGAGGTTTGCTCTTCACTCGAGCGGAAGATGTCCCTGGGAGCGCCCGCTCCGGTTTTGGTTCTCTACCACATCGCCGAAGGTACGGTCGGTACCTTCATCCCTGCAGTCGGCCTGTAGGGGAGGGACGTCACGTCATCTTTTCCGCATCTGCTCTGCTTGTCCTCTCGACTGGACAGAGGGCAAAGAGTCGCTTGACCCGCCACCTTCTTGGGTCACCCACGGGTAGCTGGTAAGCATCAGTTTCGTGGTTTTTGTTGTTTTTGTTGTTGTTAGCCGGCTAGTTCTTTCTTTTGCGCAATTTCTCTTTTGGTTTCAAAATTATAAAAGAAATATTGTTTGAGACCACTTTTCTCTGGCCATTCAAAATTATATCCAAAATTCTTTCTCCTTTCAATGCATCTGTGATGCGGTAGTCGGTGGGATGGAGGAGAACCTGGTGATTTAGGGTTGGAACTTGCTTGGTCTCGCTCGTCCGCCCCTGTCACAATCACCGGTCCCTTATTCTTCGGCCACCGTCTGTTTGTGTGTGCAAGGGGAACGAGTTTTATGTTTGCGAGCGTGCGTACGCATGATTAGTCGTTTGGATGCGTGGTTGGAGGATTGTGTCATTTTGAAATGTTGCTATAAAATGTGGGATAATTGTGCCATTGGATTATTTGCAAATGTGGTGGCAGTTATATAAGCAATGGTTGCTGTATTAGTTCAGTTCCTAAGAAAGGAAAATGTTGAACGTGAGTGAGGAAGGATGAAGATATAAATTGCTATTCGTTTGTTTAGCCTGTTGATGTAATCTCTTA
The DNA here is from genome assembly GCA_018398815.1 of Conus ventricosus. Classification (NCBI taxonomy): domain Eukaryota; kingdom Metazoa; phylum Mollusca; class Gastropoda; order Neogastropoda; family Conidae; genus Conus; species Conus ventricosus. Next base: position 71,144,167 of record CM031600.1, on the reverse strand, counting down.
CCTGCTTCGTGTGAGGAGACCTTTAGCGAACATTCCTCATTTGGTTTGTTTACTGTGTTATGCTCAGGTCTGTGTTGAGCTGGTGTTACTAAAGTATTCAGCAAACACCTCCCCTCGCCCACCATGCGAGTGGCTGTTAGGATTAACAGCAAATTCAACGTAGACTGCGGGTTCTATACTTTTCCTAGTCTCCGTACTCCTCCGGGGGCTTCTAGTGGGGGAAAAGGAATGAAGAAAAAGAGATGAAGAGGGAGGGAAGAGAGAAGGAGTGAGAAGGAGAAGAGAGAAAAGGAAGAGGAGGGGGGAAAAAAACAGAGGCGAGACAGAGAAACGGGACAGGGACGAACGAGAAAAGGGAGGCCGCGCAAGCGTATATTATGTACGTGTGAGCTGAATCGAGTCAAATCAATTAAATGAAGTTTTAAAAAAGTCACATTCATTTGGGGATTTGAAAGAAAGCTTACAATTTTTTTTTTTTTTTTTGGGGGGGGGGGGGGGGGTTCACCCGGGTTCTCACAGATTGGTGAAAGACAGGGGAAATGCAAATTATGAGAGGAAAAATATTTAAAAAAATCCAAAATTTCTATTTTGAAAGCATCAATTGTTCCCAAAATAGAATAATATAATCTAATCAACACGTAGGTAATGATATAGAGATACAACAGTTACAGATTCGGAGAGAGAGAGAGAGAGAGAGGAGAGAGAGAGGAAGAGAGAGAGAGAGAGAGAGAGACATACAGACAGACAGACAGACAGACAACAGACAGACAGACTGACAGACAAACAGGGTGGAGATGGGGAGAGAAGGGAAGGGCATAACAAAGGGAAGGGGTTTAACAATTATTTCATGATTCAATCAGTTTGATTTTTTCTTCTTTTTTTTTGTTTTTTGGTTGTTGGTTTTTTTTTTTTTGCGCTTTTAAAATTTGTTTTACAAGGGATGTAATTTTAAGTGAGACAAAATTTCCTGGTCGTTTCCCCCAAGATATGTTCGGTTAGATCGTTAGTCGTTGTAGTGGAGTTTGGAACGTGTGTGTTTTGTGTGTGTTTTGGGGTGTGTGTGTGTGTGTGTGGTGTGTGGTGTGTGTGTGGTGTGTGTGTGTGGTGTGTGTGTTGCGTGCGTGCGTGCGTGTGTGTGTGTGTGTTGTGTGTGTGGTGTTGTGTGTGTGTGAATGTGTGGTGTGTGTAGGTGTGTGTGTGTGTATGTGTGTGTGTGTGTGTGTTTGTGTGTGTTTGTGTGTGTGTGTATGTGGGGTGTGTGTGTGTGTGTGTGTGTGTGTGTATTGTGTGTTGTGTGTGGTGTGTGTGTGTGTGTGTGTGTGTGTGAGTGTGTGCGCGCGCGTGTGTGTGCGTGTGTTTGTTTGTGGTGTGTGCGTGTGTGTGTGTGCGTGCGTGTGTGTGTGTGTGTGTGTGTTTTGTGTGTTGTGTGTGTGTGTGGTGGTGTTGTGTGTGTGTGTTTTGGTGTGCGCGCGCGTGTGTGCGCGCGCGGCGGGTGTGTGTTGGCATAAGAAATTTGGCAGAGCATGTTTTATTATCCTGCCCATGTCGACATGTCAACAGTTTCGTAGTCATTCCATGTCGACTTGTCAACAGGTTTCCAGTCTTTCCATGTCGACATGTCAACAGTTTTCCAGTCATTCCATCACAAAGAATTTGAACCGTGTTGTAGTTGCCGCTCCGTGTCCAGGTGTCCACCAAGCGAATTTCCCACGATCATTCTACGCAGACAACTGAGTGGCGTAGGAATTGGCTTCAATAACAAATATCCCACAAACACGGAGGCGCATTGGAAATAACATGGGAAGGTGGCGCGAGATAACGACTTCCTTACCGATGGCTCACAACTGGTTAATTTCAACACATGGACACATGGACACGTCAGTTTCTTTAATTGTACAGTCGTCCCGAGGTCAGCAATGCCATTATTAGACCATGATGAGGGACGCATTTGTCAGAAATGACAACGGACATTTACTTGATCTTTTTTTTTTCCGGGGTTTTGGGTGCCTTCAACAGTTTAACGATGAGAACGTTTACGTATGGAAAGCTAATAGCATCGGAAGGCAAAACAAAGCTGTTTTTGTTTTCGCTTTGTTCTGTTTGGTTTTGTTAGGAAAAACAGTTGTCACCATCGAGACATGGCGAATGTAGGAAAACACTTTTGTTTGTTTGTTTTCTTTATCTGTTATAACTGGGTCAGTATTTTTTTACCATAATTTCCCTGGGCTGCTTTCCATAGGCTTACAATTTTTTTTTTTTTTCATTATCATCCTCCAGAGATTAACATTTTTTCCCTGGGAATCACAATTTTGTCCACTATTCCCATGGGATAATTATCATTATACCTGTTATTTTTTGGGGAGAGACGGATGATTATCTAGACGAGACGGCGTTGACCGGGAGTCAGTTAAAACGATCTCATTTTCCTTGAATGCGCACGCGCACTGGTATCATTGGTGTCACGACAAAGACTTCCGGTTTGACTGGGGAACGGTTGTAATCCTTTGATCGCGACTTGTGTGTTGTTTGTTTTTCTTCTGCCATAGGCTTGCTATCCCTTCTATTTTCTCAGCAAATTGTTTGTTAATATTGCATGCAGTTTCCTTACTAGCTTGGTGCAAATTTTACTGTATGATTGCAATGTAATGTCAATCATTGTGTGGTGTGTGTGGTGTTTTGTGTGTGTGTGTGTGTGTTGTGTGTGTGTGTGTGTGTGTGTGTGTGTGTGTCACGTGCCCTAGACGATTGGCCCATCTAGGTGGTAGAATTATTCATTTATTTAGTGTTTTTGTTGTCGTGTATCAGTCCCTTAATGTGGCTTGTGGTGTGTTTCCCACCTTAATGTCGTTCAGCTCGGTTAGGTTTACTTTCTCCCCCTCTCTCTAATTTCACTGCCCGTGCAATTCATCCTGCAGGTTCACGGGTGGCTGGTACCTTTCTCTTGAACTGGCTGTCTCTATGGGCCTCTCACCTGTCTTTTTACCTGCCGCACGTGCAGCATTCCTCTTAGTTGAGGTATTCTCACTCTGTGACGTAGGGTGGCATGTTGCTGCCATCGGTTAGGGAGGTTTGCTCTTCACTCGGGGCGAAGATGTCCCTGGGACGCCCCGCCCCGGGTTTTGGTTCTTACCACATCGCCGAAAGGGTACGGTCGGTCCCTTTCATCCCTGCAGTCGGCCTGTAGGGGAGGGACTTTCATCGTCATCTTTCCGCATCTGCTCTGCTTGTCCTCTCGACTGGCCCAAAAGGGCAAAGAGTCGTTTGGGACCCGCCACCTTCTTGGGTCACCCACGGGTAGCTGGTAAGAATCAGTTTCGTGGTTTTTGTTGTTTTTGTTGTTGTTAGCCGGCTAGTTCTTTCTTTTGCGAAATTTTCCTTTTGGTTTCAAAATATAAAAGAAATATTGTTTGAGACCACTTTTCTCTGGCCATTCAAAATTATATCCAAAATTCTTTCCCCTTTCAATGCATCTGTGATGCGGTAGTCGGTGGGATGGAGGAGAACCTGGTGATTTAGGGTTGGAACTTGCTTGGTCTCGCTCGTCCCCCCCTGTCACATCACCGGTCCTTATTCTTGGGCCACCGTCTGTTTGTGTGTGCAAGGGGAACGAGTTTTATGTTTGCGAGGTGCGTACGCATGATTAGTCGTTTGGATGCGTGGTTGGGGGATTGTGCATTTTGAAATTTTTGCTAAAAAATTTGTGGGGTTAATTGTCCCAAATTGGATTATTTGCAAATGTGGGGGCAGTTATAAACCCAATGGTTGCTGTATTAGTTCAGTTCCTAAGAAAGGAAAATGTTGAACGTGGTGAGGGAAGGATGAAGATATAAATTGCTATTCGTTGTTTAGCCTGTTGATGTAATCTCTTACCTGCTTCGTGTGAGGAACCCTTTAGCGAACATTCTAAATTTGGGGTTTTTTACTGTTTTTATGCTCAGGTCTGTGTTGAGCTGGTGTTACTAAAGTATTCAGCAAACACCTCCCCGCCCACCATGCGAGTGGCTGTTAGGATTAAGCAGCAAATTTCAGACCTTTACTGACTGCGGGGTTCTATACCCTTCTTTCCTTCCAGTTCCTTCCGTTTTTCTCTCCTCCCGGGGGCTTCACCCGAAGCTTGCGCTGTTGGGCCCGCGCAGTGTGAGGAGCACGTGGACCTTGCTGGATGGTCCTTACCCCTGTCCGGGACCTTCAGCGACAACGCTCTCCCACGGGATGCGTTCTCACTGTCCCCCGGACTTCCTACAGCTCATTGACCATTGTGGTTAGCTCTGTGTCGTGCAATTTGGGTGTTGTGTGGTGTGTGTCAAGGGTGTCGGCATTGAAAGACTCTGTTCAAAAACAGACCCGGTTTGGGGCACCTGATTCGCACGGTACTCTCAGAGGATTTTGGAGAGACGGGGGTTGAGGGGGAACCACATGAAGCACAAAAGGAACGTGTGTTGGAAATGCTTTTTTATGATTAGGGTTATATTGTGGGGCGGTGAAATGCTTGTTTGGACTATGTATGTTGTGTGTGTTGAAATGCTTAATTTGATTGTGCATGTTGTGTGTGTTGGAATGCTTATTTGTGACTATGTGTGTGTTGGTGTAAATAAAGGGTGTATTGAAATGTAATCTTTCTTGGGTGGTCTTTTGCAAGGCGTGGTGAGGTCAGTCACTCCCTTCACTCCCATCTAGACCGATCCTGTCAGGGCAGACCTCCAGGGGTCGGTCGTTTGTTTGTGGGGGCTCGTCCGGGATGGAAGGGTTCTGATGCCTCTCGTTTGGGAGTGCCTGTCCAGTTCTGTCTGTTTTGTTACGTTTAGTCAGTTTGTCGTGTTTTTTTGTGGGTGGTTGGCTGGGTGCTCTAGCGTGTAGGGATCTTTTGGTGGCCTAAAGAACATCGGGTGTGACAGGGGGATCGAGGTGAGCCCGAAGGGGAACCCGACCGCGTCCAAAACCTCCTCTTTCCGCGGGTGCCTCACGCAGATACGGCCGTAAGACTTGCCTTTCTGTTGCCACTCAGTCTCCCATTCCTGTTTTGTAGTTAACCAGTTTTCTTTCGGGTGGTTATTGGTACAGGTGGGTTGTTCGGACGTTAGTGTCACATTTTTCTTTTCTCGGATTCCTTCTGTCTTTTTTTTTTTTTTTTTTGGTCGGTGAGCCACACCGCACTGTTGTCGTGTTGTGGAGCGCGGTGTTGCCAGAGTGGGAGCGCCTGGACATTTTCTCCTTATGTATTATCTTTATTTTGAATTTTTGGTTGCTCTTTTGTTGACTAGTGAACTCCACTGTCTTGTCGCTCTTGTTTTTTGAGCGCGGGGCCGTGAAGGTAACTTGGTCACGGGAGTCTTTTCGTCTTTTTCGTTTTCAATAAAGATTCGTTGACACTTTTTATTTGCTTTTTCTCAGTCATTCCCAAAGGGGACGTGACATATCCGTGCGGTATCTGTTTTTCAAGTGGAATTGTCTTTCCCCTGTATTTAAAAACCGTAGGTTTATAGTTGTCAGGGCAACGTCCGGGGTTGGTGGTATGGCGACGCGTGCGTCGAAGAAGAAAGGTCTTCAATGTAAGTCCCTACTATTAGTACCAGTACTTGGAATTCAGTGACTTCTACTTATTCCAGTGCTGTAGCCGATAGTCCAGCGAGTACTTTCATTTACTTCTTCGCTAGGGATCTTCCTCTGAGACCCCGACTGGCACTTCCGCTCAGAAGCGTAAAGATTATAGCAAAAGCACTGTGGGCTTCTGTTGAGTGCAGAAACCGAAACCCCTCTTCTCCATGCTCCCCTTTCATAAGGTGCATGCCCCAGGAGACTTTCCTCAGGGGGAAAGTCGAGACCCAAGGGACGGGTAAAAAGGGTCAGCCTCCGTGTCGGGATGGTGAACCCTGCTAGGTTTATCGCCTCTGTCCTGATGTTTCTGGAGCGACAGCGGCGAGAGGATGCAGCCTCCGTAGGGAAGAGGCTGCCAGACAGGAAGCTCTGGTAGGGAAGGGGCAAACGCTGCGAGGAAGAGGCTGCCAGACAGGAGCTCTGCGTAGGGAAGAGGCAACGCTGCATGGGGAAGAGGCTGCCAGACAGGAATCTGCGCAGAGAGGAGACTGCCAGGCAGGAGGCCCTTCCGTCGGGAAGAGTTAGCTCTGCGTAGGGAGAGATGGAACAACTTCTTTCGCGATTTCCCCGCATCTGTAAATCAGGGGGTTAATCAACAGGCAAGTGATAGAGTTAGGGGCCCCAAAAATAAAGCTTCCAGAGTTCAGACCTAGTGGGACATTGATATGTTAGAGCATTTTGACAAGGTAGCAAGTTCGTACCAATTGTTGAGAACAAAAGGCCATGCACCTTTTTCTGTTTATCAGGTACTGAAAGGGGAGTGTGTGCTCACTCTAAATGAAGGGCGCGTTTTTATGCAGACATGCAGTAGCTCTGCGTAAGCGTTTCCACCTTACCCCAGAGACTACAGGAGGAAGTTCAGGTCCAAAAAAAGGGAATAACGAGACCTTCTGCAGTTTGGAGATAGGCCCGGGCCAAAACGCTAGGGTACTGGCGTCAGTTGGCTAAGCTGGAGCTTGAGGATCTGATTCTCATCGAACAGCTTACCAACACCTGTCCCCAGAGTTGAGGATCCGTATGGGCGAGACAGCACCACAGGATTTCGCGGCGCGATTCATACCGCTGAGGTGTTTGCTGAAGCCCGTAGGGGTTTATGGGCATCGCCCAGATACGGACGGAAACCCTCACAGGATTTAGTGGCATAAGGCACCGACGACTGCTAGCGGGTCGAACAAGGCAGGCAGTTCATCGGGGACCTCAGCACCCGACTGTGTTTTCTTTGGGTTGTCCCGGCCACATTGGGAAAGATTGCTCTAAAGCCGCCGGTAGTCATGGGGCTAGTCCTTTCCAGCGTCCTCGTCCCTCGGAACGTGGGGTCCATCCAGCATCTGTGGTACAGAGTGTCCAGTGTTCTTTCTGTTGTTGGTTCTTCCTTGGTCGACTCCATCAGGATTCGGGAGCATCAACGCCTTTGTGGACAAGGATTTGGTTTCCCTGAGCTCAGCGGGGCGCCAATTATGATGTGTCGGGTTGGGGTGGTTTTACCTCCACCCGTCCTTCTGACCATTCCCATCTCCACCCCTACTTCTGTGGCGAAGAAAGGGCCATCGCGGTGGAGCGAACCTCTGTTTTTCCCTTCTCATAGGGAATACCATCACCTTTGCAGACGGACGTAGTCAGTCTGTGTCTACGGATCTCCCCGTACAGGCGTGTGTGGGAGTTACCACGCGCGCCAAAGCCAAGAAACAGGAGCAGGAATTGCGTCCTTTTTCTACAGCCAAATCTCGACGAGGGTTTGGCCGGGCCGATCCTGCTACCATGGTCCGCTTCAGGCCAGGGACTTGGATGTCCGCGCCTGCAGCAACTGGTGGGTCGTCCCGCTCAGTCTGCCCGACACGCAAGGTGACTTCAAGCTCCACAAGGGGATCCTCTTTATGGTTTTCAACTCAGGCAGGTCGGGTGGCATGCAGCAGTCGTCCCCAAAGCTTGAGAAAATCGTTCTCCGGCGGGCCCATGTTTCACCTATTGGCGGGCCATATGGGCTCAAAGCGGCTCTCGAGCGAGTAAGAAGGACTTTTTCTGGCCGGGGATGAATTTCAGGTTAGGCAGTACTGCCGCAGTGCGATGCTGCCAAACGGAAAAACCAAAGGGGTCGCTTGAAGCGTGTTCCCCTAGGGTCAGTGCCACTGGTTGGGGAGCCTTTCCAGCAAGGTTGGTGTCGACCTGGGGGGACCCATTAATCCACCATCCGATCGCGGTCACCGCTACATTTGGTAGTGGTAGACTACGCGACTCGATACCCAAGGCTGTCCCGCTTAGGACTATCGATGCCCCTACTTGTGAAGCTCTCTGGCAGTTTTGGACGCGCACTGGCGTCCCCAAGAAGATCCTTTCGGACCAGGGGACCCAGTTTCTGTCCGAAATCATGCGGGAATGAACACTCTGCTCAATGTTCACAAGGGAGACAACTCACCCTATCATGCGCAGGCCAATGGCCTTGTCGAGCGCTTTAATGGGACATTAAGCAGATGTTGCGTCGCCTGTGTGCAGAGCACCTCGTGAGTGGGATCGTTTTATTCCTGCCGTGCTGTTCGCCTGCGGGGGGTTTCCCACAGGAAAGCAGGCGCTTTTCCCCGTTCGAACTCCTGTATGGCAGAACAGTACAGTACCCCAACCAACATCTTGAAGCAGATGTGGACCCACGAGATATGGAACCTGTTGTCAAGGAGAGTCGATATGTGGTCGATCTGCGCAACCACATCGCTGACACTTGCCAGCTTGCTCAGCAACATTTGCAGTCGGCAAAAACCAAAGTACAAGCTCTGTACGACAGGCGTAGTGTTAAAACGGTGGTTTGGCCGGGTGATGAGGTTTGCTTCTCCTGCCCCAAAGGAAAAAAGTTACAGCTTGTTTGCAGGGTCCCTTCGTGGTCTGCAGTCGGGTGGTGTGAACTGGACTATGGGATTCGCGTGCGAGGCAAGGAACGCCTGTATCAGGGCCAAACCTCCTGAAGGCGTACGTGCGACAACTCAGTGCCAGGCAGGATACACCCCTGTCGTCGGGGGAGAGTGGCGATAGGATGCAGTGTCGGTGGCTCAGGACACCCCCACTGTTCCCCTTGTCGAGGAAGAGTCGTGGCAGGATGTTTGCTTTGGTTCAAACCTCTCCTCAGCTAGACAGATCACTGCACAGGTTATGCCAGGAGTTCCAGGCCCGTGCTCAAAAGATGGGGCCCCGCAACAGTACCCTTGGTGAGTGTGCACTGGAATTGACCACCGAGACCCCAATTAGAGTCAAACAGTACCTCTGCCTCACTCCCGGCGTCTGTCTCCAACGGAGGTGCAACCATGTTAAGGTTGGGGGTCTTTAAAACGTACGAGTTCTCCGTACTCTCCCCCATCCTTCTGTAAAGAAGGACGGCAAAATGAGGTTTTGCGTCGATTTTCGACGGTGAATAAGGTTCTCCAGTTTGATGCTGAACCCATCCCGGGATGTCGACAAAATCTTCGCTCGCTGGGGTCAGGCTAACTATTTTTCCAAGTTCGTTTCTCGCAAAGGGGTACTGGCAGATACCCATGCGCAGAGAGGATAAACCCAAAACGGCATTCACGAAAGCCTGAAGGACATTTTCCATGGAACGTGATGCCTTTTGGCCTCAAAACTGCTGGAGCAAATTTTTAGTCGCGTCATACACCAGATCTAAACAATTTCATGGATGACCTGTTACTTTAGTTCAGTAGATTGGATACTCGCACGTCTCGCTCCTCCATGGCCGCCTGTTTCTTCGTCTTCGCGAAGTTCAGATGTCAGCCCGTCCTTCCAAATGTCAGCTTGGGCAGGACGAGATTTCCTTTCTGGGGCATCATCGCAGCGAGGTTTAATTGCTCCGGGAAACAAGGGGGCCAAAATTGCAGGTGCCAAACCCCCTTGTACCAAAAGGGAATTGCGGTCATTCCTTGGACTTGCGGGATACTTACCGCAAGTTCATCCATGACTTTGCGAAGGTTGCCCTACCCCCCACTGACTTGACGAAAGGGAAAAACCAGAACGTTTGGTTTGGGATGAGCGTTGCCAACAGGGTTTTGACGCCTTGAAGATGGCCCTGACTACTCGCCCAGTCCCTGGCTCTCCCAGATCCCAGTCTTCCTTTTGTCCTGCGAACTATGCTTCTGCAGTGGGGATTGGGCTGTGTTTCTACAGGATCAGGGGAAGGGACTCCAACCGCTTGCGTATGCGAGCAAAAAACTCACTGAATGCCGAGACTAGATACCACACGATGAACAAGAGGGGTCTAGCAGTCGTGTGGGCATCAGGAAGTTTACCCCTACTTGTACGGCCGGAGTTTGTACTGGAGGCGATCAACATCCTCTCCAGTTCCTGGACGGATCCGCCAGTCAGTCGTCGCTCATGGGTTGGGCAGTGAAACTGCGAGTCTGCTTTTTACTTTTCGCCATATCAAGGGTTCCAGCAATACGGATGCTATCTAGCCGAGCTCCGTTGTCAGCACACCCATTGGGGAAATCAGTCAGAGGGACAATTCCCCTCAGCCGGGGTTATGTCCCCTTTTGGTCTGTGTAGTGACAGTTAACGGTAGTGAATCACCCCTGGCTAGATTACTACTTTCTTTGTCTGAAGGCTTGTTTTATTGATAGATAAATGTAGTACTATGTTTTCCTTTGTATAATTCTATCGTGGGAAAGTTTGTAAATTTGGGTTTATCGTACCTGTCGATCACGAGGGTTGGGTTCGGTCCCATTGTTGTGAATTTGCACATGCGTCAAGGTTTAAAGGGGCACTGTATCTCAGAGGAAACAGGGTGCTTTTTGAAGGGGGGTTTGTCACGTGCCCTATGACGATTGGCCCATCTAGGGTGGTAGAATTATTCATTTATTAGTGTTGTTGTTGTTGTCCTGTATCAGTCCCTTAATGTGGCTTGGGTGTTTTGCCCTTAATGTCGTTTAGCTCAGGTTAGGTTTTTCTTTCTCTCCCTCTCTCTATTCACTGTCCGTGCAATTCATCCTGCAGGTTCACGGGTGGCTGGTACCTTTCTCTTGAATGGCGGCCTCTCACCTGCTTTTTACCTGCCGCACGTGCAGCATTCCTCTTAGCTTGAGGTATTCTCACTGTGACGTAGGGTGGCATGTTGGCTGCCATCGGTTAGGGAGGTTTGCTCTTCACTGAGCGGAAGATGTCCCTTGGAGCGCCCGCTCCGGTTTTGGTTCTCTACCACATCGCCGAAGGGACGGTCGGTACCTTCATCCCGCAGTCGGCCTGTAGGGGAGGGACGTCACGTCATCTTTTCCGCATCTGCTCTGCTTGTCCTCTCGACTGGACAGAGGGCAGAGTCGCTTGACCCGCCACTTCTTGGGTCACCCCGGGTAGCTGGTAAGCATCAGTTTCGTGGTTTTCTTGTTGTTTTTTTTTTTTGTTTTGCCGGCTAGTTCTTCTCTTTTGCGCAATTTCCTTTTGGTTTCAAAATTATAAAAAGAAATTATTGTTTGAGACCACTTTTCTCTGGCCATTCAAAATTATATCCAAAATTCTTTCTCCTTTCAATGCATCTGTGATGCGGTAGTCGGTGGGATGGAGGAGAACCTGGTGATTTAGGGTTGGAACTTGCTTGGTCTCGCTCGTCCGCCCCCCGTCACAATCACCGGTCCCTTATTTTTCGGCCACCGTTGTTTGTTTTGTGCACGGGGAACGAGTTTATTTTGCGAGCGTGCGTACGCATGATTAGTCCCTTTGGATGCGTGGTTGGAGGATTGTGTCATTTTGAAATGTTGCTATAAAATGTGGGGATAATTGTGCCCTTGAATTATTATTATTTTTTCAAATGTGGTGGCAGTTATAAAGCAATGGTTGCTGTATTTTGTTCAGTTCCCAAGAAAGGAAATGTTGAACGTGAGTGAGGGAAGGATGAAGATATAAATTGCTTTCGTTGGTTTGCCTGTTATAAAGTAATCTTTTTACCTGCTTCGTGTGAGGAGACCTTTACGAACATTCCTCATTTGGTTTGTTTACTGTGTTATGCCAAGGGCTTGTTGAGCTGGGGTTACTAAAGTATTCACAAACACCTCCCCTCGCCCCCCATGCGAGTGGCTGTTAGGATTAAGCAGCAATTTCAGACCGTACTGCCTGCGGGGTTCTAGTACCCTTCTTTCCTTCCAGTTCCTTCCGTTTTTCTCTCCTCCGGGGGCTTCACCCGAAGCTTGCGCTGTTGGGGGCCCCGCAGTGTGAGGAGCACGTGGACCTTGCTGGATGGTCCTAACCCCTGTCCGGACCTTCAGCGACAAACGCCTCGTCCCACGGGATGCGTTTCCACTGTCCTCGGACTCCTACAGCTCATGTGACCAGTGGGGGGTTAGCTCTGTGTCGTGCCATTTGGGGGTGTGTGTGTGTCAAGGGTGTCGGCATTGAAAGACCCCTGTTAAAGAACAGACCCCGGTTTGGGGCACCTGATTCGACACGGTACTCTCAGAGGACTTTGGAGAGACAGGGTGAGGGGGAACCACATGAAGCACAAAAAGGAACGTGGTTGGAAATGCTTATTTATGATTATGGTTATATTGGTGCGGTGAAATGCTTGTTTGTGACTGTGTGTATGTTTTTGTTCTTTAAATGCTTAAATGTGATTGTGCATTTTGTGTGTGTTGGAATGCTTATTTGTGACTATGTGTGTGTTGGTGTGAATAAATGGTGTATTGTATTGTAATCTTTCTTGGGTGGCCTCTTGCGAGGCGTGTGAGGTCAGTCACTCCCCCTTCCCCTCCCATTTTAGACCGATCCTGTCAGGGCAGACCTCCAGGGGGCGGTCGGACAGTGTGTTGTCATACACACTAACCTCCTTCTTGCGTGTGTGTGTGTGTGTGTGTGTGTGTGGTGTGTGTGTGTGTGTGTGTGTGTGTTGTGTGTGTGTGTGTGGTCCCTTTACCTCTTCGCTCTCTCTCTCTCTCTCTCTCTCTCTCTCTCTTGCCTTTAAAACCTCCCCTCACCTTTACCCTAATGTCTGTCGTCTCATTCTCTCTCTCTCACTCTCTCTCTCTTAGTTACTCTTTTTATATGTGCTAGCGGTTGCACGATTCTCTCTCTTTCTCAAACACACACACTCGCACTCGCAACTCACACTCACTCACTCAACACACACTCACACACACACACACCACCCACACACTCACACACACTCACACACTCCACTCACACACTCTCACACACTCACACACTCTCCACACACTCGCACACTCACGCACACTCGCCACTCGCACACTCGCTCGCACACTCGCACACTCGCACACTCACTCGCACACACACTCGCACACACACTCGCACACACACACTCACACACACACACACATCACACACTCACACACACACTCGCACTCGCACTCGCACCACACTCACACACTCACACACTCACACACACACACACACACACACACACACACACACACACACACACACGAGCATACCTAAGAAAGAGGGGGTGGTGCTGAAGAAGTTGGTTGATTTATGACTTCATGGTCTGTTCCTCTACAGTCCGGAGTTCAGGCTCAAGAAACATATATATAAAAATAAATAAGAGAGAGAGAGAGAGAGAGAGAGAGAGAGAGAGAGAGCTTATCGGTGTGTCAATGATGAGCTACTGGACAGATTTCAGACCAAGCTAAAAACGAAGCAGGTCATGAAGAGGGGCAGGGAAGGGGGTGGGTGGGTGGGGGGGGGGGGGGGGGGGGGGGGGGGGCAGAATGGACCACTCGTGTTCTGATCCTATACAATCTGTACTATTCATGTATCAAATGAAGGCTGGAAAACAACAACAAGACAATGACCCACGTGGAGACATGTTTGTCGGCAAAACGTCAGCTAATGCCACGTTTACAGTTGTCACTCTCTGTGTCTCCTCTCTCTGTCTCTGTCTCTGTGACTGTCTCTGTCTGTCTGTGTGTCTGGGCTGTCTGTCTGTTCCCCTCTCTCTCTCTCCCCTCTCTCTCTCCCCCTCTCTCTCTCTCTCTCCTGTGTCTCTGTCTCTCCTTCGTGCGTGTGCACACACACATACACACGCGCACGCGCACACACACACACGCACGTGCGCGCGCGCACACACACACACAAACACACACAAAGCGCTCTGCGCTGGAAACGCGCGCGCGCGCGTGCGCGCGCGCGCGCGCGTGCGCGCGCACGCACACACACACACACACACACACACACACACAACACACACACACACACACATACACACACACATACGCTCGCGCCCGAGCGCGCACGCACACTCACATTTCATACACACACGTGCGTGCGCACGCTCGCACACACACACGTAATCACAGACTTTCAGACAGACACACACACCACACACACACAAAACACACACACACACACACACCCCACACACACACACATAAAAACACACGTGCGCGCGCGCACCACACACAACAAAACACATTCACGCGCGCGCGCACGCGCACACACACCCACACCACACACCCCACACCCCACACACACACACACACTCGCACATACGCGCGCGCGCACACACAACGCACATAATCTCTCTCTCTCTCTCGCTCTCTCTCTCTCTCTCCTCTCCTCTCTCTCTATCTTCTCGCTCTCTCTCTCTCTCTCTTTCTCTCTCAGTCAGTCATGTACCGGACCCCCGTGAAAAATTCAAAGTTCAATGCCCCCTTCCCTCTTTAGTCATGACACTCTACGCGGACCTTCTCCCCACGGTCTGCGCTTTGATAGAAAAAAATACCCGATCAAGGGTGACGGGAGCCAGCCTGCTGGTCATGGGTGCACCTCGATAGCCCCGACACCAAGAGATCCCTAAAACCCCAAACCAACCTTAACCTTGCGAGGATCTACCGATGCGGGGATCTATCGGTGCGGGGATCTATCGGTTCGGTGCGGGGATCTATCGGTCGGGATCTATTGGGATGACCCCTGGTTCATTTTCCTTCCAACGACGTGTCCCTGTATAGGCAGGTACTTCCGCCTTCGGGTGAGTTTCCTCTTGGTTTGTCATGTATGGGCAACACTCTCCGTCGCGTCATCATTCGATCTCGTTAACTTCCTGGAAGAATTACAGAAGAAGAAGAAGAAGAAGAAGAAAAAGAAGAAAGAAGAAGAAGAAAGAATCATTGTGTTGCCAAAAAGAAAGAGTAAACCCATTGCAAAACAAACACTTCACCAGCCGCCGTGGCGAAGTGGTTAGCGTCGCGGACTCCCGGCTGGAGGTCGTGGGTTCGAACCCATCAGAGTCATGTGGGTTTTTTGCCCCGACCCCGGGTCCTACCCAGAGTTGAGTTTGCTGCGGACTCAGTTGGAAGACGGGACCACACAGTCGAGTTTTTATCCACTTAATGGATGCGTTTCTGAGGTGTTGCTCAAATTTTCTGACCAACACTGCAGGGGCCTGTATCTCTCGGGCCTGGTTGACGCCGGGATATAGTATGAAAGGAAGCGTAGAGTACAGCCCTGTCATGCAGTCTCAGACGGAAATGGAAATCCGTAGCATCATTTTTAATCATCCTCATTCTCATTGATCGCATTTTAAAAAAAGTCTCAAATTGCTCTCATGGTGACCTCGTTTCGATGTCCTCTCCACGTCATGGGGTGTTTGGCTCCGTCGGGGTCACCGGCACCGGCGAGTCCATGGGGGCTGTCGTTGGGCGGACGTGGTGGCGCCCTCCGGGGGGGAGAGCTCACTCACGCCGGCTCCCCGACTAAGCAATTATTGTCGTCAGTAGGGGCTTAGTAGGTGGTGTCCTGCGTATGTTAGATCAGAACAGGCACCACGAACATTTCGGGAAATGACTCGGGAGCTCGCATTTTCCCCCTCCGGTGGGTTGCCTCTTGACGACTTTACATTGACTGCTCCCTGTGGAAATTTCCCGGGGCCGGGGCTGCGGCGGGGCCAACCGGGCTATGGGTGTGGACGGGGTGTCGGAATGAGCGGTGTGGGTGCACCGCCTCTGAAGTGACACAGAGGTTGGGACAGCAAAAAAAAAAAAAAAAAAAAAGAACACTACGCGTTTCGACCTCTTTGGTCCTCTTCAGGCAACGAGCAACTTAAAGACAATGGAAACGAAACAGTCCCCTGATCTCCCCAAAACTGGTGCTGACTAGATGTGGAATGGAAACGAGGCTGTGGGAGGGGACAATACGGGGAGAGATAATATTTATAAAGATGATGATAATAATGGTAATAATAATGATAATAATATATCAATAGTTATAAGGATGACAACAATAACAACAACAACAATAATATTAAATTTCATTATTATTATTATTATTATTATTTTTTTATTTTTATTATTATTATTATATTATTATTATTATCATAGCAAGAAGAAGAAGAAGAAAAAAAGATTACTAATATTACTATCAAGCGGTAGAGGGGGGGGGGGGGGGGGGTTGTTCCTTTTCGCGTGACTGTTTTCGATGCAGTTCGTATCTCAAGTTTTTTAAAGGTTAAGTTTATGTTTGGTATGAATTTAGGATGTCTGGCCTGGGTTCTTTTGCTTCTTCTTTCTTCTTTTCTTCTTCTTCCCTCCTCTTCTTCTTCTTTTTCTTCTTTTCTTCTTCCTCTTCTTCTTTTTCTTTATCTCCCCTCTTCTTCCTCTTCTACTCTCCTTCTTCTTCTTCTCCTTCCTCTTCTTCTCCTCTCCTTCTTCTTCTTCTTCTCTTCTTCTCTTCTTCTTCTTCTTCTCTTCTCTCCTTCTCTTCTTCTTCTTCCCTTTTTCTTCTTCTCCTTTTCCTTCTTCTTCCCTTTTCTCTTCTCCTTTTTCCCTTTTTTCTTTCTTCTCCTCCTTCTTCTTCTCCTTCTTCTCCTCTTTCTCTTCTCCTTCTTCTTTCTCCTTCTCTTCTTCTTCTTCTTTTCTTCTTCTTCTTCTTCTTCCCTTTTCCTTCTTCTTCCTTTTTCTTTCCTTCTTCTTCTTCTCCTTCTTCTTCTTCTTCTTCTTTTTTCTTCTCTTCTTTTTCCTTCTCCTTCTTCTTCTTCTCCTCCTTTTTATTCTTCTTCTTCTTCTTCTCCTTCTTTTCTTTTCTTTTCTCTTCTTCTTCTTCTTCTTCTTCTTCTTCTTCTCCTTCTTCTCGTTCTTCTTCTCCTTCTTCTTCTCCTTCTTCTTCTCCTTCTTCTCCTTCTCCCCTTTTCCCTTTTTCTTCTTCTTTTTTCTTTTCTTCTCCTTCTTCTTTCTCCTTCTTCTCTTTTTTTTCTTCTTCTTCTTCTTCTTCTTCTTCTTCTTCTTTTTCTCTTCTCTTCTTTCTTCTTCTTCTCCCCCTTCTCCTTCTCCTTCTTTCCTTTTTCTTTTCCTTCCCTTCTCCTTTTCTTCTTCTTCTCATTCTTCTTTTTTCTCCTTCTTTTTCTTCTCCTTCTCCTTCTTCTTCTTCTTCTTCTTCTTCTTTTCTTCTCCTTTCTTCTTCTCCTTCTTCTTCTTCTTCTTCTTTTCCCTTTTTCTTTTCCTTCTTCTTCTTTCTCCTCTTCTTCTCCTCCTTCTTCTTCCCTTCTTCTTCTTCTTCTTTTTCTTCTTCCCTTCTTTCTTCTCTTCTTTTCTTCTCCTTCTTCTCATTCTTCTTCGTCTCCTTCTTCTTCTTCTCCTTCTTCTTCTTCCTCTTTTTCTTCGTCTCCTTTTTCTTCTTCTCCTTCTTCTTCGTCTCCTTCTTCTTCTTCTCCTTCTTCTTCTTCTCCTTCTTCTTCGTCTCCTTCTTCTTTTTCCTCTTTCTTTTTTCTTCTTCCTCTTCTTCTTCTTCGTCTCCTTCTTTTCTTCTCCTTCTTCTTCTTCTCCTTCTTCTTCTTCCTCTTCTTCTTCTCCTTCTTCTTCTTCTTCTTCTCTTCTTCCTCCTCTTCTTCTTCCTCTTCTTCTCGGGTTTTTGCTTCCATTTGTGCCTGCAGTCACCTCACCCTTTAAACCACCTTCATGGACATGATGACCCACTGATAACATCGTGACATCTGTCCATCTGGGCCTTTCTTCTATACCACGTTCCCCACCTTATGACATGAGACACCCCTGATAACATTTGTGACATCTGTCCATCTGTGGCCTTTCTTCTATACCACGTTCGCCACCTTCATGGACATGATGACACCACTGATAACATCGTGACGTCTGTCCATCTGTGGCCTTTCTTCTATACCACGTTCCCCACCTTCATGGACATGATGACACCACTGATAACATCGTGACATCTGTCCATCTGTGGCCTTTCTTCTATACCACGTTCCCCACCTTCATGGACATGATGACACCACTGATAACATCGTGACATCTGTCCATCTGTGGCCTTCTTCTATACCACGTTCCCCACCTTCATGGACATGATGATACACCACTGATAACATCGTGACATCTGTCCATCTTTGGCCTTTCTTCTATACCACGTTCCCCACCTTCATGGACATGATGACACCACTGATAACATCGTGACGTCTGTCCATCTGTGGCCTTTCTTCTATACCACGTTCCCCACCTTCATGGACATGATGACACCACTGATAACATCGTGACGTCTGTCCATCTGTGGCCTTTCTTCTATACCACGTTCCCCACCTTCATGGACATGATGACACCACTGATACACATCGTGGACATCTGTCCATCTGTGGCCTTTCTTCTATACCACGTTCCCCACCTTCATGGACATGATGACACCACTGATATACATCGTGACATCTGTCCATCTGTGGCCTTTCTTCTATACCACAGTTCCCCACCTTCATGGACATGATGACACCACTGATAACATCGTGACATCTGTCCATCTGTGGCCTTTCTTCTATACCACGTTCCCCACCTTCATGGACAATGATGACACCACTGATAACATCGTGACATCTGTCCATCTGTGGCCTTTCTTCTATACCACGTTCCCCA
Organism: Conus ventricosus; assembly: GCA_018398815.1. NCBI lineage: Eukaryota > Metazoa > Mollusca > Gastropoda > Neogastropoda > Conidae > Conus > Conus ventricosus. The sequence goes on along the minus strand of CM031600.1, from coordinate 71,125,754 downwards.
CCTTCATGGACATGATGACACCACTGATAACATCGTGACATCTGTCCATCTGTGGCCTTTCTTCTATACCACGTTCCCCACCTTCATGGACATGATGACACCACTGATAACATCGTGACATCTGTCCATCTGTGGCCTTTCTTCTATACCACGTTCCAGACCTTCATGGACATGATGACACCACTGATAACATCGTGACATCTGTCCATCTGTGGCCTTTCTTCTATACCACGTTCCCCACCTTCATGGACATGATGACACCACTGATAACATCGTGACATCTGTCCATCTGTGGCCTTTCTTCTATACCACGTTCCCCACCTTCATGACATGATGACACCACTGATAACATCGTGACATCTGTCCATCTGTGGCCTTTCTTCTATACCACGTTCCCCACCTTCATGGACATGATGACACCACTGATAACATCGTGACATCTGTCCATCTGTGGCCTTTCTTCTATACCACGTTCCCCACCTTCATGGACATGATGACACCACTGATAACATCGTGACATCTGTCCATCTGTGCCTTTCTTCTATACCACGTTCCCCACCTTCTTGGACATGATGACACCACTGATAACATCGTGACATCTGTCCATCTGTGGCCTTTCTTCTATACCACGTTCCCCACCTTCATGGACATGATGACACCACTGATAACATCGTGACGTCCTGTCCATCTGTGGCCTTTCTTCTATACCACGTTCCCCACCTTCATGGACATGATGACACCACTGATAACATCGTGACATCTGTCCATCTGTGGCCTTTCTTCTATACCACGTTTCCCCACCTTCATGGACATGATGACACCACTGATAACATCGTGACATCTGTCCATCTGTGGCCTTTCTTCTATACCACGTTCCCCACCTTCATGGACATGATGACACCACTGATAACATCGTGACATCTGTCCATCTGTGGCCTTTCTTCTATACCACGTTCCCCACCTTCATGGACATGATGACACCACTGATAACATCGTGACATCTGTCCATCTGTGGCCTTTCTTCTTATACCACGTTCCCCACCTTCATGGACATGATGACACCACTGAATAACATCGTGATATCTGTCCATCTGTGGCCTTTCTTCTATACCACGTTCCCCACCTTCATGGACATGATGACACCACTGATAACTCGTGATATCTGTCCATCTGTGGCCTTTCTTCTATACCACGTTCCCCACCTTCATGGACATGATGACACGACTGATAACATCGTGACATCTGTCCATCTGTGGGCCTTTCTTCTATACCACGTTCCCCACCTTCATGACATGATGACACGACTGAAAACATCGTGACATCTGTCCATCTGTGGCCTTTCTTCTATACCACGTTCCCCACCTTCATGGACATGATGACACCACTGATAACATCGTGACATCTGTCCATCTGTGGCCTGTTCTTCTATACCACGTTCCCCACCTTCATGGACATGATGACACCACTGATAACATCGTGACATCTGTCCATCTGTGGCCTTTCTTCTATACCACGTTCCCCACCTTCATGGACATGATGACACCACTGATAACATCGTGACATCTGTCCATCTGTGGCCTTTCTTCTATACCACGTTCCGAAAGGCTGCTAAAGGACAGGCTTGTCCGCTAAAGGACAGGCTTGTCCGCTAAAGGACAGGCTTGTCCGCTAAAGGACAGGCTTGTCCGCTAAAGACAGGCTTGTCCGGACAGGCTTGTCCGCTAAAGGACAGGCTTGTCCGTAAAGGACAGGCTTGTCCGCTAAAGGACAGGCTTGTCCGCTCTCTTCATGCTGTCCTTCCCACCTCCCTAACCTTCCGTCTGCTCTCTATCTTCGTCCGGCTCCGCGCACTGAGCCCCCATTATGCCCAGACACGGCTGATCCTGAAACGTGCCGTTACCCTTTCACCTTTCTGCTCTGGACGACGGTGAACAGGTCTTCGTGGGGTCCTTTGGACCGTCCGGAATGTTTCTCTCGTGAAGTGACCTTTTTGTTGGGGGCGGCCAGATGGTCAAGATCTTGCTATCGACATCTTGCGACGCGGCAGCTGAATACAGCTGGCAGCAAGTGACACTGACAAAGCGTCAGCTTGCAGTGCATGTGCGCGTTCTCTTGCTTTTCTGTTAGTGACGATTTTGGGCGTGCAAATAGGTCAGACTTCCACACGGTCTACTCCTTGTCGTGGTGAGAGCTTGCGCACCTCTATGACCCAGAGAGCTATGCCAGCGGGAGCGTATGCTCCTGGTAGGGCCATCCAAGCTGGACAGGTCGAAGGGTAGAGGTCAGACTAATGTAGACCAACTCTCCCGGAGGTTAAACGGGTTTGCGTAGGGCTAACACCCCTTCCTAGAAAAAAAATCAAGTTACAGAAGCATCGACAACATCAAACCAAGACCTGAGAGAGGAAGGGTCTCCATCCCGGAGACTCATACGTCATGCAGTGAAACCGAGAGGCAGCTGCAAGACTTACCCCCCTTCTGAAGGCGTGGCCCTGATGCTGACACCAGAGGCGCAGCGGCCACTCATCGGCTGGAAATCTATCAACTCTCGCATCATCACAGCCAAGTTTAGCACCAAGAAGAAGAACATCAAGCTGAACATCATCCAATGCCATGCTCACACAAATGATGCAGACCAGGAAAAGAAAGATGATTCTACCAGCAAGTACAAGCTGTGCTGGACAGAAGAGGAGCAAACGACATCACAATACTCATGAGCGACTTTAACGCCAAGATAGGATCAGACAACACAGGCTATGAAGACATCATGGGGACACATGGACTTGGATAGATGAGTGAAAATGGAGATCGTTTTGAAGACCTGTGCGCATTGAACCAGCTGGTGATAGGAGGCAGTATCTTCCCCCACAAGCGCACCTGGAATTCACCGGATCACGTCACGGAGAACCAGATCGACCACATCTGCATCAGCAGGAAATTCAGGCGATCATGGCGGGATGTGATGGTGATGAGGGGTGCTGACGTGCCATCAGACCACCACCTGCTTGTGACAACAGTGAGACTCCGACTCAAGAAGTACACATCAACAAATGCAGCAAGGACGAGATATAAAGTGGAGCTGTTTAGCAGTAAAGAAATAAAGGGAAAATTTCAGATCAGTCTTACCAACAGGTTCCAGCTACTTGAAGAATTGCTTGAAGAGGAGAGCACAGACATCGAGAACCAGTGGCAACATACCAAGAAACTTTGGCATGAGACCTGTGAGGAGGTACTGGGAAAGAAGAAAACCGAACACAAGGAGTGGATCTATGATGATATTATTCAAAAACTGAACAAAAGGAAAGAGGAGAAAGCCACACTGAACATGAGCTGGACAAGATCAAGCAAAGCACAAGCCCAAGAAGACTACACCCAGGTGGACAAAGAAGTGAAGAAAAGTGTGAAGAAAGATAAGGACTTCATCGACAGACTTGCCAGACAAGCAGAGAATGCTGCAGGACAGGGCAACATGAGAGAGCTGCACACCTCCACAAAGAAGCTGGCGGGCAAGTTCCAACAGACTGGCAAGCCAGTCAAAGACAAGAACGGAAAGACCCTCACAACAACAGAAGATCAGTTGAAGCCATAGGCAGAGTACTTCAAGGAATTACTAAACTGTCCCGACCCCGAAGCACCACCCGACATCCCACCAGCAGAAACAGAACTGTCAATCAACTGTGAGAAACCATCGAAAGCAGAGATCAGAAAGGCCATCCTGACACTGAGGAATGGGAAGGCAGCAGGACCTGATGAGGTCCCAGCAGAAACCATTAAAGCGGATGTTGGTATAGTTGTCAACTTGCTGCACAGCCTCTTCGGCAAGATATGGGAAAAAGAGAGCATCCCAGCAGAGTGGAGGGATGGCATTGTCATCAAACTGCCAAAGAAAGACCTTACCAACTGTAGTAACTATAGAGGGATCGTGCTCCTGTCAGTGCCAGGCAAGATTCTAAACAGAGTTTTATTGGAAAGGATGAAGGAAGCAGTTGACCCAAAGCTCAGAGACCAGCAGGCGGGCTTCCGGCGAAACAGATCTTGTGCCGACCAGATCGCCAGCCTCAGGATCATCATCGAACAGTCCTTGGAGTGGAACTCGCCCCTTTACATCAACTTCATCGACTATGAAAAGGCCTTCGACAGTGTAGATAGAGAGACACTATGGAAGCTACTGAGACACTATGGAATACCAGAGAGGATCATCTCTCTCATCCGTTGCACCGGGGGCCGGATAGCTCAGTTGGTAGAGCGCCGGACTCGTGATCCTGGGGTTGCGGGTTCGAATTTCGGTATAGGGGGATTTTTCCCTCGGAGTTAACATTGGTTCTGACTCCATGCCCCATATAGTCCTTCGAATGAGACTATAAACCGAGGTTCCGTGTGTGAACGCACGCATAACATCTTGCACACACGTAAAATCCCATCACCAACTTTCGGAAGAGAAGGCCAGTTTGGCCGTTGGTATGGATGACACGTGACACATAGCATGCACCTTCCCCGAAGATGGAGTATGGCTGCCTTAATGGCGGGATAAAAAAGGGTCATACACACAAAACTCCACTGCCTGGCTATACAGGGAGTGTCCGCAGGAGTATCAGCCTGCGTACGCAGAAAGAAAAAGAAAGAAATCCGTTGCACCTATCAGGATATGAACTGCAGGGAGGCTCACGCAGGCCAGTTGTCAAACGGTTTTGAGGTGAAGACAGGGTTGCGCCAGGGATGTCTGTTGTCACCTTTCCTCTTCCTCCTGGTCATCGACTGGATCATGAAGACCACAACAACAGGCAGGAACAATGGGGTACCATGGACACTCTGGAAGCAGCTAGATGACCTTGACTTTGCTGACGACCTGGCCCTGGCACTCCTCTCCCACAGTCACACACAGATGCAGGACAAGACAACCCACCTTGAGACAACATCAGCAGGAACAGGGCTCAAGATAAACAAGAAAAATACCGAGCTGGTGATGATCAACACCACAGGCAGCAGCCCAATCACAGTCGGAGGCGAGGTCATCAGGGAAGTAGATTCCTTTGTCTACTTGGGAAGTGTAGTTGACAAGCAGGGGGGCACCGGCCGAGACATCATAGCCAGGATGGGCAAGGCGCGAGCAGCATTCATCATGCTAAAGAACATCTGGCCTCAGGAGAGATCAGGACAACAAGATTGCGTATCTTCAATTCAAACGTGAAGTCGGTTCTGCTCTACGGCCGCGAGACTTGGAGAATGACCAAGGCAATACAGCAAAAAAATTCAGACCTTCATCAACACCTGTCTGAGGCGAATCTTCAAAATCAGATGGCCAGAGATCAACAATGAAGATCTATGGAAGCAAGCAGGACAGGAACCAGTGGCCAAACAGATTCTGCGGAGGAAGAGGGGCTGGACTGGACACACTCTCAAGAAGCCAGCATCCAGCACCACACGCCAAGCCCTGACATGGAACCCGCAGGGGAAAAGGAAGAGAGGCCGACCTCGCAGCAGCTGGAGGCCAGACACTGAGGCAGAGATGAAGAGGCAGGGCAGGCATTCAGCGAGCAGCCCAGAACCGAGTGCGATGGCGGAGTGTTGTCGATGGCCTATGCTCACCCTTGAGCTATGGGCCTAAGTAAGTAAATAGGTCAGAGGAGGAAAGCAAGAGAGAAAGAGAGAAATCGAGGTTAAAAATGCTCCACCCTCACCATCCTTTTGTTGTTGTTGTTGTCGTCGTTGTCGTCGTCGTTGATGTTGTTGTTGTCGCTTTCATAGTTAATTTTGGAAGCCACTTGATGACTAACTTTCATCGTCAGGCTTTATATTTACTTTAATGGATTGATTGATAGCGTAAGCCACAGTTCATTTGCATGTCTGTTCTTCATTAAGATGTTTGTTCCTTATCACAAGCGTTTACAACCGACCAAACACCGAAACAAGTAACTCATAAACAACCACAGAAATAACTCCTTAATGACCGTTCCAAAGTAAAGTCACGTAACATATATCATAACCATCGGCCACAAATCTGAGTTAATTCCACGCCTGTTTTCTTTCTTTTTCCGGTAAGGAAGGGGGGGGGGGGGGGGGGGGGTTAAATTACAAATAATGCGGGGTAAGAAAAACTGACATCCGACAATTCAGCCAATGACCGACTGGTCGTATTAACAGCAAATAAAAGTCTGCTCTGTCGGAGGTGAAAGATGTACGCCTCGGTCCAGCCATGCTAAAAAATGTTCTGTTTGGAGTATGGAGGGGTTTTATACGGCCTTTGGTTTGTTTCGCTTTGCTTTTGTTGTTTTGCTTCTTTGTTTTGAGAGAGGAGGGGATTTTCCCTCGGTGTTAACATTGGTTCTGACACCATTCCCCATACAGTCCTTCGAATGAGACTATAAACCGAGGTTCCGTGTGTGAAGGCACGCACATCTTGCACACACGTCAAATCCCATCACCAACTTTCGGAAGAGAAGGCCAGTTTGGCCGTTGGTATGGATGACACGTTACACATAGCAATGCACATTCCCCGAAGATGGAGTATGGCTGCCTTAATGGCGGGATTAAAAAAACGGCCATACACACAAAACTCCACTGCCTGTCTTTTCAGGCAGTGTCCGCAGGAGTATCAGCCTGCGTACGCAGAAAGAAAGAAGAAAAAAGAAAGAGAGAGGTGGGGGGAGTTGTTTTGTTTTTGTTTCTTTTCGGTGATTATTTTCTGTATGTATGGATTTGGGAAAAGCTGGAGCGTGTATTTTGTATTCGATCATCTTGTCTTCTTTGTGTGTTTGATGACTTAGTTCCAATTTTTTTTTCATTTCTTCTTCTTCTTCTTCTTCTTCTTCTTCTCTTCTTCTTTGTCGTCTTCTTCTTCGTCTTCTTCTTCTTGTTCTGTCTCTGTCTGTCTGTCTGTCGTCTGTCTCTGTCTCTCTGTCTCTGTCTCTGTCTCTGTCTCGTCTCTCTCGTCTCTCTCTCTCTCTCTCTCTATCTCTCTCTCTCCTCTCTCTCTCTCTCTCTCTCTCTCTCTCTCTCTCTCTCTCTCTCTCTGCATGACCTCGACGGTCGATTGGGCTTTAAATATGATTTTTTAAAATTTGTTTTCTGTCAAACATTTGGCGTGTCTCATTCCAGGAATACGTGGATATTGTTATTGCTATTATACTCTTCAGTATTTCTTCTAAATAGGCTGTTAAGCCAGAACGATCACGTGCAAGAGAGAGAGAGAAACAGACAGACAGACAGAACACGGACAGACTGACGGACGGATGGTCAGCAGACGTCAGAGAGAAGTTGATCGTGATTTGTACTTAAAGTAACAAAAATACATACATGCATACATACAAGTGACGATTTGAATCATTCCTCCTCCCAACACAAAGCCACAGAACGGTGCACCACAAGGCCAAGTAAGTGAACCCCCCCCCCCCCCCCCCCCCACCACACACACACACACACACACGCACACACAAATGCACACACACACAGCAAGCACCACACACACACACACACACACACACACCACACACACACACACACACACACACACACACACACACACACACACACATCGCTGGAATCTTCCCAAGCTTTTCGGCAGGAAATCTCGGTAATACAAGGGTCAAGGAACTCGGCGCCAATAGCAACAGCGACAGTCGTCACCGCCGGCAAATAACAGGGGGTGACGTCGTTTCAGACCGATTTCCCCCAAACCCACAATTTGGACAAAGCGTTGACGCCGAGACCTCTCCGTTTCAGATTGTTTAAAGCTTTCCGTTTCAGACTGCTGAAGGCTTTCCGTTTGAAAATTTGTTGAAGGCTTCCCGTTTCAGATAGCTGAAGGCTTTCCGTGTCAGAATGTTTCAGGTTTTCCGTTTTGATTTGCTTGAAGGTATCCGTTTCAAATTGTTTAAGGCTTTCCGTTTCACAGTGTTTAAAGCTTTCCGTTTCAGATTGTTTAAGGCTTTCCGTTTCGGGTTGTTTAAGGCTTTCCGTTTCAGATTGTTAAGGCTTTCTGTTAAGGTTGTTTAAAAAGCTTTCCGTTTCAGATTGTTTAAGGCTTTCCGTTTCGGTTGTTTAAGGCTTTCCGTTTCAGATTGTTTAAGCTTTCTGTTTAAGGTTGTTTAAGGCTTTCCGTTTCAGATTGAATAGGCTTTCTGTTTCGGATTGTTTAAGGCTTTCCGTCTCACATTGTTTAAAGCTTTCCGTCTCATTGTTGAAAACTTTCCGTTTCGGGTTGTTAAAAGCTTTCCGATTAAGCTTTCCGTTTTAGAATGCTTAGGGCTAAGCCAACAGCAGTGAGGGAGATGGGGGGGGGGGGGGGGATCGTGGAGGGGGGGGAGGGGGGGGGGATTTCAGGGCTGACACAAAGGGCCCCCCGGCACAAAGGGGCATGAGAATTGAGGGGGAGGGGGTTTAAAGAAGAGGGGGAAAAAGGGGGATAAAAAGACGGAGGGGGAAAAAGGGGTTGGACAGATAGGGGAGGTTAAAAAAAAAAAAAAAAAGGGGGGGGGGGGGGGGGTTTAAAAAGAAAAAAAGGGGGTTTGGGGGGAATTTGGGTGTGACGTGACGGAAGTAGATTAGGGCAAAAAAAAACCAAAGGGTTTAGGGGAAAGGGAGAAAAGGGGGGGGGGGGGTTAGGGGGTTTTAGAGGGGGGGAAAAATGGAGAGTTTGGAAAAGGGGGAAAAAGGGGGAAAAATTAAAAAGGGGAGAAGGGGAGAGAAAAGAGAAGAGGGATAGAGAAAAGGGGAAGAGAGAACTAAAAACTTTTATTCAAACAAAACACAGTTTTTATGGCTTTCACTTCCTTACAGCAAAAACAATTTAAGTTGACACAAACTTTGCATCCCTTTAAATTTTGTCTCCCCTTTTGGGCCCTTGGCCGATTCGACTTTTCGGCAAATCGGGATGAAAACAGAGACGTGGATCCAGGGTTCGAAAAACACAAAACCCCACACGCGGGGCCGGCAAGTATTGGAAAATTCGCCCATCCCCCTGATGCCCTACGATAAAAACAGGTATCAAAAGGGCACGGGTTTTTGCTAAAAGGGGTGCATGCACATGACGGCTCATTATTCGACCGTAATTTTCCAATCAAAAATTTTGGGGGTTCAATTCCCGGGCTCTGATCAAGATAGAAAATTAAAAATCCCTCTTTTGTTAATTTTAAATAATACGTTGTCTTTTGGGTGGCAGCATTTAAAAAGATAAATTGGTGTTTGAAAAATTCTGCCAACCCCCCCCCCCCCCCCCCCCCCCCCCCCCCCCCCCCCCCCCCCCCCCCCCCCCCCCCCCCCCCCCTTCCCTCTTTCTCTTTTCTGTTTTCTGTTTTCTCTTTTCCCCCTTCTGCCCCTTCTGTCTCTCTCCCTTTTCTCTCCCCTTCCTCTCTCTTCTCTCTCCTCCCTCTCTCTCTCCTCTCTCTCTCCTTCTTTTCCCTCGGTGGATGGGTCTTTTCCCGGTCTACTGATTACCTGAAAGTAAAGTCCCGGGTTTTTAAAAATTAAAAAAAAAAAGGGGGGTGACCATTTTTCCCTTCCGGGGTGGAGGGGAGGAGTGGGTAAGGAGGTGGGAGGTTTTGGGAACGTTTGGGGAAAGGGAGGCTAAAATGGGGCTGGGTGTGTGTGGGGGTGTGGGGGGGGGGGGGGGGGGGGAAAGGGGGGGGCCGTTGGGAAAAGGGAAAAGAAGGGGGGGGGGGGGGGGGGGGTGGGGCCCGAGGGGGGGCCCGGGAAAATGGGGCAGGGGTAGGGAGGAGTAGGGTGCGAGAGGAGGAGAAGATGGGAAGGGGGAGAGAGAGATAGAGGGGGAGAGAGAGATGGGGGGTAAGAAAAAGCGAGTTTTTTTGGAGTCTGAAACGTGGGGAAAAGCAACTTTTCAGTAGCGGAGGTCTCTTACAAAAAAACTGTCACCTATCATTTTTAAAATTACTCTGCCCTGCCCTGCCCGGGTCTCTCTCTCTCCTCCCCCTCCCTCTCCTCTCCTCTCTCTCTCTCCACCTTTTTTTCCCCTCCCCTTCCCCTTCCGTCCAACCCCAAAAGGCCCCTGTTTCCTCCCCCCCCCCCCTTCCCCCCCCCCCACCCAAACCCCCCCCCCCCCCGGCCCCCCCCCCCCCCCCCCCCCCCCCCCCCCCCCCCCCCCCCCCCCCCCCCCGTTCCCATTTCTTCGCCTTACTATTGTTACTTAAAGAGCCGTGTCAGTGTGACTGGAAGCAAAAGTCGGTTGAGTTATTATGTAATCCTTTTGGACTTTGTGGCCCCTTTGAACCACCCAGAACGACAATTGGTTGGCTGGAAAAAGGGCGGTGAAACTGTTTCGTTATTTGGTGTCGAGGACTCTTCGGGGTGACTTGCCCGCTGGGTTATGTGGCTAGTGGCGGTTAGGGTTGCTTATTGTACTTGAGGGATTTCTGTTTTTGTCTGTCTTGTTGTCTGTCTGTCTCTTTTCCTATCTTTTTTTCTTTCTCTTCTTCTCTCTTCTCTCTCTCTCTCTTCTTCTCTTTCTCTCTTCCCCCTCTAAAAACCAACACCAACCACACACACCACCCGCCACGCAGCACGCAACACGCTTAAAACATATCCCGCTACCAACATGTATCATGAAAACACACCGACGAACACACAAAACGCTCGCAGCAAAAACCCATACATCGCGCACACAAGACACACACACAACACATACACACACACACACACCACACGCACAACGCACAAAACACCACCACACACACAAAACACACACACACAACACAACAATAACAATTTCCTCTCTCTCTTTCTCTCTCTCTCTCTCTCTCTTCCTCTCTCTCTTTTCTCTCTCTTCTCTCTCTTGGCGGACCATGCATTACAACTTATGCATGCAAAACACACAAAAAAACACACAAACGTCGCAGTGACACAACATCAGCAAACACAGACACACATGACCACACACACGCGCCGGGGCACACACATCCAAACGCACGCACACCCACACCACACACAAACACACACCACACACACACACCCAACACACAAACACCACACACACACCCCACCACCACACCAACCACCCCACACACTGCATATCATAGTTCGATGGACAGACACACACTAACCTTCTTTTAAAAAAAAAATTAAACAGGCATTCCCGTATGTGTTTTGGTGATCGTGTGCGCGCGGCATACAAACACTTAATGTGGTGTGGCAACACACATCCCTGTTATACAACTAGCCGGGTGCGCCCACATCAAAACTTTCGACAAAGCGCAATTTTGTTTTTGATCAATGTTTTTGTTTTTTTCACTGTCGCGAATAGTAGAAATACGTTGACTGT
>CM031600.1:71089486-71106986 GCA_018398815.1 Conus ventricosus | reverse complement strand
AGGGTTTGCTTGAACAAAATGTTCGTTTCATGACCGCATTTATTATGGGCTTTTGAGTCCAATGAATACCATACACTGCTGTGCAGAAGAACGGCAAGGGTCCACGTAAGGCGTGTACGCGTGCTGACCTCATGCGAAGTCGGTCTATCCCGTGTCGGTGCGAGTTGCTTACCCTGCTCTAAGTACAGATAAAATTGAGCAAGGATCGATCGACTGGGGGGGGGGGGGGGGGGGGGGGGGGGAGGGTATGGTGTGTGTGTCTGTGTGTGTGTACTGCAGTGGGCCAAAGCATTTTGGATCATGAATTTCCCCGGTTACGCATATTACAAATATGTGTGTGTGTGTGTGTTTTGTGTTTTTGTGTGTGTTGTGGGGTGTTCAATGACTAAGAGAACGTGAAATTCTTCTATGTTCCCCCTCATCGTCTCACTCATCTCTCTCTGTGTCTCTCTGTCTGCTTTGGGCTCTCTCTCTCTACTCCCCCTCCTTTTCTCTCTCCCCTCCCCCTCTCTCTCTCTCTCTCTCTCTCTCTCTCAGGGCATTGGCCTATAGATATTTTACTGTTACCTGGGCCTGAATTTGGCCATTGCTTTTAACTTCTTGAACATCGAGTGCGAAACCCCTTGTTGCCAAATTTTTCTCCAGGGGGCCAACATCTGAGTCGCACTATTTTATGTTATTTTATTTTACTTTTTAACATGCCGCCTGGGGACCTACTCGTTTTTGGGGTTGGGAAACCAGTATTTTAGGAAGAAGAAGAAGATTTTACAACTAAAATCTCTCCTCTCTCTCTCTCCCCTCTCTCTCTCTCTCTCTCTCTCTCTCTTTTCGTGTGTATGTGTTTGTATGTCTGTGTGTAAGGCATACGTATTTGTACAGGTGCTGTGTGCACAGTATACAAATGTGTGTGCGTGCGTGCTTGCGCGCGCGTGTGTGTGTGTGTGGTAAATTCAATAATTTAAAAGGAACGTAGAATTCCCCCCTCCCTCTCTCTCTCTCTTACACGCACGCGCGCGCAGTGGTGTTTTTGCTGACAACGCCTTTATCCCCCCCCCCCCCCCCATCGCCGCCACACACCTGTCAATTCCCCCCCCCCTCTCCCCTCTCTCCCTCCCACTCCCAGTCCCATCACCAAACCCCTCCCTCTCAACCTGTGACCCGAGAGGGCCGGGTCAAGGGCCACGTGCCTGTTTTGCGCGTGGGCCCCGTCGCGCCCTGCTGGCCTGGGTAGGAGGCACGCCCGGTGCCCCCCAACGCCCCTGGCCCCATAGAGGAACCTTTGTGCCCCCCCCCCCCCCCCCCCCCCCCCAGCCTGCCCCCCCCCCCTCCCCAACTTTCACTCTCCAACCACTCCACCCTAATTACCTACAACCCTCCCCTTTTAATTCCTTCCAAGGGGGAGACAATCCGATACGTGGTGGTGAAAGAATTTTTTTTCTTTTTTTTTAAACTCTTTGTTTTCAGTTGGAACGGGGTGGGAAAAGGTGAGCGAACGTGAAGAGTCTTTCTTTGTCTCTCTCTCTTCTCTCCCTTCCTCCCCTCCCCTCTCTCTCTCTCTCCCTCTCTCTCTCCCCCTCTGTCTCTCTCTCTGTCTCTCTCTCTCTTTCTTTTCTCTTCCCCTCCTCTCTCTCTCTCTCCTCCCCTCTCTCTCTCTCTCTCTCTCTCTCTCTCCTCTTCGTTCAAAGAGTGAAGAGAGAGAGATTGAGAGAGGATAGGAGTAATAGGGAAGAGGGGGGGGGGATGAAGCGTGAGGGGAGGGAGGTGGTGAGAGAAGGAGACATGTAAGGTTGAAGAACCCCCCCCCCCCCCCCAAAAAAAAAAAAAAAAAAAATCTTTCCTCAGCCATATTTCGAACATGCTCATGAATTTAATTGTAACCACGAGCGTGTGGGGGTGGTGGTGGTGGTGGTGGCAAGGATCGTGGTAGTGGTGATGCGTGCGTGAGTGTGCGTTGTGTATGGTGGTGTGTGTGTGTGTGGTGTGTGTGTGTGTGTGTGTGTGTGCGCGCGCGCGCGCGCTCGCGCGTGCATATATATATATACATGTGTTAAATGTGTGCACGTGCGCCTAGAATGTTTGCGCGTGGCGCAAACCCGAATAGGTGTGTGTTGTATGTGTTGTTTGTTTGTGTGTTGTGTGTGTTGTGTGTGTGGGGTTGTGTGTGTGTTGTGGTGTGTGTGTGTCTGGGTGTGTGTGTGTGTTGTGTGTGTGTTGTGGGGGTGTGGGTGTGCGAGTGAGTGTGTTATCATGGTTTTGTGTGGTGTGTGTTTTGTGGTGTGTGTGTGTTGTTGTGTGTGTGTGACAGAACTTTGAGGATCAAAATACCACAGAGAGAGAGAGAGAGAGGGGGGATGGGGAGGGAAGGACAGAGAGAGTGGCGATGGAGGAATGAGGAGGTGATGTGGGAAAGGAGAGTGAATCCATGTGTAAAAGAAGCCCAAAAAAACAAACAAAAAAGTCATTTGAACTTTTCATTTATCCTTTAAAGTCGCTACTAATTTGCACGCGCGCTTAGTACTGTGTTTGTGCGTGTGTGTTGACAATTTTGTTAAGGAGACGTGGAAAAGAAGGGGGGGCGAGAGAGGAGGAGAGAGAGAGAGAGAGAGAGAGAGAGAGAGAGAGAGAAGAGAGAGTCTTCGAGCCTGAAAATTGTAATTCTTCTTGTCATGTGAGAGAGAGAGAGAGAGAGAGAGAGAGAGAGAGAGAGAGAGAGAGAGAGTTTTCCAGCCTGAAACAATCATAATTCATGTCATTCTGACGGAGTTGCAACCCTTGATCTCTAAATGCGCCAAAGAAGTACAAACTCCTCACGTTCATCCGTGTGGAGGCACAGGATTAGAGAGAAAGAAAGAGGGGGGGGGGGGGGGGGGGGGGGGAACCAGTGAGGCCACACAAAGCTACAAAACGTAAAGTAGACGAGAAAAAAAAAGAGAAAAGAAATGTTAGGAAAAAAAATTGAAAAAGCAGAAAAAGACGACAAAAAAAAGTAGCGAACACCCACCAACGCTAAAAACGCAAAGCGAAATCCGCACTCTCTCTCTCTCTCTCTCTCTCTCTCTGAACTCGCTTCTGTGACGTGTTTGCCTGTTTTTCGTTTACGACTTTCTCACGACGACATCACTGGACCATGCAACATCAGTGTTGTGTTTCCACTGCCAGTACTTGTTGGACGTTCTCTCGAGATGACACTGGCCGAAGTTTCGTTCACCTCCTCTGTGTACTTCAACAGTGGACCAACACGAGAGAGAGAGAGAGAGAGAGAGAGAGAGAGAGAGATGGTGGCGAGCGACTGTGGTTAACGACCTGACGGGGGTTGTTTCCCAGACTAATCTGAAGCGAGTCAACGTCCGGACTGCCATTGCTATGAAGTGACTGCTTACTCCTGGTTATATTAGGTCCAGCGCGCGGCTCCTGCAAAGCACAAAACGAACGCGCACTGGCAAAACAAGATGCAGATTTTAACACTTACTTCACACTCATTATTACTGATATGGGGCATCGTCCACTTTCACATAATTCGGTGAAAAGACTGTCAAATGAAAGTACTACTACTACTACTACTACTACTACTACTACAACAACTACTACTACTACAACTACTACTACTACCACGATACGGACAGGTGAATCTGGGACACATGGGTGGGGGTGGGGGTGGGGGGGGGGCTTCTTTGTGCATCGTAATCACGACACAAACACGTGCTCCGAAAGCACTTCCCACCAGATAGGCCATAAAGTAACACGTGTAGAAATGCTCCCAAATACTCTCTCCAGTTGGTTGTCAGTCCATCTGAGGGGAAGCATCGTTTCATGCCTTGCATGGGTGTTGAGGTTGTGACCGTCTGATGTGCCCGTGAATGTGGAACGTTCACTCGTCTGTTTCTGTACTGCGTGGGCAGTACATAAGCGATGCTGTGTAGTTTGTGCGGTTATTTGTCGTTTTGCTCGGTTGTCAGTGGATTATTTTGGTCTGTTTCCTTCTTCTCAGCCGGACTGGCTGCACTCCCCCAAAAACCTCGCGTGAGTCACTCACTAACCGAGTGATGATCGATTATTCGATGAAACAATACGTATTCAAGGAAGGTGGGGTCTAGCTGGAATTATGATTAAATAAACCTTATGAGATGAAGGGAGGATCGAATCATGCGACCCCCCACCCACCGCACCCCCCCACCACCACCCCCACCACCACCCCTTACTCTCACCCTCTCTCCTCCTTGTGTCACGGCTCTGTGATGATTCCAAGAGATTAATTGATTGAAGTCACCTGACGTTTGGAGCCAAAAGCCTGCTCGAAACATGTGGTGATTTCCTTCTGACTGATCATGTTATCGACTTCGTGTGTGTTTTTTTTAGTGCTCTTGTAATTCAAACTGCTCCGAATAGTGCTGGCGATATGTCTGTGTTGATGCTCGCACGATTGATCTCTTCGTCGAACACGCTCGTTGTAATTCCAGTTTAAACTGCGCCTTCCTTTTAAGTAATTGGATTGAGTATAATTGTAATCATATTGCACGTTCTTCTGATCAATATGATAATGATTAACATGAGTATTTTTTCCGCCACCTATCAATGGTCTGCCGCACTTCAGGGCGGATCAGTTACACCAGAGCAAAGGAGGGGGGTCCGCAGGGAGGGGAGGGGGAGGAAGTGGGGGGGGGGCTGGAGGTCCTTCCTCGGTAGGGGAAGGGGGCCAAAACGTGTCCAAGCATGAACCTACAGCGACAAAAGAGGAGGAAATTGTGTAGAAATGGAAGGTGGGGTGGGGGGGGGGGGGGGAGTCTTCTTCCATAAGTTGGTGAAAGCGAGGAGCCAGGGAGGGGGGAGGTCCTGTTCTAACTTTTTGGAAAGGTGGGGGAGGGAGGGAGGAGTGTGGTGGCTCGATACCCTGGACCCCCTCCCCCTTTCCTGTCCGGATCAGTTTTGTGAGAAACGGGGGTGGGGGGGGGGGGGGGGAGGGGTGTTGATCCTTCCTAGAGGGGGAGAATAGGGTCACCATGTGCCAGCCGGAAGGGGAAGGGGGCAAACAGGGCATCTCGAATGCCCCTCACCCGGCCTACATTCTTTGTATGGATGCGCCTTCATCATGGATTGAGACCATCCAGGCAGAAGCGCGCGCGCGGTATCGTTGACGTCAAACAGGGTCACTGTCTCGCCTACTGACGACAAACGGTCAAGGACTTCTGATGGCTCCCTGCTTTTCCTAATTCTGTCGTTGACATTCTTCTCTCTCTCTCTCTCTCTCTCTCTCTCTCTCTCTCTCTCTCTCTCTCTCTCTTCCGCACAAACACAGGCAGACAACGAAACAAAACGAGAACAGCCAAACTAGCTGCAAAACGGAAACTAGGACACGGAAAAAGAGAAAGAAGAAGAAACTTATGTAGGTCAGACGTTGACCCGATTCCATCAATGCGGGGAGGGGGGGGGGGGACAGCCCCACCCCCATGACAAAGCGAGTCGATTGGGACTATAAGAGTGGCATCATAAACGACTGGGTACCAACGATCGAAGCGAGCCATGATAATGTCGTCGGCTGAGGTGGGTCTCCGATTCCGGAAGAATTTGTCACCACCCCTCCTCCACCTGATTTTTTTCTCTCTATTTTTTTTCCTTTTCTTTTCTTTCTTTCTTTTTTCGGTTTTTGTTGTTGTTTGTTTCAAGGCATCGGTCGTTCCAGGTTGGAGGTCCATGCACGTCTTTTCGTGTTCTTTCTTCAACATTGCATTCAAGTGCATTGAACCACAAGGCCCCTAGTTCCCGAGCGTAACGAAGAGGTACTTTGTTGCCAGGCCCACCATCCACTCGTCTTCCGTCCTTCTTTCTTTCTTTCTTTCCGCGCGCTGTTTCAACGCTCCCTCGGTTAACACATTGACCCCGTTGTCCCCCCTTACTTGCACCCCGTGACTGGATGACCTTAAAAACCGGGTCACAGGCTGTCGACCAATCAGCAGAGGCGGGCGCCGCGCCTTCCACCAATCGGATGGCTCCTAGCTGGCCGGCAGCTGTTTCTGAGCGAGCAGTTTACCGTCTGCTCCCGTCTCCACGCGCACAGTTCCACGCTGGATACCGACGAGGAAACAAGCCGTTGCGGTGTGTCTGAAAAGTCGTCTGCTTGCGTTTGCTCTGCCAGTAGCAGCTCGGCAACCCGTGCTCGTTCGTCTTCTTTACCGGACACCATGACTTTCACCGATATGTGCAGCACCTGTGAAAGCGCCAGTGAGAAGTAAGTTGAGCGATGTTTTTTGTGCTTTGATGGTTTTAATCTTTGGTTGATTTGATTGTGCAATATGGTCTAGCAATGATTTAGATTTGTGCACTTGACATTTTCATCATGCCATCTGCTGATGTGGCTATGCGTAAAAGTGTAGTGTGTGCGCGCGCGCGCGCGTGCGTGCGTGTGTGTGTGTGTGTGCGTGCATGCGCGTGCGTGTGTGTGAGTGTGTGTGTGCGTGCGTGCGCAGGCTTGCATGCGCGTGTGTGTATATGTGTGTGACCGTTTTAAGAATTGTAAGTGATTAACTACAGCAATGAATCTCGATGTGGTGTAAGTCGGGTCTACTCACCACTTTGCTTTTACATAAGTCGACGTGTTTACACCTGTGTAGCTGACATGATCCATCACGGCTCTCAAACGAAGGAGGCAGGTCAGCTGTGGGGATGAGGAAGGAATCTTTAAAAGGACTACCAGACGGCCGGTCGTTGGTTGATAACCGCCTCAGCAGATGGCTGAGTCTGAAGCACAAGGAACGGGAAGTTTTGTTGTTTTTTTTTTTTTTTTTTTTGTGGGGGTGGGGGGGGGAATGAGTAGGATGAGTTGGATGGAGATTCGTGCCTCATCAAACCGCAAGTTTCTTAATCGTAACGTTTGAATACAGTTTTGAATGATACCTGCCATGGTTTGTGTGTTGCGTAAGTTACGAGGGCTCAGTTCCTTCGGTTTATTATTTGTTTTTTACAAAATGACAGTGTGTTCGGACTCAGTGAAACAACAAACCAGATCGGCCCGTTACAGAATTTTCCAACCCAGCTGGGTAAAATCGCGACAGCTTACATGTCGCCCGCAAACGCTTTTGTGTCGGTGCAGCCTGCCTAGGCATTATTGCTCAATACGAAGAGAGAGAGAGAGAGCGGACCCCCAGAAAGAGAGAGATTTTCTCCCAATTTTTAAGATTAGGTGTCTAAAGGATTGGCAGAGTGAGGGGGGGTGTGAGGAGGACGGTATGTTTTTTGGAGTATAGGTATTCTCTCCAACCTCGACCATTTCAAATGGTTGGAAATTTCTCTCCATTCATTTTTTGGAGGAAGGTGATCGTGATAGGTTGGAGTGACAAATTGGTGGGTTTTTTTTTTTGTTTTTTGAGTCGTGGAGCGTCCGAGAGAGGGAGAAAGCTTGAGATCGCAAAGAAATGCTTTGCCCCGCAGCCTGGTCAGCAATTGCCCTGAACGCTGCCTAGGTGATCTGACTAAAAGAGGACAGGGAGCGGCGGGGGTGGGGGGGGGGGGAAGGAGGGGGCAGGTGCAATGGATGTGGGACGGAATATTTTGCAAGGAATATCTATAGCCCCCCCCCCCCCCACCCCACACCACCTTCCCACACCCCTGTCGTTGCACGGATTGGGAAACCCAGACAGATCGGATTATGGCTCGAGGGGCAGGCAAGAAGACGCGAAGCGAGGATGTCGTCCACGTGCAAGCCGTTGCGCTGTGGGTGTTGGATCGCAGCCGCATTGCGCGGAACACGCGGGACGGGTGCAGGCTAGTGAGTTTCGGGAGTGGGGCGGGAAAGCGCTTAGGTAGCTAGTTTTTCAGTCCTTCAAACCAGATTGCCTAATCGGCGGGCAACTTTATTGGAGTATTTTTCAGTGTGATAGGGCCGCTGCAGTTGGGCTCGCATTGCACGAATGAGTGGAATTGTAAATTACATGTTTGGGATTTCCAAGATGGAATGGTTCTTTGTTTTCTCAAGGACTGTTGGATTTTGGGTTTCAAAAAAAAATAGGAGCGAAGGCTTGGTTTCCTTGATGGGGCGCGCCGTCAAGTCCATGTATGCCAAAGATGCTGATTTATGCACTTTGCAGAAAGGTATAACTTGTTAAGGAGCACATTAGGGAGGCTACGATTGTGATAAAATACGGCGTGTCTTTACGGGTGTGGAAGCTATCGACGTCATGTGCATGATAGGTTCTTATTAGCTGTTTTGATTAATGCTTGGACGTTGCAACTTATAGCTGATGATGTACTCTGTCCGCTGTCCCAACGGCTGGGCTTGATGGGAGAGGTTGGCTGTGAGGTTAAGAGCAGCCTGGACCTCGAGTCAAGCTTTGGAGAGGATGTCTGTCGCGGGCAGTGACCGCTCAACGGGTCATGTGGGCATACAGGCGTGCCCAACCAAAACTCCTGGGCTGCGTGAGAGTGACATTCCTTTTCTTGAATGCCCAGTCTTGCTTGCATATCTTTAAATCAAAAATTTGTGAATAAGTTTATTTTACAAAGAAAGCCGAAAGCCAAGAGGAACCAAACGATGGTCATTCATCTCGGGGGGGATAAAATGGTCGACTTGGGTCTCGTTTCACCCCGATTTCATGTCGTGATGATGCAGATCTTAAAGCACAAGTTTTTTTGCCCAGGAAGGCGTAACCGTTAGTTAGTTGTGCAGGCGTGTAAACCATTGTGTTTGTAATGTTTTAAAGTCGCAAATCGCAATGCAGATTTTTTTATTTTATTTTCATGAACCACTGCGACCCAGACAGGAAGTACACAGATAAACGAGTGGGTTAGATAAACACTCAAAATGCGGGATGGCGTTCGTCGGGAGGTGCTTCGACTACTTTGATTTGTAAGAGTCTGTCAGTTGTGACGCACTAGAATCTACTAGGAACAGCGAGAATGCAAGTGTTCGTGGGCTGATTTCTCGACTCGGCTTTTTCAAGGGGACAAGGACAAACAAAAAAGTTAACTTCTGCACATTCTGTTGCACAAACAGGTTGTATTGACTGGCGCTACTTATAAACTGACGTGCCCACAATCTTCCCCCCCCCCTTTCCCCCGCCCCCGCGTAGTCGTCTCCCACTCCCACTCCCCCTCTACCCGCCCTTCCACTCCGGGGGCAAGCGGCCTTGTCGTAACACCGCTGGTGGTGGTTTTGTGACGCTTCGGCCACGTGAAAAAACACGATGGCTGGGCAGGCTATTTACGGGTTGATACACACTCCACGGACGACGACACTCCTTGGCCCGCGCCTCTCCCCACACTGGTGTGTGGTCTGAATTGTCTTTGAGTGTATTCCGCGATAGAAGTTCTTTCTTCCTTTCCTTGACGGTCTCTTTAAGGTCGTCGTGGTGGGTCAGACAGCAGCGTTATGTATATTTCCCGCCAGTGGTGTTTTTCTCTCCAGTTTGGCGGTTTTTAGTTTGTTTTTTTGTTGTTTGATGTTGTTTTTTACGGCCAGTTGTCCACCAATCCTTTTTTCCTTGCACCCCTTTCCCGTTCCATCCCCACCCACCCCCCTCGGTCTGTCGCTTCCCAAGTCCTCTGCTGGGGGGGCAAGGTATCGCCTAATCATTGATCTCTCAGTGTTCACTTCAGGCTCTTCTCTGTGCAGTTGTCTGCTGCTCTCTCTCTCTCTCTCGCTCTCTCTCGCTCCCAGTTTTCCTCTTTTTCTTTTTTTTTATCGCGCTGGGCTGTGCTGTTACGTAAACAGCAGGCAGGTGAGTCACCGACTTCTCTTCATCTCCCAACTCTTCCCCACCTACTCCCCTTCCTTGTCCCCCTCCGTTTGTGGTTTCGTCTCACGTAAGCCAAGGGAAGGTGACATCGATAGTTGCTATGAAACGTGCAGCGGTCGGATATAGCTGTGTGCCTGTTTGTTTGCCTCTTTGCTGTGTGTGTGTGTGTGGGCATGTCGAGGCGTGTTTGTGTATGTGTGTGCGTGCGTGGGGTGTTTGTGCGTGCGTGTGTGTGTGTTGTGTGTTTGCATAGCTAGCCACGAATCGCGCGGTCTCTTGTCAGGCGTGTTTTGTCCTTGGGAGGGCATGTGGGATGAGGTGAGGACCCTGTTACATTGGGATCGGGTTGTTTGTCCTGGCGGTGGTGTCGCTCCGTGCTTGTCCAGGATCGTTCCTGACGTTGTGGTGATGAAAGTCCGGGGCAGCTCGGCCTTTGTTTGTGAAGCTGCGCAGTGGGCCGATGGGATGCATTGCCCTTTTCTACTTCTTTTCTTTTCTCCTCCTCTCCTCCTCCTCCCTCCTCCTCTTCACCTCCTCCTTCATCTTCTTGTTTTAAAGAGAGAGGGCCATCCCACTCCTCGTAGTGACCTCGCGTGCTTTTTGTGCGTAATAATTAGCCGCTTTCGAAGACTCGCGATATGCAGATTTGCGGGTGTGCAGGGGTTTATGTTTTGTTTCTCTTTGAAGTAAAGGACAGATAAGAAGCGGCACACACGCACACACACACACTCTCTCTCTCGCACACACGCCACACATAATACTTCATTTGTTCTTTGTAATGGTCTAAAATTAAAAGCCGCCCGATTCCGGGGAGGGTTCGAAAGGAGTTCCAAAATGTGCAACGGTGGCAGAAAAAGAAAAACCCACACACACACACACACACAAACAAACACCACGGCACACACCAACTCACACACCCTTCTCTACCTATCCATTCATGCAGCCTCTGTGTCGAGTTGGAAGTTGAAAAGCGCCCCAGCTCCTGGGAGGGGAGTTGGGAAGGAGTTCCCAAATGTGCAAGGTTGCAGAAAGAAAGAAAGAAAGAAGCTCAAGAGCTAGGAGGGGCGGGCCGGGGGTTTCGGTGCACTCCTAGCCGAACGGGGTCAGACGTGGAAGAGAGAAAAAGAACGGGTCGATAGCTGCCGCCGAGCCCGCTGCGCGATTCCCCCCTCTCCCCCCCCCCCCCCCCCCCTCCTCCTGTCTGGAATTCCAAATTGCAGGCAGGATTTTCCCCGGCCGGGCAAGCCCCACCCAACACCCAGCACCCAACCCTCCCTGACGAACCCCGCCGTCCGGATCAAATTTGGGTTTCCCGTTGGGCTGGAGGCGTTGAGGCTTGTTGTTTCCCCCCCCCCCCCCGTGTCGGTGTCCGCCCCTTGAAGAGGGTTCAGAGGTGAGGAGACCAGCCGAGTGCCGCGCGTTGCCCCGGCTTTGTGCCATAATCCCTTTGCTCTCTCTCCCCCCCCCCCCCCCCCCCCCCGCCCCCCCCTCCAGTCCGAGCCCCCACCCCTTTTCCTACTCCTTTCGCTTCGTGATCCCAACTTTGTTTTATAATGAGGAAGGTTTTTTGCATGTATCAAAAACTAAAGTTTCTGTTGCGATCTGAAAAATCGGTGAGTTTCTTTGGGATTCCACAGCACGGCCTTTGAAGAGCAAGTTCAAACACGTTTAAAACATGGGCGGAAAACTTCAGTGAAAGGCAAGGAATTTATCGAGTGTAACAAGAGCAAACACGTTGTCACGCAAGCTCAAGGCTGCTGCGCCCCAGTCGAGTGAACTTGGGAGTTCCAGAGTGGGGGGAGATAGACGGGGGAGGTGATGAGGGAAGGGAGGGAGAGAATATGAGTCATGCTGCTATCTCAACAAGTTAATCATCACAAATGGCTGCTTCGAAATCCCTTTCCTGACGTTGCAGGAGCATGGGGTCTCCTCAAACCAACGCCACCCACAGTCAGCCAACACTTGATGCTTGCCTCAGCCATACTCTTTTTTTTTTTTTTTTTCTTGTTAACCCCTGAACACTGGGAAATCTCAACCCGCGCTGTGGCTTTCTGAGCGGGTTGACGAATCAACCCTGGTATTCTTATGTAACCAGCTTGGAAAGTAAGCAGCAGAATTTGAAGCTCTTGAAGTATTCTGCTGCTTACGAAAAAAAAGTCCATATTGAGTGTGATTGCAAGCGATGTATGAAACGTTATGATCGATATAATGCATTTTCTGTGAAAAGTTCATGCTGTGATCGTTGACGGCAGGCAGGTGTGTTAAAGGTATGTGTCTGTGTGTGTGCAGCGCCTCGGAGCGGGTGATGCTGTGCGTCATTCCAGACATGGCGGGCTACTGGGACGTGGGCCTGCACATCCAGCACACCCTGGTGCGCTCCTTCTGCTGGGAGAACGACATCAGGCTGCTCACGGTGAGTCTATACCCCCCCCCCCCCCCCCCCCCCCCCAATCCCAACACCCCTGCTCGTTGCTTTCACTGTCGTCTTCTTGGTCGGCAACTTCCTTCATTGTACAGTGTATTCTCCCATTTCACACTTTCTGAATAAAGACTTTTCTCTTTAACAGGTTAGGGTTAGGTTATGTGCACGCGGGCGCGCATACATGCATACATACACACGTGCATACTAGATTTTACCCCCAATAAATACTCCTTCGTTGAAGACTTGTTTCTTTAGGGAACATTTTGGCCTTTGTTCATAGAGAGGCCTTTACTTTCGATCCATCACAGGCCTTCCCTCTGAAGACATCGTTACTGGGTTAAGTGCACTCCATGTGGTTTCCCCTTAACAGTTTCACTGAATGCACTTTGCAGTTTTTTTTTTCCCCACTACCTCTCTCCATTTCATTTTCCCTGTTCACCCACTCTTTTCAGATAGTTCACCCTATGTTTTTCCGGCTTTCCCGTTCTTCACAGTCTTTCTCATATTTTTCCTTCTTCTTAAAAAAAAACGCAGTAAAAATTTCCCTTGCTTTCCTCGGCTGTTCGCTTCTATGTGGCTCCCCCCCCCTCTGCATCTGCCTCGTCCCCCTCCCCCCCCCCCCCCCCCACCCCCGCCCCCACTGCCCCACCGTGACCTCGGTGTGTGTGGGAGTGTTGATTCGGCTGTTCTGTAATCCGTGGGAAAACCTAACCTATGAATCGAATGTTAGGGGACTCTCGTTAGTGGGATTATAAAGCCTTTCATAATCCGCGGGGGAGACCAGACCGGGGAAACTTGTATGTAGAAGGCGTACATTTGTAACTGGAAAGAAAACCTCTAGAGTTGAATGAAAAGAAAGGAAGAAGACAAAAAGCTTTGTTGCAAATCTGAAGGTTGATACCACCACCCAAGGGTAAAGCGACTGCACTGGAGGGCTTTTGGGAAGTGAGGGGTGACGGTGGGGGTAGGGTAGGGTGCGGGATAGGATCAGGATAAGGAGGGAGAGAGAGAGATGATTGGATTGAGAAGGCTTCCAGCTAACCTTTCCCAGCCACTTGGTTGGTGGCCTCGACATGGGTTATGTAGCGTGCCGTCTTTTATCAGAAAGCGGTTTTCCAAGAGAGGACATCGCCACCCCTTACCCCACTCCCCACCCCACACGTCACCCCCAGTCTCTCTCTCTCTCTCTCTCTCTCTTCTCTCTCTCTCTCTCTCTCTCTCTCTCTCTCTCTCTCTCCACTCACACACAAACACACACACCACACACACACACACACTCTGAGTGCACGGTTCTCAACTTCCCTGAGCAAGCCGGAAGAAATGAAAGTGGTGGTGGGGGGGGGGGGGGGGGGGGGGGGGTTGGTGGAAGAGGGGGGGCTGATGGCAGAAACGAAACCGATTGGTCGACCAGGTCAGTTCCTGGGTCTGATCAGGGATTTCCCACCGCAGTTCAAGAAGTTGGTTGGTGCATGCTTTCGGCGAAACACTTTAGGAGAGAACAGTCGGTGTCGGCGACCGCAAAACTGATATGCTCTGCTCGCGGTTTCACTCAACTGGTTTCAGTTTCTGATAAAGGTGTGGGGTTGGGGTGGGACGGGGCGGGACGGGATGGAGGGAGAGGAGAATTAGAAGTATCTGCACTGCAAATCCCGGATGTCGTGTTGTTTTGGTGTCATTGACGGGTAATGTAGTATGCTCTGTTGACGGCGAAGTCGTTGTCCTTGCACACCACCACCACCCCTACACCCCCCCCCCCCCCCCCCACTCGCGTGGCAGGCTCGAACTGTTGCATCCTTGTCTTCACTGACATGCATATGGTTGTGATGAAACAAGGATGTGCCTGTTGTTGTGTAATGACACAGCGGTGATTTATGATTTTTTCCCCCTCCCCCTTTGTCAGAGCTGGGGGGTGGGGGGGGGGGGGCGTGATGGTTCAAGTTGTCAGGGTTACGGAAGCTTGCGTTGTCAGTTAACCGGTTAGATGGTGGGCCGTTAGCTGGTTTGGGGCCGTGGGTTGTTTTTGCATTAATCAGTTTTGCGGACTGTTGGTCTTTTGTCCTGTTGTTTATTATTCATGCGACGCAGATGGTGACCTGACTTTTAGCGACAGCGATGAAATGAACTAGATTTTTTTTCCCCACTGGTTTTGTAAGAAATGGGTCAGCATTCTGCGTAATGCGCTGAATGTGGTCAGAGATAGTTCATACAAATGAGGTATTCTCGTTCTTATTCTCTCTGTCTGTCGTCTCTCTCTCTCTCTCTCTCTCTCTCTCTCTCTCTCTCTCTCTCTCATATTACGGTACTAGCAAACTCAGCGAACACTCCTTATTACCGAGCGTGTCTCCCCCTGTCTGTCAACAGGTGAAGAACTGTGAGAAGCTTCAGAACATCGTCCTCAGCGCCAGCGACGCCTCGCGGCAAGTCGCAGCGAGGCCGGAACTCCACGGAGAGCCCCCCTCCTCCTCCTACCCCCCGAGCTGCGTGCTGGTGGAGGTGCCTCCCGACGACCTGAGCGCCGATGAAGACTTCGTCTGCAACTACCACGACACGATCATCTACAGCGACATCTACCCCAAGCCCGTCATCCAGCTGCCAGTGTGATGGAGGAAGACTGCCACCAGCCAGACTTGGAGGAAAAACAAAATTGAACTCAGGATCATCCCAATCCTGATGGACCCTGGAGGATTATCCCTAATCCTGGGTTCGTCTCGGTCTCCTGATGGAGTCGGGTCGCCTCCGTCTCGACTGAACAGAGACGAGACAGCCAGCTCTGTTGCTGTGGCGGGAGTCCAGGTCAGGCAGCAGCCCTTCTCTGAGGCAGATCAGCGCCGACAGAGGCGGGTGACGTGCGGCGTGAGGCTGGGAGGTGATCTCCTGGCGTCTCCACGGAACTTGGGTCTGCAGAGAGGGGAGCATCTGACGCCTCCTGGAGAACCTATTGGTGGTATGGAAAGCATCTGAAGTGGCTGTGGACCAGCTGGACGAGCATCTGAAGCTGCAACAGAATACCCTCAAGAGACGCCATCTGAAGTCGCTGTGGAGGAGCATCCGAAGCAGCTACGAGGGAGCATCTGGATCTTCCCTGGAGAAAAAACAACAACAGTGAAGCGCGAAAATGAACATCTCAAGCTGCCGTGGATGAGCATCTCAATCAGCTGCGGAGAAGCATTTTCAGCTCCTGAGGAGAAACTGAACTCGCTGATGCCCAGCATCATCAGAAAGGTCCGTGAAGATCATGGAACTGATAAACGGGTCATCACCTGTGCACGGTGATTCATATGCCCATGGTGGACAAGGAGACAGACGTTAGCTGCCGAGTTCGTTGTCTTGGACAATGACGTTCAGTGAATTGTTTGTTCACAGTTTGGGGGAAAAACATTGTCCATTGAAGTTCACTGTATTCAGAGTCCGCATGTACATATTCATCGAATTCATTGTTGGTATATTGCATAAAAAGTGTCGCCTGTAAAAAAAACAAAACGTCATAATAATCATGACCACTTGCAAATTATCATTAGGGGGTCATCACATCATGTCTTAACCGATAATAGTAAACATTATGTTTGATAGATTTGTTTTATATGATCATTGTCAACATTATGGATGTTTTCTACCTTTTTATCGTTTTTAACAGTAAAGTTATATGTAAATGAAATAGGTGGGTGTGGGTGGGGGAGTTGGTGCGAGAACTGAAATGACAGTGTACTGCAGTGTCGAGGTTATTGTAACATTAAGGGACGTGTGTGTGTGTGTGCGATCTTCAGTAGTCAATAGAATAATTGATAGAAATATTTATCGTGGTCTTCAGGTTGCATCTGGCAACCCAAAAAAGGCCTAGGAACAACTTTGTTGTTGATGTGTGTTGTTGATGTTGTTTCTGAAGTGCTTATGAAATCAGGATTGATTTATGTTTAACATCATGGTTATATTATTGAACAGAAAAAAAAAGAAACCTGAACCGGTTGTTTGGTGTGACATCATAGTTATATGGAATAAATAAAAGAAAAGAAGCCGAAACCATTTGTTGTGTCGACTTGCCCGGGCACGTGTGTGTGTGTGCGCTTGGCCTCTGCCTCTCTCTACACTAAACTTGTATGGTGCCGCTTTTCTTGTTCGTTTGTGTGAGATCGACACGTGCGTCTCTCTCTCTCTCTCTCTCTCTCTCTCTCTCGCTCTCGCTCTCTCTCCATTGTGCGGCGTGTTGTAATGCCTAGCGCCTCCCTTTTAGCCTCTCCTGTCTGTGTTTGTAGTATGCAGGTATGTGTGTGTGAGAGACAGAAAGAGACCAGCTCGGCAACAACATATAATATATATATAATATATGGCTTCACAAGGAGTCGCTCAGATCTCCCACGTTGTTAAGCCTAACACTGACGGCATCACAGAAATGGATGAGAGAGACGGGACAAGCGGTGATGCCGCGTGAGATGGCGACTTGTTAGGAGAAGGCGGTCGTGATGACGCCTTCCACACACATCTGCACAGACATATATATATATATATATAAACAAATACGCGCGCGCGCGGGCACGTTTGCAGCGGGCGGTTTGTTTTTATTTGCATTCACAAGCGCACACAGCCTTGTCAAATTGCCTACCGTCTCTCTCTTTCTCACACACACGCACACACACACACACATACATGCACGGATGGACGCACGCACGATCACACACACACAAACATACACACTCCGCGAATTCATGATCTGAAATCCCTTACCCCCCCCCCCCCCCCCCCCCCACACACACACACACACACACACACCTGCCGTCTCTCTGTGTGTCTCCATTCAGTTTTCTTTCACTGATGCAGATACAAACGCAAAGCAAACATGCGTGCGTCATAACGAGTTAGATATCACATCCTGTAGATAGAACATTGAAAAATAAAACGTACGCACGTGCACACAGATACACCACACACACATACACCATACACACATACACCACACACACACACACACACACACACACACCCGCACACCCGCACACACACACACACACACACACACACACACACACACACACACGCACACACACACACACTCACTCAGACACACCACACACACACACTTAAAAGAGCAGGTTCAAAACTTCACTCCCTCATCTTCAGCCCAGCGCCTCACTTCCAAACAGGAAAGCCCAACCCGCCCCTCTCCCCCCATTTCCGGTCCTCACGGAAGAAGAGGAGGGGGCGGATGGGAGAAGAGGAGGGGTGGGGTGGGTGGGAAGAGAGAGACTCGCCGTCCTTTTTCCCGCCCATCCCACCTCTTTATATCTATCCGCCAAAGTGATGATGACAAGTCGACATAAGAACCACAACTCTCATCATCACCATATACGGGTCATCGTCA
>CM031600.1:71076986-71086986 GCA_018398815.1 Conus ventricosus | reverse complement strand
CGCCTCACCCCCTCCACCCTCCCGAACCCCGTCTGAAATCCAGGTGCAATGTGCTGTGATTGCCTGTGATGTTTCGTCGCTTGTGACATTTGGAGCATATCGAAGCGGAGGAGTGGCATGGAAACCAAAGGGGGAGGTCAGTCTTAATGCACTCCCTAGGATTTGCGTTTAGGCACATTCCCTCTTCTTTTTTTTTTCACCCGCCTCGGGGGTCATTTCGAGCGTGGAGTGATTACTGAACTGTACACCGGGATGGATCCCTGTCTGCTTTATCCCCCTCGGTGGACGGTGAACACTACACCGGGATGGATCCCTGTCTGCTTTATCCCCCTCGGTGGACGGTGAACTTTACACCGGGATGGATCCCTGTCTGCTTTATCCCCCTCGGTGGACGGTGAACTTTACACCGGGATGGATCCCTTGTCTGCTTTATCCCCCTCGGTGGACGGTGGGGCATTAAACCTGAAGGAACCCGGTCTTACCTTGAATGACACTGGGGTCTGCCTGGGTGTATCCCTCAGCACTTCACGGAAGTTTATTCTCAGGAGATGTCACTTCCATTACGCTGGGAGGCTTCTTAAAACTGAATTCCCAATTCCACTTTTTTTTTCTTTCCCACGCTGCTCATCTTCACGTGCACTCTATGAAAACTTAATCGTGTCGCACCCCCCTCCCCCCCCCAAAAAAAAAAAGACAAAAAAGACAAAAAACAAACAAAACAAAAGCAAAACAAAACAAAATAACCCTTTTCTCCGTGATTTTTTCTTCTTCAGGAAGAAGACGAATTTTCTCCACGTGAATATGAATACGTTGACGTTGTTTGCTTGGTGTGTGTGTGTGTGTGTGTGTGTGTGTGTGTGTGTGTGTGTGTGTGTGTGTGTGTGTGTGTGTTTTGCGTCTTAATACGGTGGTTATATCTCATCTCCATGAAAACATTAAATTACGATTCATGAATACCAGTAACTGTATGACTCACGTATGCGCAGTGGCGTGGTTGGTATCTTTGCCATAATCAACTTTTTTTTTTTTTTTTTGCAGTGCTTAACAGCTTATCGGGTCTAACAGTTCTTTACTTTCTGTTCATTGACAACTGTCCTGATGTCTAAACTGCGACGGGAGAGTCCTCCCGCTGAAAAGCATGGATCATGGGACAGCTGAAAATGAATGAAAGTAATAATAAAAATAATGATCAGAACGGAAAATAAGAAAGAACATGAAAACAACATTAACTTCATGAATACACCAGCGCAGTATTAATGTTGTTGTTTTGCTCAAGGGAGCAACGCCAACGCTAATCGCTGAATGTTCGATTGAACGTTTCTCTGCGTGCAAACTGGGAGTGTGCCTGTTTTTGTGTTGTTGTTGTTGTTGTTGTCGTTGTCGTCGTTGTCGTTGTTGTTGTTGTTGTTGTTGAAACTTTCCAGAAATCGATAAGACGGACGACCGGGTAATAAACAAGCGTTCGACAAACAAGGAAACAAGCAACAAGACAAACATCAACATAGATGAACATCTTCCCATTGCCTTTGCTGGTGAGACATGTATAATCCGCTCGGAACGGTCGATTGATCCTTCGTGTCAGAAGGACGGATGTTTTGTGGACCAATCGGAGATCGTTGCCGATCATTTCTGACCTTTTGCCAAATAGACAACAACATTCAGATAAGCTAGGATTGTATCGAAGATGGAAACAGCTTCGAAGCGGAAAGAAGCTCAGTCCAACATCTGGGGTTGTTTTTTTTAAGTTTGTGTTTTAGTCCCTGTCTCTGTAGTGTCGGCCAAAACGCTTCGCCGATCGTTCTACACCTCCTCGCCTCTGGAAGCCTGCAAACAGCAGGCGTCGACACAGTGTCCAGACCCGGATCAGTTATGCGCGAAGGGAGGGTGGGGAGGAAGCGGGGGTCCAAAAGATGGTCTGTAGATCCTATCGATGAAGGGGGTGGGGGTGGGGAGTGCCAAATTACCATTTTTGCCAGCCGGGCAGCGGGAGGGGAGGTATCCTTGGACCCTCTCTCGTGGACAAAAACTCTCTCCCCCACCCTCTCTCTCTCTCTCTCTCTCTCTCTCTCTCTCTCTCTCTCTCTCTCTCTCTCTCTCTCTCTCTCTCTCTCTCTCTCTCTTCTAGCGTGCGTTGGTGCGTGCGTGCGTGCGTGGTGGTGTGTGTGTGTGTGTGTGTGGTGTGTGGTGTGTGTGTGTGTGTGTGTGTGTGTGTGTGTGTGTGTGTGTGTGTGTGTGTGTGTGTGTGTCTCTCTCTCTGTGTGTGTGTGTGTGTGTGTGTGTGTGTGTGTGTGTGTGTGTGTGTGTGTGTGTGTGTGTGTGTTCATGCCACCAGCTTGCACGTTGGTCTGCGCGTGTGCTGTGACTAAAACCTTCAACATCTCTCTGCACTTGTGTTTTTCTCATGATCCCTTTCCCTCCATCCCCATCACCCCCACCTCCCCTCCCTCACAGTCAGGCGTTCTGCGTTTTCCGCTAGGGGGAAGAGGAGGATGGTGAAAGGGAGGGGGGATGGTGAAGGAGGAGAGGGGGATGGAAAGGGGATAGAACCTGTTGGAATTGCACCATGACTTTACTTTGTCCACACAATCCATGTCACACCACACACACACACACCACACACACACACACACACCACACACCACACACACACACACACACACACACACACACACACACACACACACACACACACACTTTACTGCAGTTTTCTTAAACTGATCCTTTTAGAGCTGTACGCTGGAAAGGGGAAGGGGAATAGACACACATGATGTAAAACGCGAAGCTTGTCTTGCACGTAATGCCTTTATTTTCTCCTATAGTCAGATTCACGGAGGGATAGGAATTTATTTTTGGTCCCAGAGAGGTTTCCCCGGTTGCTTTGACTAAAGGTCAAGGAAGATTAGTTTTTATGCGTAGAAAGAGCGATGCAAAAAACGTAAGCGGGGGGAAATGGGGGGCGTGGGGGGGGGGGGGAAGAATTTTTTTTTTATACCTGTACTTTTCGTGGAGATTTCATGCCTTCTTACCGCTGACAATATGTGATGCAATGCGTATATATATATTATATATATAATATATATATAATATATATATATAATATTGTACATTTTTAAATTTGGGCACGCCGGTGTTTAGATTGTGGTTGTGGGGTGTGATTTTATATTTATATAATATATATATTATATATATTATACTTGAACAGCAAAGCCACAACCGATGGAAGCTGGAAGAGGTGTGTCCCCCCCCCCCGCCCCCCCCCCCCCCCCCCCCCCCCACCCCCCCCCCCCCCCCCCCCCCCCCCCCCCCCCGAATTTGCAGAAATCATTATAACAGCAGGTCCTGTGCGTACAAAATGTCACCCGGTAAAAATGTCACCCGTAAAAATTCACCCACGGTGACGTTTTCTGTCGGCGGCCTTAGTATTCATGTCCAATGCAGAAAATCACATTTTCTGTCGGCAGTTTTGTATACATCCAATGCAGAACAATGACATTTTCTGTCGGGATGTTTTGCATTCATGTCCAGTGCAGAACAATCACATTTTCTACCGGTAGGTCGTATATTCATTTCTTATGCGGAACAGTCACCATTCGTGATGTATGACTTTTGTTCGGGTTTGACGTCATCAGTGGCACGTGATCTAGGTGCACGAGCCGGAGAGGAGAAGATGAATTACTGAATATGCCGAAATGATGATTAACGATGGATTTGGATTCAGTTGCACGCGTGCACACACAACACACACACACACACACACACACACACACACACACACACACACACACACACACACACACACACACACACACACACGCACGCACACACACACACACACACACACACACACACACACACCACACTACACACACCACACACACCACCACACAACACACACACACACACACACACACACACACACACACATACGCACACAAACACAATTGTCAAGTATACAAATTTATGGCCAGAAGTACTGTAAAGACATAGGCTCATATACGCGTGTCTCCCCTTTTGTCCCTCAGACGCCTTCACTAAGCCAAGACAGTCTTCAAGCCACGCTCTGTCGTCACAACACTGAATGAGACTCCTTCACTAAAGCCAAGACAGCCTCAAAGCCACGCCTCTGTCGTCACAACAATGAATGAGAACTCCTTCACTAAAGCAAGACAGTCTTCAAGCCACGCCTCTGTCGTCACAACACTGAATGAGACTCCTTCACTAAAGCCAAGACAGTCTTCAAGCCACGCTCTGTCGTCACAACAATGAATGAGACTCCTTCACTAAGCCAAGACAGTCTTCAAGCCACGCTATGTCGTCACAACACTGAATGAGACTCCTTCACTAAAGCCAAAGACAGCCTCAAAGCCACGCCTCTGTCATCACAACAATGAATGAGACTCCTTCACTAAAGCCAAGACAGTCTTCAAGCCACGCCTATGTCGTTACAACACTGAATGAGACTCCTTCACTAAAGCCAAGACAGCTCAAAGCCACGCCTGTGTATCACAACAATGAATGAGACTCCTTCACTAAAGCCAAGACAGCCTCAAAGCCAGCCTCTGTCGTCACAACAATGAATGAGACTCCTTCACTAAAGCCAAGACAGCCTCAAAGCCACGCCTCTGTCGTCACAACACTGAATGAGACTCCTTCACTAAAGCCAAGACAGCCTCAAAGCCACGCCTCTGTCGTCACAACAATGAATGCGACTCCTTCACTAAAGCCAAGACAGTCTTCAAGCCAGCTCTGTCGTCACAACAATGAATGAGACTCCTTCACTAAAGCCAAGACAGTCTTCAAGCACGCCTCTGTCGTCACAACAATGAATGAGACTCCTTCACTAAAGCCAAGACAGTCTTCAAGCCACGCCTCTGTCGTCACAACAATGAATGAGACTCCTTCACTAAAGCCAAGACAGCCTCAAAGCCACGCCTCTGTCGTCACAACAATGAATGAGACTCCTTCACTAAAGCCAAGACAGTCTTCAAGCCACGCCTCTGTCGTCACAACAATGAATGCGACTCCTTCACTAAAGCCAAGACAGTCTTCAAGCCACGCCTCTGTCGTCACAACAATGAATGAGACTCCTTCACTAAAGCCAAGACAGTCTTCAAGCCACGCCTCTGTCGTCACAACACTGAATGAGACTCCTTCACTAAAGCCAAGACAG
Organism: Conus ventricosus; assembly: GCA_018398815.1. Lineage (NCBI taxonomy): Eukaryota > Metazoa > Mollusca > Gastropoda > Neogastropoda > Conidae > Conus > Conus ventricosus. The sequence goes on along the minus strand of CM031600.1, from coordinate 71,081,816 downwards.
TCTTCAGCACGCCTCTGTCGTCACACACTGAATGAGGCTCCTTCACTAAAGCCAAGACAGTCTCAAACCCACGCCTCTGTCATCACAACAATGAATGAGACTCCTTCACTAAAGCCAAGACAGTCTTCAAGCCACGCCTCTGTCGTCACAACAATGAATGAGACTCCTTCACTAAAGCCAAGACAGTCTTCAAGCCACGCCTGTGTCGTCACAACAATGAATGAGACTCCTTCACTAAAGCCAAGACAGTCTTCAAGCCACGCCTCTGTCGTCACAACAATGAATGAGACTCCTTCACTAAAGCCAAGACAGTCTTCAAGCCACGCCTCTGTCGTCACAACACTGAATGAGGCTCCTTCACTAAAGACAAGACAGTCTCAAAGCCACGCCTCTGTCATCACAACAATGAATGAGGCTGAGGGACTAAAGGGCTTTGTTCCCTGCCGCTGACGCTGGGATGCAAGTAGTCAGGCATGTCAGTGACTACGCTTGATTTCTTCCACCACCATCGCCATCACCATCACCATCACCATCAGAGGACTGCTACTGTTATTACTACTACTACTGCTGCTACTACTACTTCTGCTGCTGCTGCTGCATGCTGCTGCTACCAATTGTAGCAGCAGCAGCAACAGTAGCAGCAATAGTATTAGTTGTAATGATATTTGTAATAACAGCAGCAGTCCTCCTCCGCGGCTAAGCAATTATTGTCGTCAGTTAAAGGGGGGGGGGGGGGGGGGGGGCTTAGTAGGCGGTGTCCTGCGTATGTTGGAACAAGGCAGGCGCCACTGAACACCACCGAAGTGACTCGGCAGCAGTGCAGTGTCTCCTCCGGTGGGTTGCCTCTTGACAACTTGACATTAAATGCTCCCTGTGGATTGCCGGTGCCGCAGCTGCGTCTGTGGACGGGGTGTCGGAATGAGCGCTGTAGGTGCAACGCCACTGAGGTGGCACAGAAGATGGGACAACAACAACAACAGCAACAACAACAACAACAACAACAACAACAAAACAGTAGCAGCCCTCTGGTAGCCGATAGCATCATTACCATCATGGTAGCCAGCAGGGCCAGGCGTTTCTTGTGCATCTGTATCACAAAACACTAACTGGACATAGCCAAACAATACATTCTTCACTAATGGTGATCATCAATATATCTTTCTTTCTCTCGCGTTCCCGACCATGCTAGATCCTCAATCCCGTTAGTCAGGCGAAGTCTGCAGTCCGCCGCAGAGACCCACCGGTGCCCACAGCTTCTCCTGGACCTCAACGGGACTGGGCCAGGTCTTCCTGTATCGCTTCTCCAGTCGCTGTGTGTGTGAGCCCCTTTTGAGGCTGGAGGCCTGGCGCTGTCCCCGCCAGGAGAACCACGGGACGAGCACCATTCAATTCAGTTCAATTCAATTCAATCAACTTATTGTCCATCGGAAATTTTTCTTCTGCTCCACATCATTTCACAAGTACATAAGACATTACAAAAAGACATCATAAATCGTTACATGAAAACCCTGTGTTATTATATACATTACATCAACACTCACACACCCCTCCCGCACACACACACACACACACACACACACACACACACACACACACACACACACACACGCGCGCGCGCGCGCGCGCGCGCGCGCGCGCACATGAAATAAACTTTAAATCCATAAGACATAAAACATTACATAGATTATAAAAAACAATACATAAAACACAAACTCACCCGCACCAATGCCCAAACACTAAAACACACAGGGGGCCGGATAGCTCAGTTGGTAGAGCGCCGGACTCGTGATCCTGGGGTTGCGGGTTCGAATTTCGGTATAGGGGGATTTTTCCTCGGAGTTAACATTGGTTCTGACTCCATTCCCCATATAGTCCTTCGAATGAGACTATAAACCGAGGTTCCGTGTGTGAACGCACGCATAACATCTTGCACACACGTAAAATCCCATCACCAATTTTCGGAAGAGAAGGCCAGTTTGGCCGTTGGTATGGATGACACGTGACACATAGCATGCACCTTCCCGAAGATGGAGTATGGCTGCCTTAATGGCGGGATAAAAAGGGCCATACACACAAAACTCCACTGCCTGGCTATACAGGGAGTGTCCGCAGGAGTATCAGCCTGCGTACGCAGAAAGAAAGAAAAGACTAAAACACACACACATGCGTACACACACCCACACCCACACCCACATACACACACACACACACACACACACACACACACACACAACACACACACACACACACACACCACGCACACCACTCACATAGTCACATTTAAAAGCATAATATTGCAAACTGAACTGTTCATATCTGAGAGACAAGGGTCATAGCAGTCAATCACGGGCTTTTAGAGTTTAAACTGTCGTCGAAGATCAGTCTGCATGGCCATATTGGGTGAGGTGCGCAGTGTCTGGTCTTCTCCTGTGCTTGAGACTCTGCAGGAGGTCTACCCGCTGGCCTCAGCCGACACATTCCCACTTCAGAGCAGCTCACGGTTGTCTGGTTACCTTGGTAACACGGGGCCAACGTACACCACACCGTGCGGGTTTGGACTCCAACTTTTCCTTCTCTTAGACTACGTTGGTTCGCGGCACTTTGTTTCGTATTATCCAGTGTACCCCTAAGCGCAAAGCTTGAGGGGATCCCCAATCCGCCAACAAGGGGACGCGCGCCTCTACGCTGTTTATCCCTGGCGGGGGTATCAACATATGACATGTTAGTACAACATGTCACCCCAGGCACAGGAGATGACATTTTGTACCGGGAGTGACATTTTGTGCCGCAGCGTGTGTACAAAAAAACAAATCACCGGGTAACGTTTTCTACAAACGTGATATTTTGTGTCGTAAGAAGCGCTAAGACTGTACTGTTGTTGTCGTTGTTTTTGTTGTTGTACCTGGCTAAAAGAATCCAGGGATCATCGAACAGCCGAAGCACTTGAACGCTATGGTACAAATGCATCGGCTTGGGATGAGAACATTACGTGAGTGACCGTTTTTGATTACCCGCCACATGGGCAGCTACACTCCAACTTCGAGGGATTTTGGAGACCGATAATGTTATGCTAGGAGCTTGTCACAACTGAAGACAATCCCGCATAACTATGCAGAGCATAACAACATTTCGATGTAGCCTTTTGGTGTTCTAGCCTATGTCAATTGGTCTGACAGCCTTAAGCCAAGGCAAGACTAATCAATACATCACACAAAGAAGAAGAAGAACAGCAAAGACAGATCAAACCTCTTTCAGAGGACATGCCAGTCAAGCAACCACATTTGAATACTTCATCCAGCTATAAAAAAAAACAAAAAAACAACACAACAACAACAACAACAACTGGTGGGCGGAAACAAACAGGAAAATTGACCCCCTGCCGTCATGACAGCTTTGACCTCCTCTGTCGGTCGCTCCGCTGTTACCGCGGGATGGTTGCTACTGGCTCGTGCAACTCGCTCATCAGCAGGAATTTGCCGCTGCGCATCATCGTAGGCGGCGGGGGGGGGGGGGGGGGGGGGGGGTGTAGGGGGGGTAGGGGGATGAGGTGGGGGGGTGTGGGGGGGGGGGTTGAGGGGCTGCCTCACGTGATTCAACAACGCCTGCATAAATCTCGTTTGACCGGCTTGAGAGGTCATCTCCCCCACTCGCTTGCACGCCATTGATGGAGAAGCTGCAGTCAGAGCCACCTGAAAACAAAACAGAACAGGTGCATGACGTTTGAGAGTGTTCACGATCTTGCCAATGATTTCTTCCTGTCAGTTTTTGTATCAGTTGTGCCGAGACACAGAAAAGATGAGAAGAAAAAAAAGGAAGAGCGATCTAAGATTTCTTTTCTAATCTCTAGAAACGCGTTGATCAATCCAGTAACAAATAACAGTCAGAACGAGGCCGAATCAATGATTGCGTTCTATAAAATCTCTCTCTCTCTCTCTCTCTCTCTCTCTCTCTCTCTCTCTCATTTTCAACTTTCCAATCTGTTACGCACATACACTAGCACACACCCACACACCCACACACACACACTTCATCAACATGCAACGTGATTTCATTTTCTTGCTCGGACCAAGCGAACTATCTTTGCTCGGACTAAGTCATAATGTTTTTACAGCCAGGTTGATCTCGAAGGCCATATCTGGCAGGACAACAAGCAACCATCACAAACAGAACTCTGAATGCCCAGTAATATCGCAGACAGACGGACGTGGCACGGCGATTGAGGAGGGAGGGAAGGAGGGAGGAGGAAAGGTCTGTGTGTGGGGGGGGGGGGGGAGCTAGAGAAGAGGAGGGGGGGCAGTTCCCCTGACTTTGATCACGAGGGGAGAAGGGGAAGGGGGGAGGGTTATCATGTCTTTCTCCTTTTAACCTCACGTTCCACTCCCCACCCCCACCCCACCCACCACACGCCCTCCCACCCCAACTAAATAAACCATGGTTAAAAGAAAAAGAAAAGTTGAAAGAGAGAGAGAGAGAAAGAAGAGAGAGAGAGAGAGAGAGAGAGAGAGAGAGAGAGAGAGAGAGAGAGAGAGAGAGTTTAAAAACAGGGGGGAGAAGGAGGAGAAGGAGGAGGTGAAGAACAGGAAACAGGCGATTCGCTCAGCACTTTCCGCCAGCCGGTCGTCGAAAGCCTTGTGAAGTAAAAAAAAAAAATAATATAATAATAACAACAAAAAGCCTCGCCACGGGGGGGAGACAACCGGAAACCAGTCTGTTGACTCTGTCTTCTTCTCTCCTTCTCCTTTGAAGTCTCGTTTCCGAGACAGCAGGACTCCCGCCCGACTCCCGCCCGACTCTCCCTTTCCTCCCAGCTGGTGGGAGTTCTTGTCGTGG
>CM031600.1:71054486-71056986 GCA_018398815.1 Conus ventricosus | reverse complement strand
CATGACTTGCTACTCCGAAACTGTCGGCTATTTTCGTCGTCAGTAAAGAGGAAAGCTGGTTTTGTGTGTGTGTGGTGTGTGGGGGGGGGGGGGGGGGGGGGGGGGGGGGGGGGGGGGGGGGGGGGGGGGGGGGGGGGGGGGGGGGGGAAGGGGAGTGCGTGCATGCAGTGTGTTGGGGGGTGTGTGCCTGTGTTTTGGGGGGGGGGGGGAGGGGGGGGGTGCGTGTGTGTGTTGTGTGGGTGTGTGGTGTGTGTGTGCCGTGCCGTGGTGTGGTTGGGGTGTGTGTGTGTGTGTGTTGTGTGTTTTTTGTGTTGGTGTGTGTGTGTTGTGTTGGTGTGTGTGGTGTTGGTTGGTTTTGTTTTGTCTTCTCAAATAGTACCCCAAGTAGCATGAAGGAACATTCAAAGCAAAAGTATCGGCCCCTTTTGAGGTTTCCTTTTTTGGTTCGTAAATTTCGGTAATATGCAACACACCAAGCATATCACGAAAGAACATTTCACATGTTGATTCGAAAGACCAAGAAGGGGACAAAAAGGGGAATGGAAAATGCAAGGAAGAGGGGTTGGGGGAGGGGGGGGGGGGGGCAACGACAAAAAAAGGGGGGCAGGGGGGGAGGGGGGACAGGGAAGATGGGGTGGAAAGGCCCTCGGCAGACCCACAAAAAAAAAGGCCCACGACTCTGAGGGGGGACAAAAAGTAGCAAAACAAAATGAACTAAACAAATTCAAGCGCGTTTTGTTTTTTTTAATCATTTATTTATTTATTCTTGAAATTCCGCGAACCCCTTTCCAACCACCAATGCGTCAGGTTGTGTTGTGGTTGTTATTTTTTTTTGTTTTTTTGGGTTTTTTGTTGTGAAATCCGTTCGACGCCATAACCCAGCTGCCACCGAACAGAATTTTCCGCAGGAAAGAGTTTCAGCATGGGAAATTAATTACGAACCGGTTTCGGGGCCCTAAAATTCTCATACAAAACCCCAACGTACAAAAACAACAGAATTTTTCTCCAAGTCCCCCCGCACACCCCACCACACACACACACACACACCACACCACCACACACCACACACACACACACACACACCCGCACATCACACGCATAAAAAATATTAACCAATACAAAACACAGAGAAGGAGGGGGGGGGCAATATACCTTTTCAAACGCCCCCCCCACCACCCCCCCCCCCCCCACCCCCCCCCCCAACTCCCCCCCCACTTTCCCCGCCCCCCCCCCCACCCCCACCCCCCCCCCCCCACCCCCCCCCCCCCCCCCAACCCCCCCCCCCCCCCCCCACCCCCCCCACCACCCCCACCCACCCCCAAACCCCCCCCCCCCCCCCCCCCCCCCCCCCCCCCCCCCCCCCCCCCCCCCCCCCCCCCCCCCCCCCCCCCCCCCCCCAAACGCACGCGCACTGCTCTTTCTCTTTGTTCGTATCCTTCATCATAAAGGCGTTCTTCTCTCTCACACACACTCCTACACACCTCTAAAGTTCCGGGGTAAAACTCCTCCTTATTACCCCTCCCCTCCCTGGCCTCTTCCCCCACCCCCACCCCCGACCCTCACCCACACCCCTTACCCTCTTTCTTCCCCCTCCCACAACCCTGATCCCCTTAATTAACTCCCTTTTATCAGTCACCCCCCCCCCACCCCCACCCCCCCCCCCACCCCCACTAGCTCACCTACCCTGTCCCGTCTTCCCCGTTATCGCACGCGCTTTTGTATCTCGTAGAAGCGTGAGTGTCCTTCGTATCCGTGGTCTCTTCTTTGGTGTTTTGCAAATGCGTTTCTTCAACCCGCTGTGGCGTTTCTCGTAATCCCGCGTTTTGGAAGAGGAAGACAAATGCACGGGCAAAGAATTATCCCCCCCCCCCAACGCTTATACGCTCTCTCTCTCTCTCTCTCTCTCTCTCTCTCTCTACTTCTCTGGTCCTCCTCTCTCTCTCTCCCCACTTCTCTCTCTCTCCCCTCTCTCCCCGTGATTAAATAAAACAAAATAAAACAAAAGTTACTGTCGGCTGTTAGGGCGTGATGGGTACGTGCTGAAGAGGTTAAAACTGTCCGAAATGATTATGACTTTTTTTTTTTTGGGGGGGGGGGGGGGGGGGGGGGGGGGGGGGGGTTGGGGGGAGAGGGAGTCTCAAGCACTGTTTTACACTCAAACTGTTGTTTTCTGTACGACGCCTTTTTGTTTGGTTAAACAGGACATTATGAAGTTATGATGAACACATATGTGCGTGTGCGTGTGTGTGTGTGTGTGTGTGTGTGTGTGTGGGTGTGTGTGTGTGTGTTGTGTGGTGTGTGTGTGTGTGTGTTGGTGGCTGTATAATATGGAATGAATACTTTTTATGACCCTTTAAATGGTCATGAAAGTATCGATGAATTTGTTGTTGATGTTGTTGTTGTGGTTTGTTGTTGTTGTTGTTGTGTTGTTGTGTTGTTGTTGTTGTTGTTACTGCTGTTGCTGCGCTGCTTTGTTTGAGACCTTGTAAAAATCAAAGAG
>CM031600.1:71034486-71036986 GCA_018398815.1 Conus ventricosus | reverse complement strand
GCTGTGTAACCAGTGATGAAGGGTGAGTACGACTGAGAGAGAAGGAATCTGGAAGAAAGGAGGTAGGAAGGGGAGGGGTGGGGTGGAGGGTAGGGAGGCGTGGGGACGAAGAGGAAAAGAAGGCGACAGGTGGTGGAGGGGGGGAGGGGGTGGGGGGGGGGAGGGGTGGGGGGGGGGGAGGGGGAAATGGGGAGAGGGAGGTGCAGGGGTGAATGGCTTTCTGCATGTATGGACTGCTTGCTGAGCAGACCGGTGGTTCTGTGCACTTTGCTGTGTTTTAGTGTTGTATACACAGCACTGTAGGAGAAACAACACAACTAATAGTTTACTATTGTCACTGTTCTCTCCTCCACAAATGAGCAAATATAAAAAAACCATTCAAGCAAACAAAACAAGCAGATGCGTAAAAAAAAAAAGTTACGTAAAACCCAAAAAGGAAAGAAGAAAAACGTTGATAAACACGCACGCACGCACTCGCACACGCACACGCACACGCACACACACACACACACACTCGGTAAAAGTGTTGCGTTGTGTATTCACCCAACTTTACTTTTCTCAGATTTTGCTGTCTCTCTTCTTCTTCTTGTTCTTGTTCTTCCTCTTTTTCTTCTTCTTCACTGTCTGTCTGTCTGTCTGTCTGTCTGTCTGTCTCTCTCTCTCTCTCTCTCTCTCTCTCTCTCTCTCTCTCTCTCTCTCTCTCAATCTTGTTATAATACAAGACAATGGCTACGATCATCCCCACGTTGCAAGATGAGACTAGATAAAGAAAAAAAAAAGGGGAAAAAAAGGTTACTGCTGATAGTTATTCAACATCACAAAAACTGTATATACCCTACCATTGGCACATAGTTCTCTAACAGGGCTGAACCCCCCCCCCCCCCCCCCCCCCCCCCCCCCCCCCCCCCCCCCTCCCCCCTGATGGAAAGGCTTCAGATGTCAGAGTGAAAACTGGCAGAACACAACAAACATGTTTCCCCCAGTGCACGCCGCACCAGTTTCCTGGAAGCTATGTATATTACATCTACCCTGACGAGAAGCGCTCCTAATAGCAACGGCCCTGAGCACAGTTGTATTGCAGTGCATGTTGTTGCTGGCATTTGTGCTGCTCTCGCTCAGTTCAGTTGCGTTCAGTTCAGTGGTTATGTTAACGGTCTGTTCATCATCGATAATATTAGACAATCATTTGTTCAAAGGCAGCAGAGATCACTGGAGAATGAACGTCAGACGCTACTGTCTCGGGTCATGTTCTCTCACCTCTGTCGTTCACAAGCTAGAATCTTGCCACTCCACTCAGAATACTTCTGAAACACCGCACGCAAACACACACACACAAACACACGCACACACGCACGCACGCAAGCACGCACGCACGCACGCACGCACGCACACACACACACACACACACCACACACACAAGGAAAAAAAAAAGAGGTCAACACTGCCCAAGTGTGACAGGGCAAAGTGGGTATTTTTGCAGTTTGAGTACGGTTCGTGTGACGCTTGTGTTTGATAAGATGCTATTGAAACTGAACACAGGTACACCGTCTTGTATTGTATGCGGCGAAACGGGACCATTTCCCGTAGAAATTCAGGTGACGAGTAAAACATCAACATTTTTGTTGTTGTTCAAATGAGTGAATGTTAAATGGAGATCAAAGCTCTCAGGTATTGGATGTAGATTTATGTATGAGAGTATGATTGGACGTTTCCTTTCTGCCGTAACTGCAACATGATATGAATCTGAATTTGGTGGCAGGTGGCAAGACCAGTTCAGTTTTCATTTCTCTGACGAATCATATTTCGAAGCAAAATTTACTAAGACATGAAAAGACCAGTGAACATTTTTTTTTAAAAAATTTGAATTCTAAAGATGCCTTTTTTTTGGTCCCTAACTTTATTGTTTAAATGCAAATTCTCAAAACATAGTATCTGGAAAAACTTGGCTTACTCATTATTCATACGGCAATTCTGTTATGTAATTTATTGTTTATTTTCCCTATGAACATAGAATTTGATATCTGACAAAATGTTTCTTCAAATGCCCTTTGGAAATATCTTGCGAAAAGTCCGGTCATTGTTAATCAGCAAAAGGAAACCGGAGGTTAAGAATACTAATCTGTTCTGAAAGTGATTATGGATACTTTTTAAATCCACCCTTTACAGTTCGTGGTACTTTACTTTTTTCTTTTTTTTTTTTTTTTTTGGTGGGAGGAGGGGGGGGGGGGGGGGGGCGTGGGTGCATGCATGCGCGAGTTGGTGCGCGGGTTTTCTTTTCCCAACAACTTTCATGACATTGTCCAACATATATGTTCGTTACGTTTGTGTGAAATTATATTCATTTTATCGAGTTATGTACCCTGTTTGTTCTTTTTTTTTTTTTAATAGAAGAGAAGAAAATAACCAAGGCTTTGTTGACGAACTTATTGCGTTACCCTTCTTGACTACGCATGCGCAATTCATGGCAGCGTTTGCGCAATTTTTACTGTGTGGCGTGCTT
>CM031600.1:70996986-71019486 GCA_018398815.1 Conus ventricosus | reverse complement strand
GGGCTGAGCTTTGAAGACGATGTGGTACTGGACTACCACGATGACGTCATGAGCGCTGCCGTGTATCCCAAGCCAGTGCTGTCCATACCTGGCTGACCTGCAGCGTGACCTTTGACACTGTGCGTTCGAGTTACACTTGCTGTTGGCTCATTGGGCACGACTGCTGCTGCTGCTGCTGCTGTTGACGATTGCCGTCTTCTGCCGTCAGTTGTCGTAGCATAATCTGTGCAATACAAGGTGGACTGCTTTGTGCCGTGACTATGCTTCCAATTGTTCTCGTCTCTTTTCCTTTTAAAACAGATTTCCCCTACTGGAGACACAAGGTGCGTTTGAAAGCGAAGACTTGGAATCAATTCAGACGTGAACGTGAAGGCACTGCAAGGAGGTTGGCTCTGGGTGGATGTTTGAGAGTGGAGGATGCCTTGATTTGGGAATTCCAGAAACGACATTGGTGACCGAAGACAGTGTGTGTAATGCAATGATTTGGTCTGACAGAACACATGAACTGGACAAACAAGAAATGTCATATCACATCTTTCCGCCAGCTGTGCACAAAAGAACTGGTTTTGTCCGTGGACGATAACTGTGTTTTATTTATTGCGTGTTGATGAAATGGTCCAATGATGTACGTTATACTATCGATTCCAGTGATATCGGTACGGATCGTTCTGCATGTGTGTGCCACATTGTTTCACGTTAACAGGGGTCAGGTTACTTACTTCAGTGTTGCAAGGACTGTTTTCTCTCATGTCATGATTTTCACTTTGCAGAATGGTTTGGTATTATGAAGCCTGGGTTTGGCTGGATGACATTGAGGGTGGCTAAGAATGGTAGGTAGTTGGGACTGTGGGGGTGTACGTGTGAGATTTTGTTTTTGTTTACAGGATTTTGGGGGTTGTTCAGCGCTGGATCAAGAAGTTTGGACATCGCAATTTTGGTTCAGGGTCAACAGCTTGGACATACTTTTCAGTTGTTTTTTTTCTTTTCTTCTTTTTTTTTTTTTTTTTTTTTTTCCCCCGTCATTCACGCACGTCACGTGCAGCCATCAGCTCTTGTGTCTTTCTGTCGAAAAAATCAACATGTGACTGGTTGCATGTTTTAGCTAGAATATAAAGCTTATTTCCCTGCAAGGTTTCCAGAACATGCAGTGGCCATGGTGTGGTGGTAAGCATCACGGAGAGGCAGTCTACAATCTGTGTTCAAACCCCAATTTTAGAAACTTGTGTTCAGAAACGTATTAGGATTTCAGTCTCATTGACGGATGTGTCAGCCCCAGTCATCTCCTCTGTTCAGAGTGGAGTATGCCGGGGGAGGTTGATGTGCGGGGGAGGAGGGAGGGGAGGGGGGGGTAATTCCAGTGGCAGTGATTTCGGAAAAATAAGCGCAGGCTACAGTAATACAGTGCTTCATCATTATTATCCACATCCGAAGTGCGTATCATAGTGTGTGTTTTTTTGGTGGAAAAAAAAAGCTACAGTAGTGTTTAAAATTCTGTAGCACTGAAGGAAACAAAACAACAGCAGTGTTTGAAATTCTGTAGCATTGAACGAAACAAAAACAACAGCAGTGTTTGAAATTCTGTAGCACAGCACTGAACGAAAACAAAACAACAGCAGTGTTTGAAATTCTGTAGCATTGAACGAAACAAAACAACAACAGTGTCTGAAATTCTGTAGCATTGAACGAAACAAAACAACAGCAGTGTCAGAAATTCTGTAGCACTGAACGAAACAAAAATAAATAAATTAATTAAAAAAAAGTTACAGATATGAAAATTCTTCACTAGCTGCATAAGGGAACCATAGCAATCATGTAACATTTTTTTTTTTAATTTAAATTTAAATTTCATGTTCCCAGTTTCTCCATCTTCAAACTCCCCTCCCCCTCCCCTCTTTAAGTCCAAATCTTTGCCAAGTCATTACTATGAAGACAGTTCAGTTGTTGGCCTGCGCTTGTTTTTCCCCCACTATTAGATTGTTCATCTATGTATTTGTCTGACTTTATTCAAGTTTAAAAGGCTGTGCCAGTCTTGAATAAACGTTACTCTGTGTTAGGTTTCCTTATGGGAGCAAAACATACCCCACTTGTTTACTGTTTATCGTTTACTGTTCCCTACCTCATTTCATTTCCGATTTCTGTAAAAGTAAACTATTGTTATTATAACAGTGTGTCAGATATTTGAATCATCTGTTTCGGCATTTCTTTCAATACCTTTCAGACAGATAAACGTGGTCTGAATAATGCCAGAAAGTGTCATCATTTGCATCGTGTATTTATTGTATTGTTTACAACTATGTGGTGATTTTCAAGATTTTCTGCACACACAAAATGTCGACGAGGTCATGGTTAACCATGAATAAATTTATGAGCCTGCACAAATATGCACTTCAACTTTTTTTGTGTATTTCCATAACGTGTGGGAATGTTATCAGTAGTATATGCTACATAGTGATTGATATGTAAAGATTATAATCAGTGACTGACTTTTTGGCCGGACTAAAATCGAAGAAGAAAGAGGGAGAAGGAGGAGATGTTGAAAAAACAGTTGGAGAACAGAAAGGGTTAAATGAACAGTGGTGGAAAATGCTGACTTTTTGCATTTGTTACCTCTGCTTCCAGATTTTCCCCCTGTCATATTTGCACAATGATTTGCATTCATTATGCCAACAGCTTTGATGACACTTACATTCATCTATCTTCCCATGGTTTTTTTTGTTGTTGAACACGTTAGTCAAACTGAACACCGCATCTCTCTTTCAATGAATCATAGCCTTGTTTATTTTCATGCATACATGAAGACCTGTGCCGAATTCACCAAAGTTAATGTTACAGTCATATTGTGTCGCCCATGAATGCACACACTTTTCCTCCATTTTTTAAAATATATGTATACATTACTATCATGTCTAGTGTATGGACTACCGTTAGTCCAATCTTGTGTGTATGCTTCTCTTCCATTTTTCATAACATTGAAATGGCCTCACATTTGCCCACACTGACATGGCTTTACTTAGTTATTTACATGGCTTTACTTTAAACCAGTTCACATGACCTGAAAGTCTGGTTTCATCCAACGTTGTATAACCTCTCTTTTATCCACATTGTATTACTCGAGGCCTACACCACTTCCGACAGCTTATATTGTTCATTACTTATGACTATATGATTCGTTCATCCCACTACTAGTTTTGACTACATGATTCGTTCATCCCACTACATAGTTCTGACTACATGTATCTTTCAGCCGGTACAACTTTTCACTACATGTGTCATTTAGCCGGTATGACTACTAACTGTAACTGTCATTAAAGCCATTACTAATAGCGTTTTGACCACGCGTGTTATTAAACTGGTGCTACTTGGAGCTGCACATTTACAACTTACCACCTACAAAATGACGACGATGTGGAACGACAGTCGTGACTAATGTAGTCTGCTGGGGTGTAACAGCTTGTACACAGCGTGTGTCACCGTTATCTTTTTCCTGTTCAGACTGCAGGGTTCAGAAGCTAAATTGCCTTGGGAGAAATGGAAAGTGAGTGGGAGTAACATATTGGGGAAAAGCAGGGAAAAGATAGGAAGGGGGGGGGGGGGTGAGGGGATGGGGGGGGGGGGGGGGTTGGGATGAAGCCAGAAGTAGGAAAGAAAAGACAAAAGGGATTTGTATGGAAAAGTAGCAACCGGTTGAGCCAACCATTGTGCGTCTTTATTCATGTTTAGGACAGATCAATCATGTTTATGCCTGTTCATTTTCTTTCTTTCTTTTTTTCATCCCAAAGACGAATTAGTGATATCATTAGATTTAGAACTGAAAGTGTGCGATGCAGTTCTCTTACAATAAGCATCTGTCTGTCTTAACGTTTCTTTTCCGACAGGAAATTGTACATTGAGTTCAGTGAGCCAAAATGATTTCTTTTCTGTGATGTTTTCTACGATCCGTATTTGCCAATGTGAAAAATACCCTGCACCTATTCTTTGTACCCCCATCTCTTGCATCTTTTTTTGTTCATTTCAGAGAAGATGTCATTCTTTATTGCATCAGATATACAAACTTTTTATATTAAAAAAAGCACTTTAATCCAAAATAAAAGAAACAATAAAATCAAGGGGACGAAAGAATTGCCTTATGTTAGTAAAAGCTTCTGATCTTTTAACAATATATTTTTTTTTTTTTGGGGGGGGGGGGGGGGGGGGATTGAGGGATGTGTATAGGGTACATGAAATGATGGCGAACAAGTGATGGATAAAGAGAAAAAAGGAAAGAAGAGTGGAGTCAATGCTGCTGGATGTGTTTGAGAAAGGCACCAGCGAACACGGTATCGCTTGAATAGGATAAATGCATGAGCAAAAATGTCTTGCACATCCTGAATCTAATGCTTCACCTCATGAATTGTGCTTAAGAATGCGCCCTCTTTTAATTTCAAGCTTGCATTCCAGCTGTTTTTCTTTTTTTTTTCTTTTTTTTCTTGCTGGTGTTTTTTTTAACTGGCAATCACGGATGAAGAGACGAAGAGTAGAGGCCAAAAAATATCCTTCAAAGTCTTCCTCAGCGGCATTTGCTTTAATTAAAGCAGTCAATCATCGATCCTTTGACGTGCACAACAGATGTTGATTTATGATTTTATACACTTAAAAGGATCAATTGTTTTCAACTGTGTGATTTGGCTAGCAAGGGAAATGAGAGTGGTCATTCTTGTCATTCGTGCCGCTGTTTGAAACTGATTTGATTGTTTGTTTTGTGCATCGTTCCAGATTAGTTAGATCCGTCCCTTCTTTCTGGAGTCTCAGAGCTGTTCATTTTGTCATCTGCCATAAACTGTCAGCAGAGATGTGTTTTGTGCGTGCGCGCGCGCGCGCACACACACACACACACCACACACACACACACACACACAACACACACACCGCGCGCGCGCATGCACGGATACAAACACACACACACACACACACACACACACACACATGGAGTGATGGTTGGATGTGGAGGAGGGAAAAGACGAGAGAGAGAAAGAGGGAGCGGTTAAAAAGTCGGTAACGTATGTTTATCTGATCTGTACAGGCAATGTTTCTATGCTTATCTGTACAAGTCATGTGTGGAGATCTGGTGTCTGCTCGCACGAGGACAAAGACCCGGGCCAGCGATATCCGGGAACTGCCATGCGGACTGTATGATGCTATCGTGCGGGCGCACGCACGTTTGTAGCGCGTCGTGGTATTTGAAATTAGTTCATTGCATGAATATGATTAATCTCAGTGTCCCTTTGATACTCGATTTACTTACTTCAGATTTTTCTTCTTGTTTCTCGTGTTTACGGGCTTTAGTGTTAAGTGTATGTATTTCTGCGCGTTTTTTGGTGGTGAGTTCATGTTAGTAAGCCTTATTTTTTTCCCTGGCTTATGTGCGTAATGTTTTCACGCCTTTAGCGGGCTTTCTGATGTATGAATGTTTTTTTCTTCTTTTTTTTTTCCTGTGTTCCAAACGGCGTTTTCCGGAAGTGCGGATTGACGCGCGTCAGATGCAAGCAAGGATTGTCGTCCTTCCGTGTTTCACAACCCGCGCGAGCCGTGTTGTGCGAGCTGATTTGCGCTCGGCGCCTTTTGTTTGTCGTAGGCTACTACGCCTGCCTGCCTGCCTGCCTGTTTGTTCGGCAGCGATGTTGACGTGTCGTAACTTACGTCATTGCTGCTGTGCCTTGCCTTGTTATCGGGATTGTGAGTCAGTATATGGGTCTACGTCTACGGATGCCAGAGAATCTGCGGGAAAAGTTTCTGAGAGCACTTCGTCCGTGACTGATGGAAATTTCCCGATTTTTTTAATTTTTTTTTTTTTTTTGTGCATGAGAAATCAAATGTAAGAAACATGAAAACATGCGAAAATAAAAGAAACAAAAAAAAAGGGGGGGGGGGGGGGGGGGGGGAGAGACCCACCCCAACGCGCGGGACCCACCCCAATGCGAAAAGTTATCCATGGGAAATCTGGTCGTGAGTATTTTGATTAGTATATTAATAGGAACGACTTCATTCCGTGAATGGAGTTTATTTTTGAACAAAACTAAACGCGGTAGGGGAGGAGATATTAATATAAAGACGACACCCCCAACGTATTGACAAGAGATCTAAAAGCACCTTCCGAGGAATGGGATGGGGTGGGGATGTGAGGGGGGTTGGGGGGGTAGTGGAAGAGGAAGGGAAACGCGGAGGGAAAGAATCGAACTAGAAATGTCACAGACTCTGTCTTCGATTTACTTGTGTGTGTGTGTGTGTGTGTGTGTGTGTGTGTGTGTGTGTGCGTGCGTGCGCGCGCGTGTGTTTCTTGATTACTGTCCTCATTTCCCCTCCCGCCCCCTCCTCCTCCTCTTCTTCCATCCACCAACTCGTCTCCCTCCTCTGTCTCTCTCTCCTCTAGACGAATTTATCTTACATCCTGATCACGACAGAGGAAAGGCGCGTTTGTGAGAGCTGTTTCAAAGTCAAGGACACGCAACTTGCTTTGCTTCTCTTACTAGCGAGACAACGACCGCCGCTGACGTGATTTTTATTTTTATTTTTTTTGACACGGAAGCTTCGACATCCGTATAGCAGTTTTTACACTACACTCAGTGCCTGCCCTTGCCCCCACCCACTCCCCTTCCTTTCCCTCCTCCCTCCACCGTCATGAACCTTCCCCCCCTCCCCCCCTCCTCAAGAAAAGATACATAGCGCACCTGGCGTCTACTCAAGATAGACACTCCGTCTATACATGGAGAATAAACAGGTTTTTAAAATGCACAAAATCCCGGGGGGGGGGGGGGGGGGGGGGGGGGGGGGGGGGGGGGGGGGGGGGGGGGGGGGGGGGGGGGGGGTAAAGGTCACATTTCGATTTTTTTTTTTTTTTTTTGAGGTATTTTTCAGTCTCCGTCGAATTGCATCAGATGGTTTTCGGGTCGTAGAGATGCCATGTACAGTTTTTTTGCTTGTGGTCTTTGTACACTTGGCTTTGTAGCTCGGTGCTTGCGTCGTTAGAGAGTAGTTTGACGGTAGGAGTCAAGGTGTGTTGTGTTATACCTGCTTGCCTTGAAACAATAACAACAACAAAGCCAAACAAACATGTTTCTCTCTCTCTCCTCTCTCTCTCTCTCTCTCTCTCTCTCTCTCTCTCTCTCTCTCTCTCTCTCCGCGCGCGCGCGCAT
Source organism: Conus ventricosus (assembly GCA_018398815.1). NCBI lineage: Eukaryota > Metazoa > Mollusca > Gastropoda > Neogastropoda > Conidae > Conus > Conus ventricosus. The sequence goes on along the minus strand of CM031600.1, from coordinate 71,012,317 downwards.
GTGTATGTGTGTGTGTGTGTGTGTGTGTGTGTGTGTGTGTGTGAGAGAGAGAGAGAGAGAGCAACATTCTGAGGGTTGAGTGAAATGTATACATTGCTGCTTGAGTCATCAGTGTCAATATTGTGTGTTTGTGTGGATGTGACGTCATACATCAGGGACAGGGTAATAAAAAAGAAAAAAAAGACGACGTTGATCAATTGTAACAAAATTTGCCTTCACGACCGTCAGCTTGGGGAGTCTAAAAAGTGACCTGTCTTGTTGTGCCTTCATGCTGCCAATACATGTGTCCTGGCCATTGTGCGTTACTTACTGCGCGGGTATGTCGACTAAATGGTATGGACAGAACTCGCACCTTCAGTGTGTTGGGTTGAGAATTGTCATGCCACGTTTGGACATATGCAGATCAATTTAATTTATTCGTTAATTTAAAAAACAAAATGATGGTCAAATGTCCCATGTATTTGAATTTTTTTTTTTTTTTTTGGCATGGTTGTTTGCATTGACAAACATGATCAAAATAATGTATGCCTTGTATATTCTGCATCAAACATGTGAAACCGTGGTTCGATATTATATTATGCAAATTAATTTATTCCTTAATGTTGAGGGTTGAACTGTGTCGAGATATAATTATATGTGAATCAGTTGTCATTGAAGACTCAAATCCAGCATATCCTTTGTCGCAGAGGAGGTGTTTTTGTTTTAGGCAAAATGTGCTCTTAGCTTGTTCACAGTGTAAATATCATGCTGTAAGGTTTCAAATGATCATCGATTCGGAGAGCAAAAAGTTTGTTCTGTTTTTCATTATCGTTCGCAATCGAAAATATATGGAGTTTTCTTGTTTGAAGTTTGTCTTCATGCTTGTGTGTGTGTGTGTGTGTGTGCTCGCGCGCGCGTGTGGTCTATGATAGGGTGTGGAGGTAGGCAGATGAGAAGGCGAGCATGGTGACATGGGGAGGGATGCACCCCCGTTCCGCCGTCCTCGCCCTGCCCCGCCCCTCACCCCCACTCCCACTTCCCTTCACCCCCCCCCCCCCCCCCCCCCCCCCCCCATCTTATTATTATCCATAATTCCCTCATCTCCCTCCTTGCAGGAAAACCAGAATGCAGCGCTCTAGAATGCTTTTGTTAACCTGTCGAAAGAAACGCTTGCAGTTTTTGAAGGAAGGATTCATGTTTCGTAGCTGAAGGGTTTAATGGCGTGGGGGGTGGGGATATTTTTGGATTAAATTTGCAAGCAGAGCCATGTTCTCACCAAGTACGGATCTCTGTATTATGAAGCAATGGTGAAACGTTGTTTGCTGCACGAAGTGACGGTGAAAGTGGTCAGACACACCGCTTTGGAATCACTGTAATATTTTTTTCGGTTGTGTGTCATATTAAGCCCTTTGGTAAGCAATGATTCGTTTGCCAGCTCTGCGCAAAAACACGCCATGGAAAGGTCTTACAAGATTGGTCCCTGCGCGTAACTATTTAGCATTACTACTACGATTATTTTCGTTTCTATTCTGATTGTGTTTGAGTGAAACACACCACACACACACACACACACCACACCACACACACAATCTCTATCAATCTCTCTCTATTATAATAGTGTGTGTGTGTGTGAGGGTGTATATATTTTATATATTTATATAAAATTATATATTTATATATATATATATTTTAATGCTGAACAATTAAGTAGTGGGAGAAAAACAAGTGCGGGGTTAACAATTCTTCAGTCGTTATAGTAATGATTGGCAAAGATTTGAACTTATAAAAAAAAAAAAAAAAGTAAAAAAAAAAAAAATGAAAAATTGAAGAAATTGGGGGAATATATTATTATATGAGAAGCCCTTCACTAGCTGCCTGAGGAAACCATTGTAATCCCCTTCAAAGGCACATTTATTTGTATTCCCTGCTCCTAGGCCTTTCGTCCGCTGGATCGGACTCTCAGGGAGACACGGCTGTTTGTGTCTGTGCTCTTGGTGTCAAATAGAGACCACCACATTTCCATAATTTCTGTGGTGTTCTCACCACCAAGGGGTTCAAAAAGAATCCAACAGCACCCCCAAAGCAGCCAGCAAAGGGGTTTAGTAAAAGTTATATATTATTATATATTTTATTTTATATATAATATATTTTATATATATATATATATACCAGTTTAAAATGGGAATTTTAAAATGGAAAAAAATTAAAAACCTACAAGCTTGTTTCAAGTAGATAAAACGCTGTCCTCAGGAGAGCGTTTTATCTAGCTTGAAACAAGCTTGTGGTTTTAATTTTTTCCTTTTTATTTTTAAAATTCTATTTTAAACTGGTATGTCGCTCCTTACTATGGTTGAGCACTTTTAGCGTTCTGAGTGGCTTAACTTGATTTTATATATATATATATATATATATATATATATATATATTTTTATATATTATATATATATATTTTATATTATGCCTCTGTTAGAGACCAAACTCTGAGGGCTTCACCAGCCAGATCTTTTTTAGAACAATGTGCTTGCCTTATTTTTTAAGAGCCGACGGAAGCGCTGGCTGCTGGGGGGCTTCATTCATTCGTTTCCTGTTGTCGTTCATTGGAGTATTAGTCACTGAGTTGCTCACACATTCTTTCGATTGTTCAAAAAGGGGTTTGCACGCTGTATGTACACTTGTTATCCACCCCAACAGCCAAACTGATCTCCGAAAGCCGGGGAATGGATTTTGCATGTGTACAGCTATGCATGCATACGTTCACAGACGGAATGATGGAATCTTTTTTCAGTGTCATTTGCAGGAGATATATCTGGTCCCTTCATGGTATGGCCAGACACTGAATATAAACACTCCGACAGGTTTTCGCTTTGCCTCTGGCATCGAGGACCCCCCCCTCTCCCCCCAAACCCCCCCCCGCCATCCCCGTCCCCTTTTCTCACCCCCCCCCCCCCCCCCCCAAAAAAAAAAAAAATAAAAAAAATGACGTTATCAAAGGTTTAGTTTAAAATCGTAGTGAAATTTTACATTTTGATTCCATGTTTTTTTTTTTTTTTTTTTTTGTATTGGTAAAGTTACAAATTATTCGTCCGAAAGATGCATAACAGTGTGTCTTTATTGTCTGAGAAATGTAACGAATGTCTTTCAGTTGTAAGGCCTGTGGAGATGACGGGATTGTTTCTGCTGAACAGTGTCGTCGTGTGGTGGCGTCCCTTAGATGCAAACTGCACCTCTCAATGCGAGCAGTCCATCATGCATCCCAAAAACAGTTGTTTTCTGCGTTTTCTATTTATCACAGAGTAAACGTTGAAACGCATACTGTAAGAATGATTATCTTGCAAATATAAGAATTGTTTAAGGGAAAAAACGTTTCTGTCATTGAATTGAATCCTTTGTCAGGACAGGATGTTTAAGGAAAAGACAGTTTCTGTCATTAATTGAATCCCTTTTTACAGGACAGGATTGGGTTTTAAAGGAAAAAACAGTTTCTGTCAATGATGGATTTCCCTTTTTCAGGACAGGATGTTTTTAAAGGGAAAAGACAGTTTCTGTCAATGAATTGAATCCTTTGTACAGGACAGGATGTTTAAGGAAAAAGACAGTTTCTGTCATTGAATTGAATCCTTTGTACAGGACAGGATGTTTAAGGAAAGACAGTTTCTGTCAATGAATTGAATCCTTTGTACAGGACAGGATGTTTAAAGAACAAGACAGTTTCTGTCATTGAATTGAAATCCTTGTACAGGACAGGATGTTTAAGGAAAAGACAGTTTCTGTCATTGAATTGAATCCCTTTTTACAGGACAGGATGTTAAGGAAAAGACAGTTTTTTGTCATTGAATTGAATCCTTTGTACAGGACAGGATGTTTAAGGAAAGACAGTTTTTGTCATTGAATTGATCCTTTGTACAGGACAGGATTTTTTAAGGAAAAGACGTTTCTGTCAATTTAATTGAATCCCTTTTTACAGGGACAGGATGTTTAAGGAAAAGACCCGTTTTGTCATTGAATTGAATCCTTTGTACAGGACAGGATGTTTAAGGAAAAGACAGTTTTCCCGTCATTGAATTGAATCCTTTGTACAGGACAGGATGTTTAAGGAAAAGACAGTTTCTGTCATTGAATTGAATCCTTTGTACAGGACAGGATGTTTAAGGGAAAAAAAAAAGTTTCTGTCATTGAATTGAATCCTTTGTACAGGACAGGATGTTTAAGGAAAAGACAGTTTCTTTTCATTGAATTGAATCCTTTGTACAGGACAGGATGTTTAAGGAAAAGACCAGTTTCTGTCATTGAATTGAATCCTTTGTACAGGACAGGATGTTTAAGGAAAAAGACAGTTTCTGTCATTTAATTGAATCCTTTGTACAGGACGGATGTTTTAAGGGAAAAGACAGTTTCTGTCATTGAATTGAATCCTTTTTTACAGGACAGGATGTTTAAGGAAAAGACAGTTTCTGTCATTGAATTGAATCCTTTGTACAGGACAGGATGTTTAAGGAACAAGACAGTTTGTCATTGAATTGAATCCTTTGTACAGGACAGGATGTTAAGGAACAAGACAGTTTTGTCATTGAATTGAATCCTTTGTACAGGACAGGGGTGTTTAAGGAAAAAGACAGTTTCTGTCATTTAATTGAATCCTTTGTACAGGACAGGATGTTTAAGGAAAGACAGTTTCTGTCATTGAATTGAATCCTTTGTACAGGACAGCCATGTAGTGCATGGAAATTGTCGCCAACTCTTCGCGCTCAGAACAGCGTGCAAGTCAATGTGCCCAGCGAGCAGCTGAAAGTATTCGAACTATTCGAACTGTACACCTCCCTAAAATCAGATGGATACAACATAGTTTTTGTTTGAGGTCCCAGCCATGTGGGCATTCGAGGCAATGAGGTGGTTGATCAACTTGCCAAGAGCGCCACAAAGAAGAGTTAAGGAGATTGTCTGTCGCTCACATTGATCTGAAACCCAAAGCCCAGGTTTATGTCAAACACCTCTGCCAAGAGGAATGGAACTTGCAGATGGATTACAAACCACTTAAAATCCGTCCAAACCTGAAAGAGTTTTTAACCATGTTCGCGAGGCGGCCGTAAAGAAGAAACAGTCTGGTGCCGTTTGCATACATGCCAGTTCTTATCTTTGAAAAGGTGAAGAAGCTCCGTGGTGCATTCCATGTCATGTACCACTCACAGCGAAACATTCTTTTTAAAGTGTTGGGACTTGCATGATGTGAGACATACAGATTTTTTACAGCAGACACCATGAAAACCTTGTTCAGGGAAGTCCCACCTGATGTGACCTTTGATTTTCTGATGGAGATTAACATTTTCTATATCACCTCTAAGATTTTACAGAGGAAAGATTCTCAACAAATTTTCCGGTGTGTTTTTAGAAGATGTATTTGAAAGGATTGTGTGAGTGAGCTTCTTTTTTTTTTTCCCCAGTGACTTGTGAGTTGACTTCAACGCGATGACCGCCCTGATATGGCCCTTTGCGGCCGTCTGGGGTATAATTACCTGACCTACGCGAACTAAATCACTGTGATCACTGTAGTAGGCTTATGTACAGTACAATCTCCGCCTTCACTGTGCCGACCCTTTTCTTCTTTGCGACCGTAAAAAAGAACCAGTCTTGTACCGTTTGCACACAGACCGCTCCTTTCATTCCCACCGGTATCCTTTAAAAAGGTGAAGAAACTCCGTGATGTATTCCATGTGATATAACACGCATTATAAAACATGTTCTTATAGAACGTTGGGACTTAACAGTGATGTCATACATAAAACACTTTCCAGCAGTCTCCATGTAAAAAAACCTGTTGAGAGATGTTTCACCTGATGCCATTTGTTTAGTTTCTGAAAGAGACGAACAGTTTTCATCTTAAGATTTTATGGAAGACAATTTTTTGTAATCGAAATTCTTCCGTACTTTTTTAAAAATCCATTTTAGTGAGTTGTGTTGTATTTTGTTTCCTTTTTTTGTGGTGTTTTTGTTGTTGTTGTTTTGTTTTGTTTTGTTTTGTTTAGTCTTGCAGTTTAACGAGGTGACAGCCCTGATATGGCCACCTGCGATCGGCTGGGCTGTATGCAACAGGAATTGAACTGAATCACTGTACTGACTCTGTTTTAGGCCTGCTGAGTGTGTGTGTGTGTGTGTTTGTGTGTGTGTGTGTGTTGTGTGTGTGTATGTGTGTGTGTGGTGTGTGTGTGTGTGTGTGTGTGTGTGCGCGTGTGTGTGTGTGTATGTGTGTGCGTGTGAATGTGTGTATGTGTGTGTGTGTGTGTGTGTGTGTGTGTGAGAAATGTTAGGCACACGCATGATCAAACATAGAATGGGGAAATAAAACACAGAGAAGGGAAGAGATGGAAGAGGGATGGGGGAAAGGCCAGGCATTGATCAATTGTCTTTTTACGACGTTCATAGAACTCATGGCGCGCAAACAACACATGCACACACAAGACAACAAATAAACCAACGCACACACACACACACACACACACACACACACACACACACACAAGTCAATACACAACACGCGCGCGTGCACACACACACACACACACACACACACACACACGTCAATACACAACAGCGCGCGCGCGTTCATGCACACACACACCACACACGCGCGCGCGCGCGCGCGCGCAAACACACACACACACACGCGCGCGCGGCGCGCGCGCACACACACACACACACACTCGGAGAGAGACAGAGAGTGAGAAATGCAGGTCGACAGAGCAAACAAAGTAGCACTGTCAACCTCCAACCACTGCACCTTTGCCCTCCCCACTCCCTACCCTCCAAACCGCCCACTCGGGCCCTCTCAACCAACTCCTCTCCATCACATTCCCCTTCCAGCCTAAACACCTTTACCTTCCTCGACTAAGCCCTACACAAAATTGTATTCTGCATATTGTCACTATAACAGCAAATTTCTCACCGTTTAAAATACATTCATCAACAAAAGAAACGCTGCATTGTTCTCCTAGAGGTTTTTGCTATACGACGGCGCCACCTGCGTTTGTTTGTTTGCTTGTTTGTTTGCTTTGTCTATGTTAAATGGATTTACTCACCTACCAAGATAGGTTTGTCCCAGAATTTGAACTTTTCAGCCGTCGCGGTTTACTCTGCATGCGCTGAGCGCGCATGCTTCTACAGACGTGAGGCTTCGATTTCTCCTCTCTCAGCCGAAAGCCTCAAATTCAGCAGCAGCGCAGAGCCCGCTCTGGTAGGTTTCCCTGCGACAACCTGATATTGATGGCTCTCTGTAGTATGCCGTCGTTGGGGATGCTTTAGAACGAGCGACCTGAATGTAGCTGTGCATAGGGGAGCCTGAATGAGCGGCATAAGAGTGATGACTCTGACAGAAGGTTGAGACAGGTTTTTTAAAGAAAAAAGAAAGAAAAAAAAAAAACATAAATGTGGCACTTAATGTTCTGGGATCCAAAACTTCAGATGATCAGTTCGAGAGCCCACGTTTACTATAAAACTAAGCGAAATATTGTGGATATATGTCACAAACTCACAGTCACAAACTCACAGTCTACATGATTTCACGCGATAGATATGGACGTCATGCCGCCCCCCCCCCCCCCCCCCCTTCCCTTGCACTCTGTTTTTGCCCTTCTCTAATCCCCCATTTTGGCCTAACTTTAAATTACAAGTGCACAGTTGCGGAAAAGATGACGTCAGCGCAGTTTTCTGTAAATAGTAGGCTAAAACTTTTTTCTCTTGTAGATCGGTATATCTTTCAAGATCCAATTAGCTGCGCAGAATTTCTCCAAAGTTATTCTTTTGTGCCATGGTCTTCAAATAATAAATTTCCATTCTTTGTTCAACGGTCTCATTTACGAAAAAGATCAGTTTACCACCCACGTTCTTCACGTAGCCGACTGGGAGGAGAGCGAACAAAAAAGAAAAAGAAAAAAAAAAAAGGAAAAAAGAAAAAAGAGGAATGGGGAAGGAGGGAGAAGGGGGGGGGGGGGGTTAAGCTGTGGGTGGGTGGGAGAGGTTTCCTACAAGTCGATCTGCAGTGTACATAGGATTGCCACTCTTGTCTTGTTCGCAGCGACAGCGATGAGCAAATATCTGACTATTTACCGGACGGAGGACGAAAATGGAACGGTTACATATCACAGAGTTTTCGTTTCCGTCTTCAGGTTAGGTTTCGGCCCACGCCGGGGAATGCATGTTTACCGGAAACTGAATACGTATATGGGCAGTGAGAGATAAACCAAGGACGTATCGAGAAATGTGGAAGAGGATACAACAGATGATGACTCATATGCACACACACCACACACACACACACACACACACACACACACACACACAGTGTCATAAGATTTGTAAATGTTTTAAGAATCTCCCCCCCCCCTCCCCCTGGTCGTCAGTGTTATTTACAGGATTAGACCTTGCCTGTGCAAGTGTATGCCATAGTCTAACCCCCTCCACCACCACCACACCCTTCCCGCTCCCGTTCCTCTTTCCATCCCAACCCGTCTTTTGGGACGTATATGTCCTCATAATCATGGCATTCACGACAACGTTGAGAACCATAGGTATGATAAGATATGATACGATATGATATAATGTACAATGTAGCATTTAGATCTCTCTCTCTCTCTCTCTCTCTCTCTCTCTCTCTCTCTCTCTCTCTCTCTCTCAAATTGCTACAGCAATAACATCTTCAGAATGAAATTGCACACACATTTTGAAATATTTTGAATCAAAACAAACAAACGAACTAACAAAACAAAACCTAATGAAGCGAGATAGGAAAAAACAGAAATATTCGCAGGGCGGGGATTGAGATTGGGAGGGGATGATTTTTTTTTTTTTTTAAATACTAGAGTAATGAGATTTGCAAAGAAATTATTACGCTTTCCCTATCCGGTTGGTTCAAAGGTGTAATGAACACATATTGAAAATTACACAAACACACAGCTACAGACACACACACAAACACACACTCCACAGTGTACACACACACACACACACACACACACACACACACACACACACACACACACACACACTCATACACCCACAGTGTATACACACACACACACACACACACACACACACACACACACACACACAGTGTACATACACACACACACACACCACACACACACACACAGGGGGAAAGAGTAAATATAACTGAACAAAAAGGCCAGTTGTCGACTTGCATTGAAGATGAAGGCTGAACGTAGACCAAACGTGATCTTCAGAGACTTGAGAGCATCAGTTCAAAGGGTAGGGGTGGGATGGTGAATAAAGGGTGGTGGTGGTGGTGGTGGAGATTGACTTGAGGGTTTGGAGGCTGACGTAAGATTAGGGGCGAGGGAAACAAAGCATAAAAGCTGGGGAAGAGCTGCCTTCAACAAACATTGGCTGCATTCTTCCCACCAATGCAACTCATAAAACCCCAAAATAGACCCCTTGGGCGCAGTCCACTCACGTCCTTTTGACTGCCAAACAGCTGTAGAGGGTGGGGGAAAAAAAAGAAAAAAGAAAAGGAAAAAAAAAAAAAAAAAAAGGCCACGCGCGTGCCCGAAATAACCTCGTCTTCACAGCGAGGTCGAATCGAGGCTCGCAGCAGACGACAAGGACTAATAAGCCGTGTGATTAACAACTTCAAAAGGTAAAGAAAGGGCGAAGGCCGTGCGCTTAAAAATGGCAAGGGAAGGATGTTACTGATTTAACGACGACAAAAGACGGCACGCTCAGAATAAGACAGCTGACCCATATGGTCGCACGTCTAAACGAGAAGAAAATACTAAACTACCCTGTTAAGTTTGCAGCCCTGTCCTTTTTAAATTTTGTTTTTATCTCAAGCATCTATGGAACGCGGTGTGCATTATTCAAAATTTTGTTTTGTTATTATTATCATAATTTTATTTTCTTGCTTTTCATTTGAAACTTTAGGAACAGGCATCGACGGATGAGACGGGTAGGCCTAATTCCAGTTTCCCACCGTAACCAGTTCTGCAATTTGTTGGACTTCGTTATTCCTTACGAGGAATTCTTTGATCTCGATTCACTTACTTCCATTTTTTATCAACTTATGTCAGTCGTTCGGGAAGTTCAGTAAATAAGACAAGAGAGTAAAAGAACTTGAAAGAGTGGGATCGAGTGAGGCTGTGCAGTTGTCAGTGGAAAGGGTGTACCAGTGAATGAGCAATAGGCTGAGAAACTGACAGATCGACAAGTACACTTTTCCGAGTTATGATGCATTCTTGTAATCACACAAGCATGCACTTGTGCTCTCTCTCTCTCTCTCTCTCTCTCTCTCTTTCTCACTCTCCGCTATTCGGGAGATAAAAACATACTATACACACAAATAGGAAAACCGGTGGTAGGTTGAGCATGGTAATCGAGATGAAAAGAAAGAGGGGGAGGGGAGTAAGCCTACTTTTCCGGGCCCAAACCGTCGCACAGCAAGAAGGAAAGGAACTGAACAAACTTGCTTCTCAGTACAAAGCAAGCCTCGCAGTCCCTGTCGTGTAGGTTCTCCGGCGGTTCGCCCGATTCCCACCGGTTTTTTTTTTCTCCCCCGGACTGCCTGCGTGGCTTGATGACGTCAAAAGTGTCCTTCACACCCTCCCCATCCTCGCCCTCTACCAACCCCCGCACTCTCCACTCTTTCCGTCTCTTAGCCTATATGGTTCAAGAGTGCAGAACATGCGTTGTGATTCTTAAAACGAGGTCAGATATGCGTGTTCCGACATCTCGGTCACATAATCCACTGTACTTTGACCTATCGGCAGAACATCTTAAGATTCATTTTTTTGTTTGTTTGTTTGCTTTTCATTTTAGATTAGATTGAAATATTAAGGAGGTGAAGCGGGGGGGGGGGGGGGGGGGCATGTGTTTTTTTTTGCTTATGAAACGACTCCAGGGAGAGAGAAAGAGAGAGGGGCGCACAAGGTGTCACTCGGCACGAAACGTGTTTGGTCTTAGACCGAAACAACGACGACAAGCAACGACAAAAACAAGAAAATGAATTTCCACTGTAGTCGACTCAAAACACATGAAAATAATCCCTGAACAATAGGCTGCTTTGGAAAAGTTATCAACGTTTTGTGTCTGCTTTCCTCTTTATCACTGCATAGTATTTAATCTGCATTTTAGTTTGTGAATCCCGTTCCGGTCACATGGAAGGACAGTTCTGGCCGGTTAGCGTGGAGGTCGGTATGAGATACACTGATGGATGTTGTCTGGGGCGTGCAAACACACACACACGCACGCACGCATGCACGCACACGCACGCACGCACGCACGCACGCACGCACACACACACACACACACACACACACACACACACATTACATTGATCTGACATTCGCACAACACACACAAACACACACACACACACACACACACGCACACACACACACGTGCGCGCGTGCACACACACACACACACATACACATAGGCGCGTGCGCACGCGCATACATGCATGCACACACATACTGTGACATAAATGTCTACGGAATGGCTGACAGACCATCTACAGGTGGTGCCAGTCGGTCAGAGAAAGCCACCAGCGGTTGACGCAACAAGACTCCTAGTAACAACAGCATCGAAAACGTCTAATAGAGGTGAAGGAGGATTATATCCTGAAAGAATACATTGCCATTGGGAATGATATAAAGAATGTTGTCAAATTCAACATTACGTTATTTTAGACTTTACCACATCTGTTTTGTGCATGGAAGTTACTGCTTCCTACGAGTTCTCTTACTTAAACTGTCTGGGTGGTGAACAGGTCGTGTTCCGGGTAACAGTTTACCGTGGGAGTCAGACGTGCTTTGTCAACGTCGCAATGGCCTGAGAGCACGTTTTGCCGGGACTTCGCTCAGCTTAAAAGGACAAAGAAAATCCCACGGCTCAACTACGTGTAAATCTGAGTGAAGGATATATCCATTGCAGTGGTTTAACAGTGAGGAGAGGAAACTTTTCTAAACCAGAGTCGATTATTCGAATCGCGTCTACAAGTGAGAAGACAACTATTTGACCAGGGGTGCAGTGTGCTGAAAGTGAGTTTGCAAACTCTCGCCAGTTGCAACGTATTTATCTCGATAAGAATGTCCACTTTAGTTCCCCTCTCATCACCATGGATCCCAAAAGGATAACACCGGGCGATTGACCGAGAACAAACAGATCCAACAGTTTCACGTCAAGTTGCTCAGTTGGTAGAGCGCCGGACTCGTGATCCTGAGTTTACGGGTTCGAATTTCGGTACAGGGGGATTTTTCCCTCGGAGTTAACATTGATTCTGACTCCATTCCCCATACAGTCCTTTGAATGAGACTATAAACCAAGGTTCCGTGTGTGAATGCACGCACAACATCTTGCACACACGTAAAATCCCATCACCAACTTTCGGAAGAGAAGGCCAGTTTGGCCGTTGGTATGGATGACACGTTACACATAGCATGCACCTTCCCCGATGTTGGAGTATGGCTGCCTTAACGGCGGGATAAAAAACGGTCATACACACAAAAGTGTCAGAATCTTCAACTCGATGAAGGTGGACACTCGCGGAAAGAAGACTCGAAGTTGAAAGTCCTACAACGGGAAACTGCAATCACAGTCACAGTCACAGAAGAGAAACATTTCAGGGAGGAACGTTTTATCAGGGAACGTTCATCAAAAATAAACAAAAGATCGTGGACCAGCAGCACAAAATACCGGACTTTGCCAGCAGTCTGGCCAACAGCAACGAAACGGGAGCTGGGGGTGCTGAAAAGGAAATCATAGAAAACGGTAGCGGTGAGAGGGCAGTTAACACCCAACAGTGACGGCGCGGAGCATCGTCGCTTGAATGTAAATCGTCTGGAAAGTGGTATACAGGATGGACGGAGATTAAACGGATAGAATTAACATACAAAATAGGTAGGGTTTTGTGTCTGAAATGTTTGAGATCAGAAAAAAAAATTCATGCCTCAAGAAAAACTACAGAAGTACTGGAGAAGAATGGATGAAGTCGACCATCTGGGGAAAAAGATTAAACAAGAAATAGATTACACTCTAATACACTATAACACACTGGAACACTATACACTAAACAACAATTTTAAAACAATAGATTACACTCTAATACACTATAATACACTGGAACACTATACACTAATCAACCATGTTAAACAAAGAATTTCCTGGCGGATTCTCAAAATGAGACGTCAGAAGGCCGGAGACAAGCATGTCCTTCGTCTGCCCCAGTGGTCAGTCATTCCCCATTCATCTACACTGCCCAAGGACAGCCGGTCACTGCTTCGACAAACCTCGATGAAGACAGACAGACAGACAAGAGGGGCAGCTACAGCTCTGCAGACGGTCAGATTGGTGATAGTACTGTGCAGACTGTGTTGACAAAAGAACAGCCAACTGTGGAGGGATTCTATGGAAATCTGAAGGACACCGATAACGACGTGGGACCCGTACGAAGCGGGAAACCTCTCCGCCCAACCAGCACGTGCATTCCCAAGACAGGTAAGTTGCTGAACACCGCCTTTCTTTCCCATCTTTTGGCTGCCGCTAATCTCTCGCCCCTTGTCCGTTTCCGCTAATCCCACGCCCCTTGTCCGTTTCCTGACGTCAGGAATAGAATGTTTGAGTCTAAACAAGCGAAATGATCTCCCGTCCCTGTAAATTTGATTGACATAGATAGACCTATCTGTGTGTGCGTGTGTGTGTGTGTGTGAGTGTGTCTGCGTGTGTGCGTGTGTCTGTCTGTCTTTCTCTCTCAGCCCTCCTCTCTTTCTCCCGGTCTTTGTTCCCCCCCCCCCCCATCTCTCCCCTGTCATCCCCCACACACGCTCCCACACGCGCCGACACAGACACAGACACAGACACACGCACAGAGACACACACACACACACACACACACACACACACACACACACACACACTCTCTCTCTCTCTCTCTCTCTCTCACAAACACACACACACACACACACACACACACACACACACACACACACACACACACACAGAAGCATCCACACAGGCACGCACATGCGCGCAAACACACGTATACTTGTCTCTTTCTCAGTCATTCTCTCGGTCTCTGTTTCTGTCTCGGTCTCTGTCACTCTGTCTTTGTCTCTGACTCTCTAGCTCACTGTCTGTCTCTCTGTCTGCCTGTCTGTCTGTCTATCAGTCTGTTTGTCTGTCCTGCAAAATAGCGACTTGCAGACACGTCTAAGTACTCACTTTCATAAGATTTGTGAATGCACACACAAGCTAACCATTGGTACGCAAGTGGATTTGATTTGTAACTTTTTGATGTGCATGTTATATCAACAGTGACTATGCACCGTTTATTTTTGATGCGCTGGCAAACTGTTGCAGACTCTCTTAACTGGTTATGCTTTTTACACACACACACCGCGCGCGCGCGCGCGCGCCCGCACGTATACACGCATGAGCACGCACGCACGCACGCACGCACAGACACACACACACACACACACACACACGCACGCACGCACGCACGCACGCGCACACGCACATACACACAAGCAGCAAGAACTGCCGGGTCAACGCACTCATATGAACGTTAATATTTAACATTAACAGCATTCTTAACGTTAATCCCCATACAGCCATCTGTCCGACTGCATTTTAAAATGAGGGGGATGTACATGTTTCTTTTCCCCATGAAACTTGAGAACTGCCTTCTCTCAGTATTTATTCTTTTCAGTAAGAAGCTTGCAAGATGTTTACACAAGAGGAAATTATTTTTTCGCATCGTTGACACACTGTCGATCTAGACTGGACTTTTTATCTTAAAGTTTCGGCTTTAGATAAAGCTCCCTTTGCCTTTGTCCGGTGGAGATAAGGGGGAGGGGGGGGGGGGGGCAAGGGAGTTCCGGGATGGGTGAATGGGACGCATGGAATGGACGAGGAGGGAGATTCAAGGAAATATTCAGTCAGCCTTTATCCGGAATGACTTGTCTTCTGTCGCTGCGATAGATGTGAAAATGGCAAAGATCGTTTTTGCCTTCCCTCCCCGCTTTCCGTCTCCCCCCCCCCCCCCCCCTTCTTTTCCCCCGTCTGAACTAACTCTCTCTCTCTCTCTCTCTCTCTCTCTCCTCTCTCTCTCTCTCTCTCTCTCTCTCTCAGTAATGTATTTGTGAAATGGTACTGAACAACATAGTCTTCACTGTTACCTGTATTTAGGCACCTCCATGCCTTCCCGACATAACCCCCCTCCCCCCCCACCCCCTCTCTCTTCTCCGACACTTCTTCTTCCCCCCCCCCCCTCTCCTCTCTCTCTCTCTCTCTCTCTCTCTCTCTCTCTCTCTCTCTCTCTCTCTCTCATAAATACACCAATCCGAGATTT
>CM031600.1:70961986-70984486 GCA_018398815.1 Conus ventricosus | reverse complement strand
GAGACCAGGCACGCACTGTCTTCTATTGAAATCTTTAATCTGCCACCTTTCCTTTACAAACATCAGGTTATGTATCAGGTAAAAACAACTCATTCAGTGGCTACATGACTGAGCTGCAAATCACATGGTTGTAGCTTGGGCCAGAGTGTGCTGAGGCATGTGTACTGGCGAATAGTATTCACAACTGACTGCATGTGTGTGTGCGTGTGCGTGTGCGTGTGTGCGTGCGCGCGCGCGCGCGTGTATGAGAGAGACACATGTTACATCTCCCTTCTTTTAAAACAACAAAAAACTAACCAACTGGACACACAATAACACATGTAAAAAATCAATGCACACAACACAATTTTAGTTAGATTCAGAAAGGATGTATATACATTAGAGGCAACAGCAGGCAATTCTTTTCATGCATTTTTCATTACCAATCACTTTCCCTGCAAAAGAAAGAAGAAGAAGAAGAAATTAAAAATGAATAGAAATAATAATAAAAATAAACAGCGTGGAGTACCGGCATATTCAAATCCTTTTTCATATGCTTCTGCTACAGTCTCTGAATGGTTACACATGTGACAGTCCACAACTACAACAGTCCCTTGAGTCTACCACTGCAGACTAACTCATGACCAACAGTCTCTGTCTCTTGGTGCACGCCACCAGTTACAAGTTAGGCTTCCTGTATGAAGCCAGGCTGGTAGCTGAGCCGGTGAGGTCGCTTCACTGGACGCCCATACCTGGTGGCGATAGGGTCAGGGCTGTCTGGCATTGACGAGGTCGTGGCAGTGGTTGAAGGCACAGCTGCTGTGGCCAAAGGGTGTGGCAGCGTTTGAGTCTGCCGTGGCTGTTTTCTGATAAAACGCGTTGCGACGGTAGGTGTTGCCGTCATCTGTCTTCAGCAGGTATGATCGCGGTGCCTTGCCGTGCGCGGTGATTCTGGCGGGCTGCCAGCGGTCTCCGGGAGTGAGTTGCACGAACACTTCATCTCCGGGCTGGAAGGCGGGGAGGGGCCGGCTGCCACGGTCGTAGTAGTTCTTTTGGCTGGCCTGGCACTGGCGGCGCCGAGCCACCACAGTCTGCGGGTCGACGACTCGGGGCTGTAGCTGGCGGTGGGTGTCGGGCAGCACAGAGCGCAGTTGTCGACTCTGCAGCAGCTGTGCCGGGGATGCCAGGCCATCCACGGGGGTATTGCGGTACTCAAGGATGCTGAGCAGCGCGGACCCTTTGCCCGCCTTGGCCTTTTCCAGGATGTTCTTTGCCACTTGCACATATTTTTCTGCCAGGCCATTAGACTGTGCATAGCGGGGGCTGGTCGTCACGTGTTGTATATCCCAGTCACGGGTGAAGCGGGCAAATTCATCCGAAGAGAACTGGGGCCCGTTGTCGCTTATGAGAGTCTCTGGGATGCCGTACCTTGCGAAGTGAGCCTTCAGCTTTCTGACCACAGCCGCAGTTGTTGTAGTGGTCAACTCATCGAGCTCGAAGAAGCGGCTATAGTAATCTACGGTTACCAGATAGTCTTTTTTGTCCCAACAAAACAGGTCCACCGCCACTCTTTGCCATGCGCGTGATGGTATCTCGTGAGGTAGCATCGGCTCCTTGGTATTGGACGGCCGCCTCTCGTTACAGACGGCGCATGCAGCCACAGTGCGTTCAATGTCCACTGCCATCCTGGGCCA
Organism: Conus ventricosus; assembly: GCA_018398815.1. Classification (NCBI taxonomy): domain Eukaryota; kingdom Metazoa; phylum Mollusca; class Gastropoda; order Neogastropoda; family Conidae; genus Conus; species Conus ventricosus. Next base: position 70,982,813 of record CM031600.1, on the reverse strand, counting down.
GAACAGCAGCTGACGTGCGCGCTGAAGGCACTTCTCCACGCCAAGGTGGCTGGCGTGAATCTTGGTCAACATTTCGGCTCGGAGCATCGCGGGTACGAAGATTCGCTCTCCCTTGAAGATGACGCCCTTTATGAGTGAGAGTTCGTCCCTAAAGTTCCAGAAGTCTTCCGCGCTTTTGTGGCAATGCTGGCGTGAGTCGGGCCAGCCGTCGCGGATGTATGTCAGCACCACGCTGAGGTTCGGGTCGTCGTTAGTGGTCTTGCTGATGAGCTCCATCTTTTCGTCACTGACGGGCAGGTTTTTTATGATGACATGGATCTGCACATCCATGTCTTCAACAGTGTCCAGGGGCTCAGGCGGTAGTGACTTGCGAGACAAGGTGTCAGCCACGGGGATCTGCTTGCCTGGTACGTGAACAACTTTGATGCTGTACTTTTGAAGGCGAAGGAGCATACGCTGGAGACGTGGGGGTGCTGATGCCAGGGGCTTTTTCACAATTGTCTCTAGAGGTTTATGGTCGGATTGGACAAGGACCTCACGCTGGCCGTATATGTACTGGTGAAATCTCTCGCATCCGAAGACGATGGCATACAGTTCCTTTTCTATTTGTGCGTAGTTTTCTTCCGTCTTGTTTAGAGACTTGGAGGCGTAGGCGATGGGCTTGTTGTCCTGGAATATGGCTGCACCCAGGCCGTGTTTGCTAGCGTCCACTTGCAGGGTGATCTTCTTTGCTGGGTCGTAGATGGCGAGCACGGGATGGCTGGCCAGCGTGGACTTGATGTGATCCCATGCGGTCTGCTGGGGCGCTTCCCACACGAACTCATTTTCGTCCTTCAGCAGATCACGTAGCGGCTTAGTTGTTTCCGCCAGGTGGGGAGCGAACTTTGACAGGTATGTCACCATGCCCAGCATTGTCTCCAGCTCTTTGCGGTCCGTTGGCGGCTTCATGTCTTGCACAGCCTTCACTTTTAGCGGGTCGGGCTTGATCCCATCAGAGGAGATGATGTGGCCGAAGTAGTCTACTTCTTGCACGCCGATGCTAAGTTTATCTGGGTTCAGCTTGAGGTGCCGCTCTGTGGCTCTGTCCAGTGTGGCCTTGAGGTTGCGGTCGTGCTCTTCCTTGTTTCTCCCAGTCACTAGCAGGTCGTCCACCAGTGTCACAACACCCGGCACGCCCTCAAAAACCTCGTCCATTTTCCGTTGGAATTCATCTTGGGCGCTCACCAGGCCGAAAGACATGCGTAGGAAGCGGTACCTGCCAAAGGGCGAGTTGAAAGTGGTCATGAAAGACGCCTTGCTGGACAGCGTCATTTGCCAGTAGCCACTTTTTGCGTCTAGTTTACTGAAGTATTTTGCTCCTGGAATCTTGGCTAGTGCATCTTCTAGGGTTGGCGTGGCGTAGTATGGCCGCTTTATTGCCAGGTTCAAGTCTTTTGGGTCCAGGCAGATGCGCAGCTTCCCGTTGGTCTTTTCCACCACCACCAGCGAATTTACCCAGTCAGTCGGGCGCGTGACCTTGGCGATGACCCCTGCAGCTTCCATGGCGTCCAGCTCCTTCTTCAGGCGTTCTCTGAGCGCGTGCGGCACACGTCTGGGCGCGTGGACTACGGGTGTGCTGTCTTCTCGCAGGTGGATGTTTACTTCTCCCTCCAGGCTGCCCAGGTCGTCAGCGAACGAGTGATTGTACTCGTGAAGTACGCTCTCCTTTGTCAGTTCTGGATGGGCCACTGTCAGCACCATCTTGATGATCTGTAGCTGCAGCGACGCCTGGAGCCCCAACACTGGCTGCGAGTGACCTTTCGTCTCAGCCACGTGGAACATGCCTTGGTAGTCCTGATCCTTGTAGGAGCATTTCATGGTTGTGACACCCTTGATATTGATGCGCTGGCCAGCGTACCCGTACAGGCCAACTTTACCAGGCTGGAGTGGTGGCGGCGCAGTCATCTTTTTGTAGATCTGATGGGGAATTACGTTCGCCTGCGCGCCTGTGTCGACCTTGAAGCGCAGAACGTCACCTGTCTCCATGCGGATGTTGACGTAGGCGGTGTCGGGATGGTCTCTGCCGTCGGCGATGACGTCGACGTTGAGGGATGAATTGAGGTCGTCTTCTTCCTCCATTTTCTCCACCTGATGGACGGCTCGCTTGCGTTTGGAGCGACACACCTTGGAGAAATGGTTCTGTTTGCCACACTCCCGGCATTGCTTGCCGTAGGCTGGGCATGCCCTCTTGTTGTGTCTCTGTCCACAGTTATTGCAGTCATATGTGTCACTGCTTTGGTGTGGCCATCGATCTTTACTGCTGGACTCCATGCGTCTCTTCTTGATGACGTCTACTGCCTCTTCTTTCTGCATGGCCGCCAGTTGCTGCTTTGTTGCTTCATGCGTCACGACAATCTCGATGGCTCTGTCCATGGTAAGCTGGTCTCCAGCCTGCAGCAGCTTTTCTCGGGCCTCTTGTGATAGGATCCCGCATACAATGCGGTCGCACACCATTTCCTCAGCGTCTTTGTATGCACAGTCCTTGACGAGGGTGCGGATGTCGGTGAGGAATTTCTCAAAATGTTCCCCTTCTTGTTGTTTTCTGTTCAGAAACAAATATCGTGCGAACAGGGAGTTTTTCGTAGGGGTAGTATGCTTCTCAAAGTTCTTGCACAACACCTCTAATTTGTTGCTATCTTCAGATGACAGATTCCATGTGTTGAAGATTTCTCTTCCCTTCTCTCCTGACCAGATGAGCAGGTAGGCGCATCGTTCAGCTTCTGAAGTCTTGTGCAGCGGTCCGGCAAACATTAGGTTCACATGCTGCTTGAATTTCCGCCATTCCTCTTGAAGATTTTTCGAGTCCCAATTCAGGCTTGGATTCTGTAGAGATGAAGCCATTCTTCACTGCTAGGTGCGGTTCGTTTCCTCTCTGACACCATGTAGATGCAGCCAGGGAGAAAGTTATAACATATCGATGATACTGAACATAGAGACCAGGCACGCACTGTCTTCTATTGAAATCTTTAATCTGCCACCTTTCCTTTACAAACATCAGGTTATGTATCAGGTAAAAACAAACTCATTCAGTGGCTACAAGACTGAGCTGCAAATCACATGGTTGTAGCTTGGGCCAGAGTGTGCTAAGGCATGTGTACTGGCGAATAGTATTCACAACTGACTGCATGTGTGTGTGCGTGTGCGTGTGCGTGTGTGCGTGCGCGCGCGCGCGCGTGTATGAGAGAGACACATGTTACAGCGAGAATGCCAGATTTGATGCTGGGCTTCTTGGACTGGACTTGGAGACCCCCCTAGTACGCGAGGTTGATGCCATGACAACCCACCTGGGCCGTTCAGGTCCCCATCCTTTGCAATGATGACCAGAAGGCAATTCAGAGACCGCGGACCTCCGCCAAAGTCAAACGAGTTTGGGATCCGCCCCTGGAGTCAGTTTACACGTGAAAGCACAATCATTGCCCAACAAGGGGAAGTAATAGTAGGTACGGATTGAAAGAGTGTCTCTTGTACTTGCGCCGTACCGGTCCTCTGTGTACTGGATAAGTACGACTGAAAATCAGAACATGGCAAGGACTGCTGGTTACAGCGGTTGTTCAACAGTTTGTGTTTTTTTTTAATTTAAATCTTGCTAAGCGGCAGTATTTTTCTATGCGATGTTAATCAAAGAGTAGCGATTTCCAGAGGCCTTGGACATAATGAGAAAAGAAGGTGAAGCCCAAATTTTCAGTTTTCATACGAGATTTAGAGAAAACACACGAATCTGCAAATGGTCGGACCTGCGTGGGTCGGGTACAGACACGGGTTGGTGGTGGTGGTGTGTGGTGTGGGGGGGGGGGGGGGGGGGGGGGGGGGGGGAGGGATACATGTGGAGGAGGGGGGGGGGGCAGGAAAGACAAGGAAAACATGTGGCATGAAATGCAAACTATGTTTTGAATTCTGTAATTTATGGGAAGCCAGTGAAGGCATTGAAAGAGAGGAAGGGATATGACACGCTTCTGTGCGTTCAAAACAAGGCAATAAATATTGGCAGTCGGCAAGATGTTTACCGTGTTCAGTGAATCTCCTGGCTTGACACATACGGCTGAACTACCCCCCCCCCCCCCAGCACACCCCTCCTCTCTCTCTCTCTCTCTCTCTCTGGCACACACACGCGCGCGCGCGCGCGCACACACACACACACACACACACAAACACACACACACACACACACACACACACACACACACACACACACACACACACACACACACACACACACATGCGCGCGCGCGTGCGTACTCGTCCATATACCCACTTATTTATCTGCCAATCACTATCTGTCTGTCTATCTATCTATCTATGTATCTATCCATGTATCTATCTATCTATCTGTCTGTCTACCTGTCTGTCTGTCTGTCTGTCTCTACCTGTCTAACCATCCATCTATCTGTATGTATACATGTATGCATGCATGTATGTATGTATGAATGTGTGTATGTGTGTATGCATGTATGTATGTATGTATGTATGTATGTATGTATGTATGTATGTATGTATGTATGTATGTCTCCACCTACCTACCTACCTATCTATCTATGCTTTTTTTTATCAAGCAGTGAATCTGTCTGTCTCTCTGCCTGTTTGTCTGTATTTTCTCCCATCTGTCCGTCTGTCTGTATAACTATCTATGTGTCTGTCTCTCTGCCTGTTTGTCTGTCTGTCTGTCTGTCTATCGAGTATGAAATTGTTCTTTCTCGGGGTCCTAGGCTCCGCAGCTCGTAGAATTGACTAAGTAGGAACCCCAAACCATGAAATAAAACAATGAAAACGAGAGAAAGTTTCGCTGAAATACAGCTTCTCCAATCGAGGGATCAGGGATAAAAGCTTAATACAATGTCCGTAAGACGGTGTGAGTTCCATCAAATACTTGATGTGAAGCTTTTGTCCTTGTCTCCTCGTCTTTTGCTGTAATTCAGCGACTAGGTGCTGAAAACAGTAGACTCGGTCCACCGTGGACATTTGGTGTTCATGTCCATTGGTGTTCATGTCCATACTGCAGTGTTTGTTTGCCCAATAAGCTTTTTCTGTGTGTTCGTGATTCCCGAAGAAACCCTTGTTGTGAAAGCTTGGTTTATTTGAATTTGTCCCAACGGGAAACAATTTTTAGCTCGTTCTAATCAATATTTCATTGCTAACTACCCGTTCACTTCGTTTCGCTGTAGCGCAGGACGGGCTCAACAGGAGAATTTGATCTGTGAAAACATACATGCTGAGATGGTACCTTGGCTCAGACACGTCTTCAGTTTCCAGGTAGGGAGTAGAGCAAACAGAATCCGCCCCAGTTACAATTCAGGACTTTACAAGATGCATTTTAAGGGAAGGGGTGGGACACGTAGTTCTCCTCCAGTGGGCGCTCCGTCAGTGTTATTGTTCTTCCGAAAGGGAGGTCAGCAGAAGCAGCAGTTGTTTCGCTCTGTGAAGAGATCATCAGGTTTGCTATTGGAGCCTCGTGTACCTGCCGGTCGGAGGCGCTTCCGTGTAACATCTCGCACACACGTAGAATCCCATTACCAACTCTCTCGGAAGAGAAGGCCAGTTTGGCTGTTAGTATGGATGATATGTTGCACATAACATTAATCCTGCGTGAGAAATGGAAAGAACGAAGGAAGTAAGGAAATTGAGTGAACGATATGGAACGATGCTGACTGGATCACACGGGAAATGACCGAATGAAGCGCTACCCAGGTAGACAGCCCGTTGTGTAAACGAGTGTGGATTGTAAAGCGCTTAGAGCTTGGCCTCTAGCCGAGGATAGGCGCCATATAAGTATTCATATAATGATAATAAAAAGCAAAAAGGGAACTTTCGAAAATCGTGCAGATACTTCTGCATATATATATATATATATATATATATATATATATATATATATATATATATATATATATATATATATATATATATATAATATCAGATTAAAATGTATCTAAAAATCAAAAGATGCAAATATAAAAGACGCAGCCTTTTAGGGCCCAGTAACTAGGGTAAACGTCCACAAGGTTAAAAGATTACATTAAAAATCAAAGTTTAAAACTCTGGTCGCCGCTTTAGAAGCTCTTGGAGGGCTCACAGGTTGATGCATGTCATGTGATGGGAACAAATGATGTATAAACCAAAGAGTTAAGGTGAAAGGAAGATAAAGGGTTAATGAGGGTGAACGCAGAATTCCGTAGCAAAATGAAATGACGTCAAAATAGGCTGGATGACATTTTTTTTTATGACATCTGAAGAGGAACTACGAAGGAGATGGAGTTTTGTCAGTTGACAACCAGAATATAGTGGATGAAATGTTAGTCTTTCAAGAGAAAAAGAATATGTTTTTATATGATAACTGAACTTGTGTTTACTAGTTTGGGTCCAGCCGTGTTGACAAGCGGTGTCATCTTTGTGAATCATGACTTTATCGGGCTGTGTTGAGTGGTGAAATTCCACGACGAACTGAAGGAGCTGTGTTGGACTGGACAGTGCCTGCTACTGCGCTGTGAACTGAATTCAAAATGTCGTCAGATCATACACACCAGGGGAGGAGTTCATGTGACTGCCAAATGTATTAATATATACTACGCACAAAAAGTTAAGGATCGGTATGTGAAAACAGGTGCGTAATAAACTCAGTTCGCTACTGTTATTTATTTCTTAGTCCAGCCAAATTGTCATGAATTCTTGTTCAGCTGTAAGTGGGCGATGTTGTGCTAGTGCGAAAATTGCACGGGATTCTCTACTACTGAGGGGGTCATGTCAATGTGCCCCCGTCTCATTGTGCCCCCGTCTCATTGTGCCCCAAAATGCCGTCTCATTGTGGACCACGTCTCATTGTGCCCCCGTCTCATTGTGCCCCCGTTTCCTTGTGCCCCCGTCTCATTGTGACCCCGTCTATGTTCGCAGGCTTAGTGATACTCTATAGATCGAAATCTTTCTCTTCACTAATTTTTTGTTATCTCAGCAATAAACTATTTTAATTCCCTGCTGCATAGCGTTACCCGCTATGCGTTACGCTACTTAGGTTTTTTTTTTTTTTTTTTTAGTGGGTCAGCCTTCGGGGGTGGGGGTGGATCTTTCATGTACCACACTGAACGCTGTGTTTTCAAAGTTGGCCTTGAGACGGACGCACAACGAGACGGGGGCACAATGAGACGGGGGCAGAATGAGACGGGGGCAGAATGAGACGGGGGCACAATGAGACGGGGGCAGAATGAGACGGGGGCACAACGAGACGGGGGCAGAATGAGACGGGGGCAGAATGAGACGGGGGCAGAATGAGACGGGGGCACAATGAGACGGGGGCAGAATGAGACGACACTGGGGGCACAATGAGACGGGGGCACAATGAGACGGGGGCACATTGATACGTACCCCTACTGAGCTGGGCCGCAAACGGAAAAAGCGGAAACTTGCGAAAAATGACCTTGTTTTGGACCGTTCTGCCTGAACACATTGCACTTGCCAGACGGAAAAAAAACCATTATGCACGTGCAAGCACTGCTGTTTATGTGTGAGATGCTGTCGCTCGCTTGGCTTTATAAGAAGACATTCCACCAGTAGTACGCCTGATCTGACAATGCCTCCACGACGAAAATTAAGCGAGTTGGATAGGTGACGAGCTGTTGCATGGTTCCAAGATGGTGTTCCCAAGCGAGAAGTGGCCAGGCGGCTTCATGTGTCCATCTCGGTCATTGTCCGACTGATTCAACACTTCACAGCCACTGGGATTGTCCATGAAAGACGCAGATCTGGTCGACCGAAGAAGCCAACCCCACGTGACGATCGTCTCATTGAACGACAAGCCCTGCAGACAAGAACAGCCTCTTCCAGCATCATTCAAAGGCAGTTCAAGGTGGCTACTAACATTAACATCAGCCAGCAGACCATACGGAACCGCCTACATGGGTTTAATCTCCGTTCTCGTCGCCCAGCAGTACGGCCACGCTTAACTCCAGCCCATAGGGCAGCACGCCGCGCCTTCTGCGAAAATCACGTGAGGTGGACACGTCGCAATGGTCCCAGGTCCTGTTCAGTGATGAATCACGCTTCACCCTTTACCACAACGACGGCCGACTGAGGGTCTGGAGGCGCCCAGGGCAACGCTTTATTGACGCCACTGTCCAAGAAAAGGTGGCCTTTGGTGGAGGTCTGTAATGGTCTGGGGGGCCTTCAGCCTTCACCACAGAACACCCTTGTATCATGTACAGGGTAACCTGACTGGCATCCGATACCGGGATGAGGTCCTTCGACCGCTGGCTGTGCCTACACTGCAGCAGATGGACCGAGGGTTGTCTACCAGGATGACAACGCTCGCCCCCACAGGGCAAGGGTGGTCAACGACTTCCTGCAGCAGTCTGGAGTCAACAGAATGGAGTGGCCAGCATGCAGTCCCGATCTCAACCCGATTGAGAACCTCTGGGATGAGCTGGATCGCAAAGTGAGGAGCCACCCCCCTCCAGGGATGCCCAACACCTCTACCAGATGCTGCAGGCTGAGGGCAGGCGCTTCCACAGAGGATCTTCACCAACCTGGTCAACTCGATGAGGACTCGCTGCGTCGAGTGCCAGAACAGCCATGGTGGTTACATGCATTACTGAGCTTTTGGAGCATCAGTATGCCCTGTCTTGTGATTTCAATGACTTTGGGAAATCAAATTTGGATACGTACCCACTTTAATCAAATGTACACACCAACCGATTGCTCGAGATTGAAGGCAATTGTGTATCGTTATCACTAAAGAATGGAATTAAATGTTGGCCAAACTTCAACGCATTGACTTTCTTATTTTGACAGTTATGAATGTTTGTGAAAGTGATCCTTAACTTTTTGTGTGTAGCTTATTTGTGTGTGGTTTGGTACGGATTGAGACTGACTGGGAGAGTTCAGCTTCAGGAGACATTCAAGCTGCCTTGGTTCTTTTCCTGCCAGGTCCATTAAGTTGACCATTGGATCTCTTCTATATACCTATCTGTGTTGACTTGCAGTTGAAGTAGTCTCTGTCAAAAAGCCAACACAAAAGGTTTTCACCCGGCATGGGTTTTTTTGGACAATTTTATATCGGGAAATTGGGTTTTTAAGTCGTGAGATAAAACATAGGTTTTTAAACTATATCTATCGGGCCCTTTTGGGTGCGAAAGCCAAAGGCCTCGACCAAGACCCCCACTGAATGCTTCGCTAAAACCACGTTCCAAGGGCCCCCCTTGCCCAAACCCCATTTTCCTTCATCCCCCTCTCCACTTTCCCTCCCGTTTCCTTGGGGCGTCCTCTTCTTTTTGGGCCCCATCAGATCCACGTAGGGCGATTCGGGAAAATGGCTTTTGCTGCGGCGGACCCAAAAGGCCCTATCCAACGCCAACCCCTTTCCCGTTTTACTTGCTTTTGGAGGGGTTCAGTTTTTTTGCTCTTTGGGGGAAGTTCTTCCATTGGTGATGGTTTTTGGGCCCCAATAATGCTAAATGCGTCTGGGAAATCTGTTTTGGAAGCAATAGTTTTTGTTTGATGGTTTTTGGTAAATTTCCTTCCATGTTTCCTTAACCATAAAAAGGGGTTGCTTTTTACATTTAAATTTGAAAATCGAAAACTTGGCTTCGGGGCGGATATCCCGGGCCTTCCATGGGTTTCCTAGTGAGGAAAAGGCCCTGGTTTGGCTTTTGAAAGGGTCGAGCCCGGATCTCCACCTCCCCACCCCTGAATTTGACTTCGGGACCAAAGATAGGTGAAGTCGCAAATTTCCTAAATTTCGTCTCCTTTTCGTTTGATGTTGTCTTGGACTCGAAATTCATTTTTCCATCCTTTGCTTCTTGGTTTGGAACCTTCAAGGCCAAGGTTTCCAGCTTTTTGTTGCCATGGCTCTTTTTTTCCTCCGTTTTACTTGGTAGGGGATTTTACATCAGGGAAAAGGGGGGTGTCACAAAGTCCAAGTCACCCCATGTTTTTTTGCTACCATTGCCGGGTCCATCTAAATTTCCCCCCCCCTCTTGTCTGTGGCTTTTTTTTCAAAAAAATCCATCCAGGGCCCGGAAAAAAGGGGAAAAGGGCCCAAATAGGATTCCCCACCCCCGGGTTTTCACTCCCTTTTCTGACACGAAGGCGTCTGGAGCTCTGTGTTGCAGATCATTTGAAAAAACGAAGTCACGTCAGCATTTCAACACCCCGGGCCCAAGGGTTTTGCAGGGTTTCCGTAGTGTTTTCAGGATTTTCCAAAAGGCCCTCTCGGGGGATGCTGTAAAAAGCCTTCTCCAGTCAATAAAGTTGATGTAAAAAGGGCGTTTTCCCACTCATTGCCCCTTTTTCCCAAAGAACCTGGCGCAGATGAAGATAAAAACTGACAGGATCGTCCGGGGGGCGAAACCTGCTTTATTGGACGGGGGTTCCCCTCTAAAGGGGCCCGTCACCTTGACATCAAAACCCTTTAAAAAATACCTTGCAAGTGTTAAGAAAAAGGGTTATCCCCCCTCCAGTTGTTGCAGTCTCCAAGATCCCCCTTTTTTGGGCAACTTAAAGTTTAAGCCCAAATTTTCCCTTAAAACCTTCGGGGGTCTGGGCCCTTTTTCCCAAACCTGCCCTGAAAACCCCCCGTCAAAAAAAGGGGCTGCCCACATTAATATCTTTTTTCCCAACATATTTTCTTTTTACCCCCCCCCACGGGCCCCGGGTGTTTTTTTCCGTTTTTTTCAGGGTTTTTGATTGCTGTTTGTAAAACTTTTTTTTTCCCTTAAGGCTCGGGTTTCGATCCCAGATGCCCCGGGCCCTAAAACCTGCCGGGGGGATATCTGCAACCTAGGGGGTCGGTCTTTTTCAAACTGACTCGAAAGGGTTCTTTCCACGCGGGAAATTTTTCCCCCTCCCTTTAAAAGACCTTCCCATTCTGTCCTTTACGGGTCCCAATAAATTTTTTGGAAACCCCATTTTTTAAGCTGTTTGTTTATCTTTTTACAGCGTTTTTAGATCTTTTTTCCCAAACCAGTCTTCCTCTGCCTCGTCTGCCAGTTTCTCGTTTAAGCCCTTTCTTGTCAGCTCTTGCATTTTTCTTTACCTTTTTTTTTTAAATTTCGGGAATCTTTTCGGGTTCTGCTTTTTCAAGCGTTTCTGTCGGGTTTTTTTGATCTTCGTTTTGTCACCCTTTCTTTCATCTATCTTTTCCCCAAATTTCCCCTTTCTTACCACTTTTTCCCTTTCCCTTCTTTCGGCGGAAGCCTAGAACCTTTTTTTTCCCCGCTTCCCGAAAGGGCTTTGTTAACGGGTCTTTTGCCCAATTTCTTGTTTTTTCCCCCCTGGCGCCTGGAATCTTTTCTTTTTTTCCCCCACAGCAAAACTTTTTTTGGTGAGGGGTCTCATTCAGTCGTCAGACCCCTTTTTCTCTGCTGAGGGTGCCGGGTTTTCCCCTCGTGTCGCGTGGGTTTCCAGGGAAACGGGGGCCAACACAAGGGTGGTAAATGGCAACATCTGCTCCCGGGTTGGGCCCTGACATTTTAAAGGGGAGTTTCCTCCACTCCGTTTGCCCTATGATGTGTTTCAAACGGGTTTTTTTGGGGGTCCCGTCTGGTGATGCCCCAAAGTTGTTTTGTGAACATCTCTGTTTTTAAAAAAAGGTGCCCCCAATAAACCCGTTGTTCTCTCACAAAAGGGTTTCTGCTACCCTTTCTCCTTATGTTGAGGGTACCAATTCCATTTTTGCCCAAAACATGCTCCCTCCCGATGTTGTCAAGCCCATTTTTTAAATTCAAACCCGCCAAGGATCAGTACCATGTAAAGGGGGGGGAAAAAATACTCTCCGCTGCGCTTGAGTTGATCGTAAAATGCATCCTTGGCTTCTATATTTTCCTTTTCCGGTTTGGGTGCGTAGCAAACAAAACTGTCATTTGGGGGTTTTGGGGAGGGGAACCCTTTCCCTTTCAAAATCTTGGCCAAAAATGGTTTCCATTCTAGTAATTTTTTTTCTGTTTTCTTTAAAGGAGAATCTATTTTCCCCCAAGTTTTTTGGTTATCTGGATCTTCCGGGAAAGACAATGGAAAGGGCCCCTGACCCAGTCTCCTTTTTCCCCTTCCCGGGCCCAAATTGACCTCGCTACCCCCCAAAGATGCCCCAGGCTGTATTTTGTAAAACCCCTTTGATTTTTTTGGGGGCATCTTCCCCAGCCCGGGTTTAAAAAAGGTCGGGAGGGTTCCAGCACCCCCCCCCCTCACTTCTTTGGGCTTCAGAAAAATCCAAACCCATGGGGGCCCAGCTCCCTCTCGGGTTTGGCTGTCGTCCGTCATCAGTTCCAGTTGCCTGGTGTGCTTCATTGCCGTCGCCATCCGTGTCGAATGCTCTGGTATTGGTTTCTGTAACAATCATTTTTTTAAGGGACAGGGTTGTTAGCCCTGTGCCCAACCCCCAACCTGGAGACCAGTGTCACCTTAGTCGCCTCTTACGACATGCCTGGTGACTGGCAGGGACGCTGAATTCTAGCAGTGCCACCTCCATAGGCACACCCCGGCAATCCCACGGGGGAGGTGTATTTACATCTCACCAATATCTCCAGTTGTAATGAAAGCCATTGAACTGTGACTACGGTGAAGTTGTTATTTTGCTAGGAAGGATGAATGTGATGTGATGTTGTTTGAGAATTAGAAAATTGTGGTGGTTAATTGGGTCTTTTGAGTATTCATTTCTGGGAGTCAGATAGCGTAATTGCGAGCCGAGTTAGTTAATGTTGCGGGCTCCTTGATTGAAAAGTAAAATTGTGGGAGTGAATGTTAGTGGTATAAACGGTGTGTGAATTGGGATACCGCAACATTACTATGCAGTACATGCAAAAGTACAAGTGTGTGTGTGTGTGTGTGTGTGTGTGCGTGCGTGCGTGCGTGCGTGCGTGCGTGCGTGCGTGCGTGCGTGCGTGCGTGTGGTGTTGTGTGTGTGTGTGTGTGTGTTGTGTGTGTGGCGCGCGCGCGCGCAATCGTCTTCCGAACACGATCGCAGGAATATTCTAGAACGACGTCGTCTGATTCACTCAGCAGCACACCCACGTCATCCGTTTGATGGAACACGACCTTCCGAAAAGCTTGATTTCTGTGCGGATCTCGGAATCGTCTCTGCACCTGTCGCTCTGTAAGAGTAACGGCATAACCCTTAACCATTCCCGTGTCAAAAACCAGCGATAATTTGTCTATAGCTTGCTCCAGACTTGTGTCGATGTCCGACGGGTGGATTTCTGGGGCCCTGCTGTTACACTCCTACAGATCGGAACGCAAACACCGAAGCGTATCCTGAATATGGGACGTGTCATCATCATCTCGAATCGGCTTGATGTGTTCCTCCTGTGTTGTGTACTATGTTCATCCAATTCGGTGTTAGGTACGGCCAGTTCATTCGCGACACAAGTGGTACCGAGACCAGCTCCAACCTGTTCATGTCGTCCGTTCTGCTGCTTCGATCTCTCTTGATCCCGTCGCTCCTGGCTGGGGGATGGGGGGGGGGGGGGGGGGGGGGGGGGGGGGGGGGGGTGGGGGGGGGGGGGGGGGGGGGGGGGGGGGGTGCAAAGGGGTACAAGATTGTATATAAAGGGCAGAATTCTATTTTTATTATTTTTTCTCTCTGTGTGTGTGGCGTGTGTGTGTGTGTGTGTGTGTGTGTGTGTGTGTGTGTGTGTGTGTGTGTGCGTGCGCGCGTGTATGTGTGCGTGGAAAGAGTGTGTTTGTGAGAGTGAATGCATGTGTGTACGAGTGCTCGAGTATGAATGTCTGTGTGCGTGTGTGAGTGTGTGTGTGTGTGTGTGTGTGTGTGTGTGTGTGTGTGTGTTGTGGGCACGCGGGGTGTGTGTGCGCGTGTGTGTGTGGGCGTGTGTATGTCTGTGTGTGCGAGTGTGCAAGTTTGAGTATATGTGAGGGTATGGGTGTGTTTGTATTGAGATGTGTATATTTGTGTATTTATGTAAGTGCGTGTGTTTGTGCGTGTGTATGTGTGTACGTGTGTGTGTGTGTGTACGTGTATGTGTGCGCACGTATTTTTTGTGTGTTAATTATGCTTCTTTGCGTTGAATGAAAAACGTTCATATTCTGTTCATAATGTTTTCTTAAATGTCAGTACAACCTTGAGTTAATCTGACAATAAATTGGTTTCAGTCAGTCAGTGTGCGCGCGCGTGCGTGCGTGCATGCGTACGTGCGTGTGTGTGTGTGTGCGTGTGTATGTGTGTGCGTGCGTGCGTGTTTGCGCCCCGCACACAGACAAAAAGTGACGGAAAAAAAAATTTTGCAGGCCAACAGTTCGCGGTGTACTTGACTGAACAGTAACCTGGCAAAGACACGGACTGGGAGGGTGGAAGAAAACGTGACGAAGACGTTACACAACCCTTTATTAGCAGCATACGGGACCGTCAAGAGTTAGTTGTGTAAAACAGAAGTATTTGTAATGCCTGTCCGGGAGTCGACTTCTGTCCCAGATTGGGACCCGTGAAAATAGTTCCCAGAGCAGATCGAAGGGAGAGCGTTGCAGAAGAGCTATGCACACACACACACACAAAAGAAAAAAATCTGGCAGACCAAATAATTTATTGAAATAAGAGTCAGGGTGACCAGCTCAGTGTAGAGCAGTCACACTTTTTAGCCGGACATGACGAGTTCAGACCATTGCAGGAACCCAACAACGTGGCATTTTGGCTGCCCTTCTTGACTTACTAATTGTGGCTATGACGGAATCAGCGCAGTATTAGACAGTCCCCATGCCTCCGTGGGATGCTCATGCCCCTCTGCCATGTGCCCCTTTTGGGTGGGTGTCATTAAAACTGAACCGTGATTTCCAACCATTCGTCGAACAGTGTCATGCTGTTCTGCTGTTTTGTCTGCACCGACCGACGACTTCAGTCACCTCAAATTGGTCTCCCCCCCCCCCCCCCCCCCCCCCCCCCCCCCCCCCCCCCCCCCCCCCCCCCCCCCCCCCTCCCCTTTCTTCTTCTTTTTATTTCTTTCGTTGTTTTTTATTTCATTTTTTTTATTTCATTTCTTTTGGCCGCGTCACTTAAGTCTTCAGGGGGCATCAACTCGGAGACGATCCTGTGATCGGTTAGGCCTAAAACAGCATGACCGAGTATCAGGCACAGGAGTGAAAACTTCGTCTTCAGAACGGTTAAAATAAAGAAACAAGAAAGAGCTAAAAAAAAAAAAAAAAAAAAAGAAGAAGAAGGAAAAAAAAAAGAAAAGAAAACAAAAGGTAGAAAAAGGATTTTTAAAAACACCGTTTTCCCCGCCCCCTTTTTTTCCCCACTGTCTCTATTTTATGCACTCTTCCGTCATATCTGCGTTTCTTTCCGAAGATCGACACGCGCAGAAAAAAATCCGTAGTCATCACAGTTTGTTCTTGAAAAGATGAAGCGGAAGTACCTATTCGCTGAAAATGAAACAATGTTTTAAAACTTTACGTCATCTCATTAGACAGTCAAACTTATTTTGAATTGCATGTAGGCTTGTCAATATCGGAAAGCTCACGGACATTTGGCAAATGGAACAAAGATTAACTGAATTAAAAATCTTGGAGCAAATTTCTATTTTCAACATATCAAATGAATTTGCTAGTCTATGACATTTTGCGAGGGCCGGACCCGGAGGGAGTTGGGGGGGGGGGGGGGGGGGGGTGAGGGGGTGTGTGTCCTTACTTTTGGACACCCTGAGCTATTTTGCCCTCCCTACCCCCCTCCCCCCCCCCCCCCCCCCCCCCCCCCCCCCCCCCCCCCCGGCCGGTTTTTTTTTTTTTTTTTTTTAAGATGGTGCATGGGAAGATCCTCCCTGCATTTGGATTAGACAGTGTGTTCAGCACGAGGACTCTGACAGTAACCTGTATGTCGACGTGCACGTGGATACCGAGCCCAGCCGTTGGTGGCATTGCCCTCAGACGCCGCCAGGGCCCGACGACCCTGGACCACTGACTGGATCTTCCGTTCCTCTATCACAATGACCCAGACCTGACCCAGACTTGCTCATGCTATGTTCGTGATTTTTCCTTTCTATAAAATCTAAATTTCAATTAGCATTTTTTTTTTCAAATTACCTGTCTTTGTCTGTTTTATATCCGTCAATTGTAAATCTGTTGAAGACATCACAAGCTGAAGCTCATTAAAATACTGAAAATCTCTGCAAATTTGTAATTATTTTCAAACAAAGGTGCATTTAAATCAGCTTAACCGCTCACAAAATAAAATCCCCGAGTAAGTCGTGGTTCACTCGCTAATCTATGAATACACATAAGTTCGGACATCAACGACATCTAGCCCGATATGGAAATAGAAACATTTCATGAACGAATAAAGATTAAAGTAGTGGACTGAATAAGCAAATACAGTTTATATACACGGAGAATCGATGAATATAAACAAAGTCAACATATCCAGTGGGTATATGGATACTAAAGAGGGAGAGAAAAAAAAAAACAAACAAGCAAAGGAACGAGCAATTAATGAAAATAAATAGTAGGTTAATCACTGAATGATACAATGATAGAGATGTACAATACGAAGATATATAAACAAAGAAAGAAGACAGGGGGGAAATGAGGGAGAAACAAAAAGGACAGAAAGACATAACATACAAATAATACAACTTCGCAATGCCGGGAGAAGGGATGGAGGAGGATAAGGGAGGGGAAAGTGGGGAGAAGGGATATATAAAAAAAAAAAAAAAAATGACGTCTGGATGTTGTTTACCGGCTTACTGGGGGCGACCTTTCATGCACGTGTTTATATACTTAGCAACAGCCGGGGCATCAGACGGAAAAAAGCATCACGCAGTTATATATTTTTTTCAGATAAACACTCTTCTTCCTCTTCTTCTTCTTCTTCTTCTTCCGCGTATGCAGGCTGCTACTCCTGCGGACACTCCCTGTATAGAGAGATAAGTATTAATCCATTGGAGTTGAGTTTTTGTGTGTATGACCGTTTTTTTTATCCCCCCATTAAGGCAGCCATACTCCATCTTCGGGGAAGGTGCATGCTATGTGTAACGTGTCATCCATACCAACGGCAAACTGGCCTTCTCTTCCGAAAGTTGGTGATGGGATTTGACGTGTGTGCAAATGTTATGCGTGC
Source organism: Conus ventricosus (assembly GCA_018398815.1). NCBI lineage: Eukaryota > Metazoa > Mollusca > Gastropoda > Neogastropoda > Conidae > Conus > Conus ventricosus. The sequence continues at coordinate 70,965,739 of CM031600.1, read as the reverse complement.
CTTCACACACGGAACCTCGGTTTTATAGTCTCATTCGAAGGACTGTATGGGAAATGGTGTCAGAACCAATGCTAACTCCAAGGGAAAAATCCCCTGCACCGAAACGACCCAGCGGAGATTCGAACCCACAATCTACCAACTGAGCTATTCCGGCCCCCCCAGATATCACCGAACGCTGATGTTTTCACTAGTTTGGGGTTCACGAATGATAGACTTCGTGGAATTCAACGTGGCTTTCGCTGGCTATCGCTTTCAAGCAGTTATCCGACGCCAGAATAGTAAGTACTCTTAGGGGCCATCCATCACTGAGCAGCTGAATCGTGCATTCATTCAGACATGTACTCAGCGCCGTATATATATTTTGTCTTTGAAGGGCTCGTGCGCGAGGTGTCACTAACGGGAATCACCGTCACTAACGGTGTTCAAAGTGTTTCTCTGCAAAAATCAGACGTCAAATTAATAATGAATCAATTAAGAATACAGATTGGCACGTCCTTTTAACTCCATGAAAATCAACGTGAGTACGACAAAACGGAAAACACAAAATGCAAGAAATAAAGTTCAGTCATGAATTTCTATTGGCATCGTTCTGTGTTGTCGCATGTAGGCCTACAAAAGTTTAGACTGAGGGGAACACATCGGATCAGTTTTAAGCTATGTCCTGATTAATTCGGCGTCAGAGTTGTGCAGTTAAACGTTTTGGGCACATTGGTGGCGATGATCTACTTAGTCTTTTAGTATGCACGATTCGTTGCATATCCATTTGCGCTTGTGCGTTCGTGCTGACCTTGTCCGGGATGATACTGGGAACGGATTTCTTTGTGTTTGTTCATGTCAAGAAATAAACATCTCTTACGTGCTCTGGAGAATTTTAAAGGGTCGGCTCTGCAGAAATTCAAAGGATCGACTCACCGAGATACTGCTATTTTCAACGTTAAAAGGTCAGCTGATGCCTGAAGCATGCTTTTAAAGTTTTTTCCCCCGTCAAAATGCCAAATGCACGTCAACGGGAGCCTTGTTTCAAAACTGCAGCAACATTTCATGCTTTCCTGTATTACATGGCTTTGCGCTTACGAGGTGTTGCTTATCCTGTCTAATTCACAGCGATTCCTTATAAATGTGGATGTGCATATATAATATTGTGCACATCTCGTACATTTGGAGATGCAGCCCCCGTGCGGAACAGAGGATATACAGAGCTGTCAGCCCATCTGAACCCGAGCTCAGCCGTGTGACACTTGACTGATGGCTGCCCTGCAGCTGGCCTTTATTTGACGTATGTTGCTGTCCCGGCTGTGACCTTGATCGCTCGCGAACTTGTTCGGTGCATTGTTATGGTTATGGTTTTCTTTTCTTTTTATATAACTTGCTGTTTACAGCTCTGATTGCAGAAGGCATTTAGGGCCTGATGAAGGTATTTAGGGCTGGATTGCAGAAGGCATTTAGGGCTTGATTGCAGAAGGTATTTAGGGCTTGATTGCAGAAGGTATTTAGAACTTGATTGCAGAAGGCATTTAGGGCTTGATTGCAGAAGGTATTTAGGGCTTGATTGCAGAAGGCATTTAGGGCTTGATTGCAGAAGGTATTTAGAACTTGATTGCAGAAGGCATTTAGGGCTTGCTTGCAGAAGGTATTTAGGGCTTGATAGCAGAAGGCATTTAGGGCTTGATTGCAGAAGGCATTTAGGGCTGGATTGCAGAATGCGTTTAGGGCTTGATTGCAGAAGGTGTTTGGGGCTTGATTGCAGAAGGAATTTAGGGCTTGCTTGTAGAAGGTATTTAAGGCTTGATTGCAGAAGGTATGTAGGGCTTGATTGCAGAAGGTATTTAGAACTTGATTGCACAAGGTTTTGGGCTTGATTCAAGAAGGTATTTAGGCTTGATTGCAGAAGGCATTTAGGGCTTGATTGCAGAAGGTATTTAGGGCTTGATTGCAGAAGGTATTTAGAACTTGATTGCAGAAGGCATTTAGGGCTTGATTGCAGAAAGTATTTAGGGCTTGATTGCAAAAGGCATTTAGGGCTTGATTGCAGAAGGCATTTAGGGCTCGATTGCAGAAGGCATTTAGGGCTTGATTGCAGAAGGTATGTAGGGCTTGATTGCAGAAGGTGTTTAGGGCTTGCTTGCAGAAGGTATTTAGGGCTTGATTGCAGAAGGTATTTAGGGCTTGATTGCAGAAGGTATTTAGGACTTGATTGCAGGAGGTATTTAGAACTTGATTGCACAAGGCATTTAGGGCTTGATTCCAGAAGGTATTTAGGGCTTGATTGCAGGAGGTATTTAGGGCTTGATTGCAGAAGGTATTTAGAACTCAATTGCTTGCACAAGGCATTTAGGGCTTGATTCCAGAAGGTGTTTAGGGCTTGATTGCAGAAGGTATTGTGGGCTTGATTGCAGAAGGCATTTAGGGCTTGATTGCAGAAGGTATTTAGGACTTGATTGCAGAAGGTATTGTGGGCTTGATTCCAGAAGGTATTTAGGACTTGATTGCAGAAGGTATTTAGGGCTTGATTGCAGAAGGCATTTAGGGCTTGATTGCAGAAGGCACTTAGGGCTTGATTGCAGAAGGTATTTAGGGCTTGATTGCAGAAGGTATTTAGGACTTGATTCCAGAATGTGTTTAGGGCTTGATTGCAGAATGTGTTTAGGGCTTGATTGCAGAAGGTATTTAGGGCTCGATTGCAGAAGGTTGTAGGGCTTGATTGCAGAAGGTATGTAGGGCTTGATTGCAGAAGGCATTTAGGGCTTGATTGCAGAAGGCATTTAGGGCTTGATGCAGAAGGCATTTAGGGCTTGATTGCAGAAGGCATTTAGGGCTTGATTGCAGAAGGCATTCAGGGCTTGATTGCAGAAGGCATTTAGGGCTTGATTGCAGAAGGCATTTAGGGCTTGATTGCAGAAGGCATTCAGGCTTGATTCCAGAAGGCAATTAGGGCTTGATTGCAGAAGGCATTCAAGGCTTGATTGCAGAAGGCATTTAGGGCTGGTTGGATCATGTTGTGTTTGCGCAGTGTTGTACACAGGCATAAATATGGCAGACGACTATACCTATCATTGCAGTACTTAGCAAAGTTCGTATTTACCTTTACTGACAGTTTTTTTCCCCATGACCAGTCAGATCTTTTGTGCACGCCCAGTGGAATGAATCCCACGCCACTCACTCTACTCCATCATCCACCCCCTCCCACCTCCTTACACACACCCTCACCTAACCCTCCTCCACCCCCTCCCCTCACTACTTACACGGCTATTCACGGGCTAGTCTTATAAACCGCAGCCTAATCACAGGCAATCCACAGGGAGCAATCGATGTCAGGTCGTCATGAGGTTACCCACCAAAGGAGTCTCCGCCCTGCTGCCCAGCCACTCCCAGTGGTGTTCAGTGGTGCCTGTTCTGGTCCAGCATACGCAGGTCATCACCTGTTATGGTCCCCCCAACTGACGTAGGTACTGGCAAACAAACATTTTAACGCCGCAGTCGCCAGTCGTTTAGTACGGGGCGCACGCAAAGTAATGTGCGCGTGTGTGCAGGCGTGTCCTCGCGCCTGTGTGTGCGTGTGTGTGTGTGTGTGTGTGTGTGTGTGTGTGTGTGTGTGTGTGTGTGTAACGTGTGTGTGTGTGTGGTGTGTGTGTGTGTTCTTTGTTTTTACGTCTTTTCACCGTAAGTGATATTTGTGTGTGTGTAGTGTGTGTGTGAGAGGAGGGGGGAGAGAGAGAGAGAGAGAGAGAGAGAGGATGAGCAGTTTGTTTGGTT
>CM031600.1:70942978-70957978 GCA_018398815.1 Conus ventricosus | reverse complement strand
ACATCAGACGACGAAGTATGTTCCAGACGTTTCATCTGAAAATGTTCTTCGTTCAGACTGTTCGATCCCCAACGCACGCAAAAAGCTAATTCTAGTAAACGGTGAACCTTACTAATCATGGCAATGTTCAACAGTTAAAAGGATGGCTGCGCAACGATGTCACACAACCAGGATTCACAATCCTTTTCGTGCAATCTGGGTTTTTTTTTTTTTGGTTGCTGTTTGGAATAAAAACATCTGACTTAACAGTGTCTCGTAATATACGTAAAGGGTTTGGCTGAGTTAAGTTCACTGGTGTAAAGTCTGATAATATCTAATAAGGAAAATTGAAACACAGAGAGAGAGAGAGAGAGGGAGAGAGAGAGAGAGAGAGAGAGAGAAAAGAAAGAGAGAGAGAGAGAGAGAGAGAGGAGAGAGAGAGAGAGAGAGAGGAGAGAGAGAAGGAAAAAACCCAACTAAAGCGACAAACAGCTGCCAGATGATTTTGTGTGAATGAATGAAATATCAAAAGTAAACACACACGTCCATAGTAGCCATGCAGTTACTAGTGATTACAAAAGAAAACCAGTAAAACAATAACATTTCAGAAAATTTTAAAAAGATGTACAGCATATAGCTGTCAGACATGTAGCCAAAAAAAAAACAGGCCATTTCCAATTGCACACTTCCCTGAAGAGAGTGAACACACGCACAAAACCCACACACACACAACGCACGCACGCACGCACGCACGCACGCACGCGGGGCGCGCGCGCGCGGTACACGCGCACGTGCGCTTTTAAACAGGTATACGCACATGTATGTACACACCCACCAAATCTCAGATGTTATCATGGAAGCACCAGGAGTTTAACGGGGGCCCAGTTTTCTCACATTTCAGCTTAAACCTGAAACCCATTCCACCGGCATGACCTTTGACTATTTGTCCTACATGTTTGACTATTTGTCCTACATTTTTAAAACTATTTGTCCTACATGTAGGTACGTTCCTCTGTACTTAACTTCCTACTCCTCCCCCCTTCCCTCCCTTCCCCAGCTTCCTCCCTTCCTTATTTTACACAAGGTGTCGTTCTGTTGACTGCTTGCCAGCTTCTGATAACAAAAGTAGGGAAAGTGTCACACCTTAATTGCGCTGTGGGGGGGGGGGGGGGGGGGGGGGGGGGGGAGGGGGGGGGGGGTAAAAGGAAGGATGCGTTCATCCAAATGGCGGAACAAAGAGGTCTCAGTCTGCAAAAGCAGTGATCACGTGCTGTGGTTCGTGTCATCTTTTTTCTTTTTTCTTTATGAAAGCATAACATACTGACATGAAATTGTGTAGAATGAAGATTTTTTGTCCCCAAAGCATTTGTAAATAGATTATCTGTTTTTTTTTTTTTTGGTCGGATGTTGTGATGATGTTGAACAGCAGTTTGAGAGGATTTTAATCGGCCGGGATTGCAACCACCAACTTGCATACTGTGCATATGCGTCATTTGAATAGGTGTTTTTTCGTTCAAGGGGGAATGGGGGGGGGGGGGGGGGGGGGGGGAGGGGGGAGCGTTGGCGAACAGTTTCCGCAGCAACTATTGAAGTAGAGGAAATGTAATCATAAAATGTCCAAAGTAGTGGAAAGTAAAGGAAATGTACGACAGGTACGGGAAATGTAGAAAAAAAAGGCATGGTAATGTAACGAAAAGTAGTAAAAAGGTAGAAGAATGTGGGTGAAAAACCAGGGAGATGTACAAAAAGAAAGGAAACTAAAAAAATCATTTGAAGGTAGGAGAAACCAGGGACATGCAGGGGGATTAGGCGAATGTCAGTAACGTATGAAAAATGACTGACCAAAAAAAAAAAAAAGAACTTGGAAAATGTACAAGAAAGTAGTGAAATGTATGGAAAGAAGTAGAGAAATGTGGAGGGGGGGGAAGGGTTTAATGCAAGAGAAAGCAGGACATGTAGAATGAATAATGAGGAAAAAGAAAGGTGGAGAAAAATAAGGCAATGTAGGAAGCAGTTGAGGAACGAAAAAGAGAAAAGCAGGAAGAAATTGGGACACGACGAGAAAAATGTAGGAAAAAGAAGGGATACGTTATGAGGGAAAGTAGGAGTAATGTTGGGGAAAAGCGCAGTGACTGAACACACCCCATAGAGTAACGTAGGGGAAAAGCAAACAGCGGCTGAAACACACCCATAGAGTAATGTAGGGGAAAAGCAGCAGTGGCTGAACACACCCCCTAGAGTAATGTTGGGGAAAAGCAGCAGCGGCTGAACACACCCCATAGAGTAATGTAGGGGAAAAGCAGCAGTGGCTGAACACACCCTTTGGTAATGTTTGGGAAAAGCAGCATTGGCTGACACACCCCATAGTGTAATGTAGGGGGAAAAGCAGGCAGTGGGGTGAAACACCCCATACAGTAACGTAGGGGAGAAAAAGCAGCGTTGGCTGAACACACCCCATAGAGTAAAAGTAGGGGGAAAAAAAGCCCGCTGTGGTGAACCAAACCCCCAAAATTTATTTTCCCGGACACACGGAACACACAGCCACCACCACACAAAAATCACGACTGCAATTTTCCCGCCACTCGTTTTACCAGTATTCATCACATCCGTCACGTTGGTCAAACAATGGCTACAAATTCAGCAGCCGATCGTAGCGTCGAAGCAGCATCCCCGTACCTCGGAGTAGCAGCTTTGGTTCTGGTTTCGTCTGACATACTGGCTGACATCTATCTCAACCATGGAAAATGTCTGCGATGTTGTTTCAGTTTTTGTACTCCAGTGCTTATAGAACAGGGAGTAGGCCTACTTTACAATGGAAACGAAGAAATGCTGTCTGTCTGTGTGTCTGTCTAGTTCTGTCCCTGGTCAAAATGTGTTCCACCCGCTCCGACATAACTTCTGGGCCGATCTTTCTGAAATTTGTACGTATGTTCATTTATGGGTCACGGAAGATGCCCGTGTTTTATTTTACCAGAATAGCCCTTACTAACGGCTGTAACGGCCCCAAAACGGTTTTTCTTCTTTATGGAATATCTCAGAAAGTACTTGTATTCAAGATAAACTGGGAGTACGTTTATATGCTTTGCATCTTTTTAACTGATCTGTTCTGAAAAACTTGTACGTGCGTGGGATTGCGAACGTTGCGCGCGTGTGTTTAAGTAAATGATTATGTCTGTTGCATGTTCCCGTTAGAACCATCGTACGTGCAAATTCAGTTTTGCGAAGAATTTTAACACAAAGTTTAATAATCGATTCTGAACTGGAGCTGAAAACAGCTGAGATGGAAATCGGGCGATTTTTGCATGTTTTGTTCTCCGTTGGCAAGTGCATGTGACTGGACGTCGGGAAGTCAAATGACGTTAAAGCAACAACCTTTAACTGACGTCCCAATCCGAAAACTTCGTCATGTCCGGTCTGTGTAAGACTACAGTTCCCCGAGGGCATTTCCCGACGATAAAGTGCACGATGGACGTCAGCCAGGCTGTTGAGATCACCAGCGTCAGGACAGGACTGAAGAGACGGACAACGGAAAGCCCACAGGCAGGGCCACATTCCCCGGCTGGTACTTCCCATCCGGACGTGACGCAAGTCAAAAGACCGACTGCAGGAGCGGTGACGATGGGACGGGTGACACCCTGGAGGAGACAGACTCTCCTCCCAAACAGTCGATGGCGCAGTTTCATAAAACAGCTGGGTAATGAAGACACTGCACAGATGGGGGGGGGGGGGGGGGGGGAAAAGTGTTAAATGAAAACATCAGTCGAGGAAAAGGAAACAAACACAGCCCGATCTTGCACCACCTTCTGCAGAAAAACAACAACAAAGAAAGATCTGAGTCGTAGGATGTAAACGGAGAGAGAGAGAGGAGTGAGAGAGGGAGGAGTGAGAGAGAGAGAGAGAGAGAGAGATGAATTTACTGATTTCGCAAATAACTAAGTGAAATATGAAAAAAAAAGAAGAAAAGAAAGAAACGTTTTATGGTTTTCCAGCACACAGACTAACGAACAAGATGCAACAGAAGGCAAACAAATGTGCGAGAATGACAACAATGCCCTGAACCGCGTGCACTGTAACTGGCTGTCCGAAACCTTTGTCCTCGGGTACCAGTCCCCAGTTCCGCTCCAGTGCTCTCTCTCTCTCTTTTCTCTCTTCTCTCTCACACACACACACTCACAAGCACGCGTGCGCAGAGCAGAGCAGAGAGACAGAGAGAGAGAGAGAGAGAGCGAGGAGGAAGCAACCGATTAATATAAGTGGCGTGTATAAAACTAGAAGCAAAAATCAAAATGAAGTAAAATCTGTCTGAAATTAGTTCGAACAATGAAACACGCAAAAAGAAGCGATTTTTTCTGGCATTAGCGACAGTAAAAAAAATTTCACTAATAAGCGAGTTGAACATCGATAAAGAATACAGTTTCCCTGTCCTTGTCACTTCACTCAGAGTACTTTTCGCATTTTGCTGGCTTCCTCTATACCCTCTCTTTCTCTGTCTTTGTCTCCTTCCCTCTCCCACACTCCCGATCCCTTATCACCAGTCCTAACTAGACATTTTTCTCTGGTTCCCTCTCTCGCATCCCCACCCCCCCTTTCTCTTTCCTTCGCTGGTTCTCCTTCTCCCCCCCCCCCCCCCCCCTTTTTTTTTTTAGCTGACATCAGCCGCTCCCCACCCCTCCCCAAAAAGAATAAATATTTGTCAGGAGTATGAATTTGGGAAAAGTGCACCCAAATGTACACACACTGTCGTGTCCTCTCTGGGCTATTCCTCACCTCCCATCCTGCATCCTGTCCGCCCTCGCCCCGCAATGCCGAAACAGTCATGGGAGGTGGGGGTGGGGGGTGGGGGAGGGGGTGTTCCCGGGTTCTGCCCTAGTGAGGGACGAGGGGGAAGACCTGCATAAAAAAAAGAAGTCATTTTTGCCAGCCCGGGTGGGAGGGGGGAGGGTGGTGTCCGGGGTTTCTAGACTCCCCCCCCCTCCCCCTTCCCTACCTTCCTTTTCCGGCGTTGCCGTGCCACCACACTCGTCATCCTCCTCCACCCCCCCTCCCATCCTTTTTCCTTGTCTCCTATGTCAAAATACCCTCCACACTCCCATCCCCGCCCCCCTCACCCCCACTCCCGGCCTGACACTCACCGATCAGTCGTCCGGTAGGGCGACGACGGCGCTGACGTCCTCGTGGCCGACGAACGTCGTGGTCTTCTTGTAGTGCTGCGCCACCGTCTCCTCCTCCTCGCTGGTCTCCCGCTCTCCGGGTACTGCAGCAGCACGCAGCTGCACAGCTCCCACAGCGGAGAGGGGGCGGTGGGGCTGCTGGAGCCTGCGACCTCTCGGGCGGGGTTGTTGGAGGTGGCCACAGGCTCGGGGACGGAGGAGGAGGGGAGAGAGAGGAGGAGGAGGAGGAGGAAGGAGCAGAGGCTCGTGAGGTCCCGTCGCGCCCTTCCAGGAGTTTGCACAGCTTGTTGACGCTGTCCACCTGTCGACAAAGTAGCGTGTATGACTGTTGACGTCACGAGTGTTTTGAAGGGTTTTGTTGTTGTTGTTGTTGTTGATATTTTGGTGATAATGTCTATCTTCGTTAGAATTTTTTTTTTTTTTAATTTTTTTTTCCGAAGGTTTTATATATTTCGGTGATGATGTTTATCTTAAATAATCATCAACATCATCATCATCATCATCATCGTCGTCGTCGTCTCGCATCATCGTCATCTCATCATCATTATCATCGTCCTCATTGTTTTCATTATCATTATCATACTAATTTTACAGTGACATGTTTTCTGCCGTTCCATTTTACCTGGGCATTAACATAAAAGGACAGCCTTGAGTCTCCTTCGAGTTATCCTCATGAGGCTAACGTTCTCCGGCAACGAACAAAATCAGTCTCAATCGAAAAACAACCAACATGATGCATTTGTGCGAGACGCTGGCCCGTCCGAATGGGCTGCAGGGGGAAAAAAATCGATCAACTTACCGACCAAATAAGCGTTCAGTTGTTGATACTGTATGTTTTTGTTCGAACGGGAATGAAAAAAAGCCCAACTGTTTCCTGATGCTACAGCGTTTCCAGATGCTGGAAAGGATCCATGATTTCGGTCCCACACACACACACACACACACACACACATATATCACACACACACACACACACAAAATAATATATATATATATATATTATATATATATATATTGTGTGTGTGTGTGTGTGTGTGTGTGTGTGTGTGTGATGTGTGTGTGTGTGTGATATGTGTGTGTGTGATGTGTGTGTGTGTGTGTGTGTGTGTGTGTGTGTGTGTGTGTGATATGTGTGTGTGAGTGATGTGTGTGTGTGTGTGTGTGTGTGTGTGTGTGTGTGTGTGTGTGTGTGTGTGTGTTGTTGTCGTTGTTTCCGGGCTTGTATTCCTATATTTCTGAACGCAGCGTCTCGACCATCGATCATGTCCAATCATTCAAGAACTTGGCAGCCAGTCCTCGAGAGTTTGGCAATGTGCGTTCTTCTTGAATTATTGCGTTGTTGTGAAAAATCAGCTGTGATGCAGTTTCAGACGTAATTTTTGTTGAAGAAGATGTCATTCTGTAATACACGATGTCTTAGGATTCTTCTTAACCAAGTCATTGGCGTGAATCGTAGTTTTGTTTTTGCGATCGCTCGTAAGATTTTGCTCAAACACAGTTCGTAATAACTTAAGAATAATTTCTCTTGCGTCACATCCAAACAGAAGTTTCTTAACGCAAAAACTACGTCATTTCTTCACAAAGAAAGAAGCGTCGTTGATCATACTTTACAATTCCCCGCGCAGTCGCATGCCTGTGTGTGTGTGCGCGCGCGCGTGTGTGTGTATGTGTGTGTGTACATCTCTCTCTCCCCCCCCCCCCCCCCCCCCCCCCCCCCCCCCCCCCCCCCCCCCCCCCCTTTCTCAGCCAGTCCACTGGAAAGACAACTTCGTACCCCCTCCCACCCATCCCCCTTCCCACCTTTCCCCTTTCACCCGTTCTTTGATCACCTGCTTCCTTCACACAGCCGAACATGCACAGACGGAGAAAACGGATCGTTAAAAGATCGAACAGTGACAGCATCCATGTGCTCAAATATCAATATGTGCGCGTGTGTGTGTGTGTGTGTGTGTGTGGGGGGGGGGGGGGGGGAGGGTTGCTCGTGTGCATGCTCGCGTGTGTGCGTATGTCTTTTATGAATTGTTCATTTGAATGCAATGCATCTGATGGAGGTTTGCGCGCGCGCGTGTGTGTATGTGTGCGTGCGTGCGTGCGTACGTGCGTGCGTGCGTGTGTGTGAGGGGAGAGAGAGAGAGAGAGAGAGAGAGAGAGAGAGAGAGAGAGAGAGAGAGAGAGAGAAGATTTTAACACATTAAATGCATCTAAAACAGCCTGTAATTTCTCTGAGACTCGCCCCTCCACCACTATGAATTTCGTTCGCCCACCCCTTCCGTTTGTTTGTGTATGTTGTGTCTGTGTGTGTTTGTGTGCGTGCGTGTGTGTGGTTTTGCGTGGTTGCCTTCACAATTTTTGCTGCGGATTTGATGCCGAGAACCGATAATGGTAACGACATATAGGCCTGGTAGGTCCATCCTGTTTGTAATAAACGTCGTGAACACATTCACTAACAATCACCCATCCAGTGTGTTGTGAATTTTTGTATAATACGTTTACTTAGCATCACCTGTCTAGCTTGCTCTACGTTTCTACGATACGCAGTCTGTCCGTTTATGATTATCTCGTGCAATTAGAATGATATTCGTTTTCAAATTCGGTATTAACAAGCAAAGTCTAGACAGTGCCAGAACTTGTGGCGTCAGTTTTTAATACTGTTGGTCTTTTTATCGTATAATTCCGTAGGCTGTTCATGATGTATAGGTCAGCGACCGCTGCATATCAGTGGGAGGAGTAAAGGTCGGAACGGTATGGAAAGACATAGATAGAATTGAAAGCAAAAAACAAAAAAAGAAATTATGACGTAAATCAGCAATGACGTTTCTTCTTTTTTTCAGCACTCACGGGAATGGGGAGAGAGAGAAGGAAGGGTGGGGGTCAGTGGGTATGGGTGTGGAGTTTAAGCGGGGGGGGGGGGGGGGGGGGGGGGGGGGGCTTTTCAACCGAAAAATATTTATCAATGTGTGTCAATATAATTATCCAAAGAACTGCGTCAGACGTGCGCGCGCGAGACGTGCAGTTGACGTCAATCAAAGAATGGCGCATGTTATTGATTTATTGCCTGCTTTCCTTCTGCCTAATCCACAACCAATCACACTGTCTGCAACGTTTCCCTCATCTTGTCTGCAAGGTTTCCTTGATCTATGGCGCACTGTGTGTGTGTGTGGGGGGGGGGGGGGGGGGGGAATGTAGGTATGGTGTGTGTATTTACATAAGGCTGCGCCCGAGAGTGAGCACAAACGTGTGTGTGTGTGTGTGTGTGTGTGTGCTCCCACTAGACTTGAAACGGTGGTGCAAAGGTTTCCCTTATCTGCGGCAAACGTGTGTGTGTGTGTGTGTGCGCGCGTATCAAATAATGCGCATTATTCGCCCTCTCGCGTGTAAGAGCGTGCGCATGTAGAACAAGCGAAAACAGCGAACTGGGATGAACCACGCGAATATCGGCGTATTCTCCCGGTTTTGCATTTCCCCAGATAATCTATCACATAGCGAAAAACCGCTTCAGCAGCACATGGGGTATACGTTAATGCTAACAAGAGTGGGGGGGGGGGGGGGGGGGGGGGGGGGGGGGGGCGTCTGGCGGCACAACATCTCCAGCGCGCGATAACGACTCTGAGGATTGATTGATTACCCGCTTTAATAAAGCCCTGCAAGATGACTGCCTTCGCTTTGCTCTGGACTTTGTTCCCTTCAAAACAGACGGTGATGGGTTGTAGGAGAGGGAGAGGAGGGGCTGGAGCGTAGGAGGATCGGATGGAAAGTCAGTGGGGGAGGGCTGATGGGAGGAAGTAGACGGGGAAAAGCACTCAGTTGGTTTTTTTTTTTTTCCCCTTCACCGTTTAGAAAGTTGTGGGGCACTTGGCCCGATTTTGCACACACACACTCGCACACACACACACACACACACGTTGTTCGCGAGGAAAGGGGAGGCAATCTGTTACAAAATGCAACGCAGTGGAAACGCGCTTCATAGTAAAGCACAACTTGTCAGTTGAAATAACATGGAATAACTTGATACGGCCTCACTGGCGCATCAAAGGGGGTGTAATATGTAGCGAACGGAGACTGCCAGCTCGGGAGGTCAGAGGTCAAACAGATATCTGCCACACGATGCACCGACCGAGTTGCTCAAACATCCAAATTTTATATGTCGGTCAGCGCTGATAGGATTCCAACCCTCAATGACTGACACACCCTAAGTTGGTGCTCTTCCGCTGAGCTAACCAGGCACTGTGTAAACAGTGAGAATTACGTCCCATCAGTGCGAGGCCTGGGACACGTTCGCTACAAGGTCACTGCTCAGTCGCCGGAGGGTGGGTGAGGGTGAGGGGTGGGCGTGTCCTAAGAAAGTTCAGTCTGTTGCACCAAGGGAAACAAGATGTGACCGGCCTGTGCTGCCGTTGTTATCTCCTCAGTGTTCAATAACAGGCAATCCTATCCTGCGGCGTACGGTCACAGATAAAAAGCGCGCAACAGCTGCGGACGGGCAGGGAGATGTTCTTTCCGCCGAAGACGGACAGTGTTCACCTGTATGGAGCTGGTAATTCACAGTGCGTTAACAAGCTATACTTGTCTCACTCTGTGATATGCACGGAGTGACCTCGGTTTAGCGTACGAGTATTTTACATATACCAGATGACCGACCCATCCCCAACCTGTCCCTTCGCCCCCCCCCCCCCCCTCCCGAACAGTTGGGGTGGGATTAGCTATCAAAACAACCAACTGTTAGGGGGGTCTGGTTGTTAACATTGTAAAAATCAGAGATTCTTGACTCGGATGCTTCAAGCTTGTTCAAGCCATCGGCCGGTCATTGAAAGAGTATGCGTTGAACGGTAGGTTCTACGCTCTTCCAGGCCATCGTGCGGTGACGGTCACTACCTCGTAGCGAAGGCAAACGCAGTTCTGGTACTAAACAATGACATTTATGCGTGTAAAACAAAAACAAACAGTACACACGGCGTGGTGACCAGTTAAAATGTGTGTGTGTGTGTGTGTGTGTGTGTGTGTGTGTGTGTGTGTGTGTGGTGAGAGAGAGAGAGAGAGAGAGAGAGAGAGAGAGGAGAGAGAGAGAGTGTGTGACTGATGTGTGCATGTGTGTGCGCGCGTGTGTGTGTGTAATGTGTGCATGTGTGTTCGTGTGTGTGTGCATGCGCGAACGCGTGCGTGCGTGTGTGCGACGCGCTTTTATGACACCATGAATGTCATTCTTCCTCGGCATCTAACAAAGAGTCCTCTTGTCACGACATTACAAGAATACAGTTTCTATCTCGTTCTTTGGCAAGTTCGCTTGTGTAAACACCAGGCAGATTTTGGGCACTGTTTGTCCGTCCACGCGCGGGTAGGTCAGCAATAATGTACCAGTAAAAGCATGTGAACGACCTGATCAGGGACTCCAGCTAAAGAACTAATCTGGCAGACAACTTCATAATCACGACCGACATCTGGTCTGATGCACAGAGAAGTTCTCTCTTGATCAAATTCTGCATCACGGTCAGAACAGCTGCGGCTCTCTGTGTGTGTGTGTGTGTGTGTGTGTGAGAGAGAGAGAGAGGAGAGAGAGAGGAGAGAGAGGAGAGAGAGAGGAGAGAGAGAGGATCATGTGCGTAACTCGCTTCCTTTGACCTTGATGACCATGACCTTTTCATCTGACTTGCATTGTTGTGGCTACCGCGGTGTATACAAACCAACTTGATACTGCGTAAAAGTTCCGGATCATTGGCACAGCGACCGTGCGCCAGACACGCCGCGGCACTGTAGGCTCAAGTGGAGTCGTGCAGCTTTAAACCGTCTCAGTTCTGCCACCCCCATACCCCCCCCCCCCTCCCCAAGCCCTAGCTATCCCACCTCCAACGAACCCACGAGTGTTCCACACACTGATGCATAGGTACGATGTGAGTGTGATGTTTTTTGGACACCAAACAGGTGACAATGGGAGGGGCAAGGGCAAAGAAGGAGAAAGATATGTGAGCCGTAAACAGTGAGGTGGTGGAGAGGGCAGAGGTAAGGCTGGGGTGAGGGGATGGCGGGGGGAGAGAGAGGGAGGACGGAGGAGGGTAGCGGAAAAAAGAGAAGGGGGGGGGGGGGGGGGTTAGAAAACAGTATTTAATGTAACCGCCGCATACCATGTGCACTGACGCCCGAAAACTGTCCACCCTTCACAACCGAGAGTACAGGTAATGGGGTGGGATGGGTAATGGGGATTGTTCCAAGCAACTGCACACAACTGAGACATGAATTTTTAAAAAAA
This sequence comes from Conus ventricosus, assembly GCA_018398815.1. Taxonomy (NCBI): domain Eukaryota; kingdom Metazoa; phylum Mollusca; class Gastropoda; order Neogastropoda; family Conidae; genus Conus; species Conus ventricosus. Next base: position 70,946,587 of record CM031600.1, on the reverse strand, counting down.
TGTCCGTCTGTGAAACGTGTGAGAGCAGGGTGGAACTAACAACTAGAAGTAGCGCAATCTGAGCGAGGCCAACACACGGAGAAAAACTGTCCTTTACCCATCGCTACTGCTGCTGTGCATGAAGAATTTTCCTGTACACCACAGAGGGTTAAGTGAACAATGTCAACACTGTTGTCTTGAAACCGCGCCGCTTAAATCGGTAGCATTCCCGGCCTGCACTCGGCTGGTCTCCAAACAACTCGTAACAGACTCCAGGCTGCACCAGTTTGCACCTAACGCAGCTGCGGACGAGCCTTCTGGATGCAATCTCCAGTAACAAAACGAAAAAGAGCCGGTTCCGTGATGGAAATCGTGTCACACCCCGCCATTTTAAATCGTAATGGAATGACACACCGCAGATACATAATAACAAACTCTGAAACACAAAATCGTGAGTTAAATGTCCGGCACTTCGCTGATCAGTACCCATCAATTTTTATTCATTCATCACTTTTAACTGCTGGGAGGAGAGAGAGAGAGAGAGAGGAGAGGAGAGGGGGGGGGGGGGGGGGGGGGCACCCGAGTAAACTAACACGCAGTACGAAGACTTGCCTGCACAAGGTACAAACAAAGGGGTTGGCTTCAATTCAGAGTATGAGCGACGACAGACTGCGAGTGTGAATTATGGCTCGTGCGCGTTCATGTGAAGGGGCAGGCAGGACGTTCTTTGCTGTCTGCGCAGAACAAGAGAAGACAACTGTGGGAGCATCGCTTCATTAACCCGATAGTCGCTGTTTTGCCAGGAAAACATGTATTATCCTTCAAGGAAAAAACAAACAAACAAACAAACAAAAACAACAACAGGGTTATGCTTTTCTCTAAGGATTATAATCGTTTTCCTCAGGATGTTAACTATTTCCCCAAGGATCATGAGCGTTTTCCCCGTTCTGCCGAGGAAATCCGGTATCATCGGCGTTATCTCCAAAGGTCACACCGGTTTTTTTCCCCCATTCTTCGCGGGGAATATAGCTACTACATTAAGGAAAACAACGACAACAGGTAAAAATGTAGTGGTCCTCGGGATCGCTGATTTCACCCACCTCGTACAGCAGATGTCCTCCAGATTTTGTACAGCGAGGAATATAGGTTGGACGAGGGTTATGGTCAGGGTTGGCTCACGGTCATCGCATTCCAGAAGTGGAGGTTCTCTCTACCGGTTCTCTCTTATCTAACGCATGACCACGCTGCCGTGGGTGAGTTGGTACAAACGCAGTGTTTCAGTTTCATCCGGTAGGTGTCAACCGCGTGCAGACTGGCCCTAGGTTGTACTCTACATCCCAACTAGGCACGAGGCCACAGGAGTTTAAACTGAGCTGGGATGGCTGTCTCAAGGCCGAGCCTTGCACATACCTGACCAACGAAAACAACTTGCTGTTCCTGCTGCCCTTGAGAGCCTCGTCCACGTTTTGCGTCCCTATGTCTGCACGTGCGTGTGTACACGTGCATAATGATGAGGGCGTGTGCATCTGTGCGAGCGTGCATGCACATGTGCATGGGTACAAGCGCATGCACAGCATGCGTTAAAAAAAAAAACGGGGGGGGGGGGGGGGGGGGGGGGAGGGATGAAGGCAGAGAGTGTAGGTATAAATGTGGGCATGTCTTTAGAATGCAGCGCAAACGCACAAACATGACTGAATGCTTGCTCTCGCGAATGAAAACAGTTGTTTGGAGATAAAAAGAGAATGCAATAGAAAGTGGTCAAACTGAAAAACATGTGACACATTTGCACGTGGTGTAGAAAAGTGATAATTATCAAGTCGACTTCTTCCAACCTGTAGTCTACGTCAATTATCGTACGAGTTTCCAAAAGTGACCGCTCGCAATTTCATGTCATCGACCGATTTCCACCAACAACCTTCCCCACCCACATACCCCCCCCCCCCCCTTTCTCTCTCCCTACGCTGCAACACCTCAACCATTCCAAACCGACGCTGACAACATAAACACGTGGCACTGTTTACACGGCGACCGAATTCGACCCCCTTTGCCCTCATGATATTCACGACCTTATTCACGACGCGAGCACGTGGCGAGCGACTGGTTTGCACCAGGAACCGTGATAGCCAGCCAGACCGAATTCGTTTTTCAAAGTTATACCGCTTTCATACTCGTGCATAAATTAACCGTCTGCACAGTGCAAATGCGCATTGTCACTGACATAGCAGAATACAGATCTGTGCTATGAAAGATGCTATGCAGTCCAGGCTTAAAGGAAACTTTGAAAAGCGAGGACCCAACCAACAGCTCAGCCGAAAGGCCTACAACCTGGCTGCATATAATACTCCACTGAAGCCTCTCGCTTGAGCGGGGCGGTGTGCAGCCGCTACCGTTCCGTGGCTGGGACGTGAGGGTCGGCCTCATTTGAACAGGTGCCAAATGACACTGTATGTGGACGGATCAGGTGGATAAAGACGTTATTTAGTGGGTGCAAAGGCTGCTATTGGTGGCTGTTATTCAGTTTAAATTTTTTTTTAATATAGTTTGTTTGATCGATCGACCCAGTTTTGCCTCCACCCTCCCCCACTCTTCCCTTGCAGTACATTTCCGTGTGTGTGTATAAAATCATGCATGTTCAAGTCAATGTTTCTAAAGGTGGAGATTTTTTTTTTCGCTGTCGGTGTGGCACGAACGGTCGTAGACATGCATGGAATTAAATGCATGCACAAAGGCGATCGAGTCGATGAAACCAGTCGTTCGCATGTCCATCCCACACTTGACAGGCATGATACTGATTGTATGATGTGTGCATACCTCGTGTCACCAACATTTTCAGATGGCTGAAAAAAAATAGTGCTCGCGCATGCGCACATCCACGCACACGCGCGCGCGCATACGTATATATACACACACACTTATGAACATGGAGAAGCATTAAAAACTTCAGTGGAGAGAGTCTGGCGTGTGTGTGTGTGAGAGAGAGGAGACGAAGATAAAGAGTCACATGACAGGCGTCAGGACCATAAACGACTGGGAGTGGAGGGGGGGGGGGGGGGGGGGGGGGGTAAGGGACTGCAGATGGGATGCGATCTTTGGTTGGATCTCGTGGAGACGAACCCATTTTCCTGTCTGAAGTGACTAGACTGGCAGCAGCTGACTTCTCTCTCTCTCTCTCTCTCACACACACGCGCGCGCGCGCGCGCTCACACACACACTCACGCACGCGCGCACACGCACCTACGCACTCATGACGCACGCACGCGCACAAACATGTAAAACGAACGCTTGTGTTGATCTATCATTGTGTGTGCACGTGCATGCATGTGTGCGTGCGCGCGCGCGTGTGTGTGTATGTGTGCACGCGTGCGTGCGTGCATGTGTACGTGCGTGCGTGCGTGCGTGCGAGTGTGTGTGTGGAAGCTCGCGAGAGAAACCCGTACAACAGACAGGACAGTATCATCATCTTCCTCTTTCATTGTCTCGTACACACACCAGCTACTGCACAATACAAATATCGGTGACACAGTGGGAAAGAGAATCTGGGCCAACGACATACATTGCGAATGATGAAATCTGTAGAGAATGTCAGTGTGTGTGTGTGTGTGTGTGTGTGTGTGTGTGTGTGCGTGCGTG
>CM031600.1:70907978-70922978 GCA_018398815.1 Conus ventricosus | reverse complement strand
GCATTTCTTCGTCACACTCGCACCTTCATTTGTGGGAGTTTGCAGAACTGCTTCTGTGACCAATTTCGGCTGACCTTCCGTACGCTGGAAACACACACACACACACACACACACACACACACACGTTGGAAAAGTGGAAAAAAAAAACGAGAAAAAAAAGCGGAAAAAGTGGAAAAAAGAGAGAGAGAGAGAGAGAGAGAGAGAAGAGAGAGAGAGAGAGAGAGAGAGAGAGAGAGAGAGGGAGAGAGAGAGTGAGAGAGAGAGAGAGAGAGAGAGAGAGAGAGAGAGAGAGAGAGAGAGAGAGAGAGAGAGAGAGAGAAAGAGAGCGAGAGAGCGCCCATTTTTTCGTGACGGTTGGCGGTTAAGGATCAGAAGTTCCACAAATCTTGTAATGTTTATTTACCTTTCTAATTTTCTAAAGTTGTATAGACATGCTCTTCGAACCTTCTGCGCTTCTTTCGGCGCTTATTTTCGTGCCATATCTTGTCCATGTCAATCCAGTGGTTTTATTTATTTATTTGTTTGTTTATAATTATTTTTTTTTTATTTATCTAGACTATTTATTGACAAACCTGTCGTGTTCTCGTTAACTGCCGGCAAGGCCATCGATGTGCTCTGCAAACTGAAACGTTTGTGATGGTTTCTTCCTTTGGTGGTGACTGTGATGGCACGGTATTCTAGCACGTCAGTTATGATGCATTCAGCATTATGTTGAAAAGTATGGGATGTAGAAGACAGCCCTGAAGCGTGTATGTATGTATGTGTGTGTGTGTGTGTGTGTGTGTGTGTGTGTGTGTGTGTGTGTGTGTTATGTGTGTATGTATGTATGTGTATCTATCTATCTATCTATCTATCTATCTATCTATCTATCTATCTATCTGTAATTCAAGTAAAAAAAACAAACACCCAAAGTATTTTACAGAAGCGCTTCGGGTTTTGCAAACCTTCCTCAGCTGACCATGGAAGTCGGCGTCAAAACTAGTTGACGTAATGTGTTTTTTACGTCATTAACCCCCCACCCCCTCATTACTGTATGATAAATAGTGATGCCTGGATGAAGTCTTGATTCAGTGAAGGGCAAAGTTCCCAGGGCAGATTGTTCACGTGAAACCAACTGTCACGACCGGCCCCTGGAGGTCTGCCCTGACAGGATTGGTCTAGAAGGGAGTGAAGGGAGTGACTGACCTCACACGCTCCGCAAGAGAACACACAAGAAAGATTACAATACAATACACCATTTATTCACACCAACACACACATAATCACAAATAAGCATTTCAACACACACAACATACATAGTCACAATTAAGCATTTCAACACACACAACATACACATAGTCACAAATAAGCATTTCAACGCACACAACATACATAGTCACAAATAAGCATTTCAACGCACACAACATACCCATAATTATAAATAAGCATTTCCAACACACATTCCTTTTTGTCCTTCACGTTGTTCCCCACCCCTGCCTCTCCAAAGTCCACTGGGAGTATCGTGTCGAATCAGGTGCCCCAAACCGGGTCTGTTCTTGAATAAAGTCTTTCAACGCCGACACCCTTGGCACCCCCCCCCCCCCCCCCCCCCCCCCAAATGGCATGACACAGAGCTAACCACACTGGTCACATGGGCTGTAGGAAGTCCGAGGACAGTGTAGAACACATCCCGTCGGACGAGGCGTAGTCGTTGAAGGTCCCGGACAGGGGGTAGGACCATCCAGCGAAGACCGCGCGCTTCTCACACACTGCGGCCCCAAGAGCGTAAGCCTCGGGTGAAGCCCCCGGGAGAAGAAAAAAGAATGGAACTGGAAGGAAAGAAGGGTACTAGAACCCCGCCGTCAGTATGATTTGAAATTTGCTGCTAAATCCTAACAGCCACTCACATGAAGGGCGAGGGGAGGTGTTTGCTGAATACATTAGTAGCACCAGCTCAACACAGACCTGAGCATAAAACAGTAAACAAACCAAATGAGGAATGTTCGCTAAAGGTCTTCTCACACGAAGCAGGCAAAAAAAAATGACATTGAATTAACAGGGTGAAGAAAAGAATAATTTATATCTCCATCCCTCCACCCACGTTCAATGATCACAACACATTTCCCTTCCTTAGGATTTGAACTTGAAGAGTACAGCAATCATTGCTTTACAATTTCTACCACATTTACAAATAATCATAATTTAATGGCACGATTATCCCCACATTTTATAGTAACATTTCAAAATAACACAATTCTCCAACCACGCATCCAAACGACTAATCGTGCGTACGCACGCTCGCAAACAGAAAACACTCGTTCCCCTTGCACACACAAACAGACGGTGGCCGAAGAATACGAGACCGGCGATTGTGACAGGGGCGGACGAGCGAGACCAAGCAATCCCAACCCTAAATCACCAGGTTCTCCCCCATCCCCACCGACTACCGCATCACCAGATGCATTGAAAGGAGAGAGAATTTTGGATTTAATTTTGAATGGCCAGGTTAAAGATCGAATTAACCAGAGAAAGTGGTCTCAAACAATATTTCTTTTATAATTTTTAAAACAAAAAAAAAATTGCGCAAAAGAGAAGAATTAGCCGGCTAACAACAAAAAAAGAACAAACCAACCACGAAACTGATGCTTACCAGCTACCCGTGGGTGACCCAAGAAAGTGGCGGGTCAAGCGACTCTCTGCCCTCTGTCCAGTCGAGAGGACCAGCCGAGCAGATGCGGAAAACGATGACGTCCCTTCCCTACAGGCCGACTGCAGGAATGAAGGTACCGACCGTACCTTCGGCGATGTGGTAGAGAACCAGAACCGGAGCGGGCGCTCCCAGGGACATCTTCCGCTCGAGTGAAGAGAAAACCTGCCTAACCGATGGCAGTCAACATGCCACCCTACGTCACAGAGTGAGAATACCTCAAGCTTAAGAGGAATGCTGCACGTGCGGCAGGTAAAAAGACAGGTGAGAGGCCGATAGAGACAGCCAGTACAAGAGAAAGGTACCAGCCACCCGTGAACCTGCAGGATGAATTGCACGGACAGTGAAATTAGAGAGAGAGAGAGAGAGAGAGAGAGAGAAAGTAAACCTAACCTGAGCTGAACGACATTAAGGTGCAAAGACACCACAAGCCACATTAAGGGACTGATACACGACAACAACAACAACAATAAATAAATGAATAATTCTACCACCCTAGATGGGCCAATCGTCATAGGCCTCGTGACACCAACTAATCCCACACATTGAGACCAAAAGGGTAGTTGGTCTTCAACTTGTGTCTCCACATCCTCTCACTATCTTTTCTTTTCTGTGCATCTGTGGTCTTTATGAATTCAATCACACATTTCAAATCTGACAGCTGGTGTCCAGGTCCACAGAAATGGTGTGCCACGAGTGTATTTATCTATCTATCTATCCATCTATGCACACATGCACACGCATACATACATGTGTGTCAGGGTGCAAATGAGAATCGGGTGCAATGAGCGATCGCCCGCAGGTAAATGGCGGTTGCGATTTGCACAGGGGTAACAAAGAACTGGAGACACTGCACTCGTGCAAAATTTTGCGCGGGTGTACATGACGATTGCGACTTGCACCTGGACAACAGCCATCAATCACCCCGAAGGCTCGCGGAGTAGTCAATGCGTGTGTGCGTCCGAGGTGCCTCTGTGTGTGTGTGTGCACGCGCGTGTGCGTGTGTGCGAATGCGCACGCATGTGTAAAAGAGCCCCCCCCCCCCCCCCCAATTATTGTAGCCACTAATGTTTGTGTACGAAGGTGTGCGCACGACGAACGTGTATGTGTGTGAAAGAATTCTTTCTCGTTATTTCGCAATCGCACGTGATAATCGTGTCCGACGAACCCCTCCCCCTCCCCCCTCCCTCCACACTGAATCGTGTTCAGTTGTCTCGCGTTCATCCCGTTCGCTGTGCGTGAGAGAAGAAGACGACCATTTTTACCAGCAGTTGATTTGCTGTGGATGTTGCGTGAGGTGTTTGTGGAGAAAGAAACAAATGGAGGAAGTTGGAGCTGTGGTTTGAGGTTTACGATGTGGATACTTCAATATCAGACACTGGAGGAAAACTAGACGAGCTCGTGTGTGTTTGGACAAATACACTAGGCGCCTGGTGCTTTTAAGGAATAATGGTCAACGAAGAAGCTGTGGTGGATGTTGGAGGTGAACTACTTCGTTCAGAACAAGACTAATCTCCGCTGGTGCAGGAACAAAGCACCCGTCGCTGCGACATCAAGTTATAGTCGTGCAGGACCGGACTACGTGATTACTGGACCAGCCCAAAGCAACACAATACCATAGCACAAGCGCCGGACAGTGTCGGCACCATTCTCATGTATTGCCGTTAGTCAGTCCATCATCGGTGTAGGACCAACAAAACACCACGAAAGATGGGTGTCCGTCGGTACTGGACCTGTCCGCGTCACGGCAGCGATGCAACACATCTGTGTCGGTTGTTCGTGACCAGCCTTCTTCATCCGAGGACTGTGCTTTTGATACAGCGTGTGTTTGAACTGGAGCAGCCGACGTCAGCATGTATGACGCAGCAGTTGATCCAGGTAAGATTTCTTTTCTGCCCCTCCCCCCCCCCCCCCTTATCCCCTCAGTCTCAGTTCAGTTGTTAAGAAGTGGGAAAATATTTTTAACCAGTGTCCCATTGAAAGTTCTCAAGCATTCTGTACACACAGGTTCTGAACTATCTTTCTCTCTGAGCAGACAGAAATTGGCTTTTGTGATTGAATGACGCACACGCGCGCGCGTTAGTGTGTGTGTGTGTGTGTGTGTGTGTGTGTGTGCGCGTGCGCGCGAGTGTGTGCGTGCGTGCGCGCGCGCATGCGTTTATGTATGTGTGAGTATGTGCGCGCGCGTGCGTATGTGATTGTGTGATTTTACTTTATTTCTGGGTTTCATTTTTTTTATAGTGGATTTATTTTGCTTCTTTTGAATTTCTTCCAATTCCCCCCCCCTCCTTTATATGCGCAAAAGCGTGCGTGCGTGGTTGTGTGTGTGTGTGTGTGTGTGTGTGTGTGTGTGTGTGTGTGTGTGTGTGCGCGCGCGCGTGCGTGCGTGCATGTGCGTGCGCGATCGCGCATTTAATCTTACATTTTCAAGGATTGATTAATTCATGACATTTGCACTATGTTTACTTTAAATCGATTTTACCCCCCCCCCCTCCCCCGCGCGTGCTTGTGTGTGTGATTGTGATTTACTTCATCGCTGGTTTCAATGTAATCTTTTACCTGTTTATTCCGTTGTTTCTCATCTGATATAAAGCTCTTCCCTATGTCGGTCTGCTACATTTTTTTTATATTTATAAATGAAGACACATTGAGCGCGCGCGTGTATGTATATGTCTGTCTGTATGTGTTGATTTACTAGGCTGATTTTTTACTTTATCACCGTTTACTCTTTTATTACATTTTTTTCATGTGATATAAAGCTTTTAACTATGCCCGTATAATAAGAAAAACAAGTCTTCAAATAATGACGATAAAAATCCCCGAGTTAAAAAGGTTTTGATTTGAACTGGTTTCGCCAGAAGGTGTTTTAGTGCGACTGGCAATCGTGCTTGTGCGAATCACAGTTGCCATTGGTTTCGGCGCAATTTGAAATGGCACCGGCGCAGTAACCAGTTCTCGTTTACCCCGGTGTGAATCGCCATTTGCCATTTACCCCGGGGAGATTTTTTTTATCGCACCGGTATCTCGTCTGTAGACACACACACACACACACACACACACACACACACACACACACTCTCTCTCTCTCTCTCTCTCTCTCTCTCTCTCTCTCTCTCTCACACACACACCCACCCACCCACCCACCCACACACACACACACACACACACTCACACGCTCGCACGCCTGCGCATACGCCTGCGCGCGCGCGCGCTCACACATGCACACGCGCGCACCCACGCACGTATGCACTCACCCACGCACACACCCTCCACACACCCACACCCACACACCCACACCCACACATACACACTCACTCTCACTCATACTCACACGCACTCGCACGCATGCGCATACGCCTGCGCGCGCGCGCACACATACACACGCACGCACCCACGCACATATGCACTCACCCACGCACATATGCACTCACCCACGCATATATGCACTCACCCACGCACACACCCTCCACACACCCGCACACGCACACGCGCACACGCACACACACACACACACACACACACACACACACACACACAGATAGAACGCAGACCCCCGCAAAAGTCGGACCGTCTTTTGTTCACTGTTTTCCGGGTGTGTGTTGTCCGGAACCCCACTAAAGTTTTCAAGGCGATAGACGTCGATACGTGTTAGAATCTGCTTCATTTTCTTTGAAGATCCATGCATTATTTCTTGAGAAAGGCGAAAACTTTTTCTGTCAAAGTGAACAGGAAAATTCTGGCTGAGTTCGCCCGTGGGCCACACATGTCCATAGCTTTCCTTTCTTTCTTTTCTGCCAATGTCGTTAAAACCGATTCCTTGGGTTTTGGGGGCGTAATTTGGACGACAGGCCGACTGACAAACAAACATACAAACAGACGCAGACGAAAGCACAACCCCCCCCCCCTCCCCTCCCTCCCATGACAGGGCGAACAACTTGTGTCCAAATTTTGATCGTTTACAAATCGAGAGAGAGAGAGAGAGAGAGAGAGAGAGAGAGAGAGAGAGAGAGAGGGGTTTGGAAATATCTTTATCCTTAACAGTGCAAAACGAAGCCAGACTGAAAGTGGTTCTGTCGTTCCCGTACGACATCGCGTGTTCTTTCATGGGCAGCAGGCTCGCACTATTTTCTTCTTTTTTTTTCCCGTAGTGTATCCGACTGCTGTTTGTCTGTCCTAGCGCACGCACACGCACACACACACACTGACAGAAATGTCGTTTAGTCCCCTTAGTGTCATTATCGGTGCTATTTGCAAAGCCGGCGTGGTCAGTGCGTTGTGTTGTACGTAGGTCAGCAGATGTACATCGGCTGAGTTTCGTCCTTGAGATCTTCAGTCCAGATCGTTTCTCTCTGAAGTTGTTCATTTTTCCTTCCTTCAATACTCGTATTTCTCACTGACACGCACACACTGACAGAAATGTCGTTTAGTCCCCTTAGTGTCACACTGACTCGTATTTCTCACTGACACGCACACACTGACAGAAATGTCGTTTAGTCCCCTTAGTGTCACACTGACAGAAATGTCGTTTAGTCCCCTTAGTGTCATTATCGGTGCTATTTGCAAAGCCGGCGTGGTCAGTGCGTTGTGTTGTACGTAGGTCAGCAGATGTACATCGGCTGAGTTTCGTCCTTGAGATCTTCAGTCCAGATCGTTTCTCTCTGAAGTTGTTCATTTTTCCTTCCTTCAATACTCGTATTTCTCCATCTTACCGTGAACGTGGCCCACTGAGAGGAGGGGGGGGGGGGGGGGGGGGGGGGGGTCTCGGATTAGCAGACGTGGCGAAGCGTGTATAGATTTTGCCCAGTTCGTCCGTGCTCAGTCGGTGGCGGTGAAACTGAAACGATTCAAATAATATATATTGTGATTGTACAACACACACAGGCACGCGCGAATGCACGTTGGCGCGCGTGCACGCGCGCCCACACACACACACGCGCCCACACACACACATGCGCGCGCGCGCACGCACACACATGCGCTCGCGTGCACGCACACACATGCGCTCGCGTGCATGCACACAGTGACACACACACACACACATGCGCACACGCGTGCGCGCACGCACGCACGCACGCACGCACGCACGCACACACGCACCACGCCACACACACACACACAGAGCAACCTTGGCGTATCGTAAACCTTTCCCTACACAAGTACACAGCTTCCAGAACTAGAAAAACAACTAGAATCAGCGTGGGAGTTTTTGTCTGCTGCAGATAAAAGCAGCCTGTTATTCTCTCTCTCTCTCTCTCTCTCTCTCTCTCTCTCTTATCCATAAAATGCCAGCGCAGCTGAATTATAGCGTTTTCCAAGCACGGAATTCAGCCGGAAGACAAAAACTGGAGAAGGGGAGACGAGAATAGCTCGGTTGTTACTAAATATAGGTCTGTGGGTGGCTCGAAAATAGCTTTTTTGTGTTTGGCCTTCGTGACAGCGGAGGAGCGAGGAGGAGCAGTGGGTGAGAGAGAGAGAGAGAGAGGAAGAGAGAGAGAGAGGAGAGAGGAGAGAGAGAGAGAGAGATATGGGGGGGGGGGGGGGGGGGGGGGGGCTGGGAGCGAAGTGACATTGGAAGTGGTCTGGTTATTTGTTGAGTTAGTGTTTAGCATTGTTGAAACAGGGAGCGGTTGAAATTAGTTTTGAGAGATGTCTGTTGTAAAGTGTGTTTCCTGGGAAAGAAGAGGTGGACGGATAGTGTGTGTGTGTGTGCGTGTGCTTGTGTACGCGCGTGCGTCGGCGCGTGCGCGCGTAAGTGCGTGTGTGAGTGTATGTGTGTGCGCGCGCGTGCATGTGTGCGTACGCACTTGCGTACTCGTGTGCGTTGGTGTATGAGCGCTGTCTGTCTGTCTGTCTGTCTGTCTGTCTGTCTCACTCACACTCATACATCAACACGCACGAGTGCGCAAGTGTGCACGCATGCCGTACCCACCCACACGCACAGAAATGGAGACGGTCTCCATTTGTGTGCTGACACGCTACACACATCATGGGGGTCAGTCTGTGTGGAGTAGGATGTCGGTGATGCCGCGAGTGAGAGCGTTGCTGTAACCCGAAGCACAGATTCTACTACATCGGGCGCAGGGTACAGCAGAAGTTACGGGCTTGGCGTTTTGTTGTCGAGATCCGCCAGGCGCTTTTCCTCAAACTGGGTGGCCCCCTTGTGAACAGCTGACCTCCAGACATCACGTTCTGTTGCCAGCTTCTCCCATCCAATGGGTGGTGGGGGGTGGTGGTGGTGGTGGTATTGCGTGCCCGAGATGGCATTTTAGGGCGTCCTTGGAGCGTTTCAGATGTTCTCCTGGATGATGTGCGCGCCAGCTTCCAGCTCAGAGAAGGAATTTGCTTTGGTAAGCGGTGGTCGCCCATTCTCACAAGATGGCCTGTTCACCTCAGTTGGGCTTCTATGATGAACGCCTCAACGCCGGACACGTTTGCTTGCCTGAGAACGTCGGTGCTTTGACAGCCTGTCCTGCCAAGATACCCTCAGGATCTTGCCGAGGCAGCGTAGGGGAAGGAGGGGGGGGGGGGGGGAGATCGAACATGAAGTCAAATACTGGACGCTGTGGCATGTCCTGGATGACTTGTTCACCACCTGACGGTCTGTTCAGGAGTTGGCTAAGATGGGGCGGTCCAGCGCTGCAGTAGTCTCCCTTGTCTGTCTGTCAGGAGTATGCCCTCCGAGGATCGAAATGGAGCCATTGCATTTGAAGATGGACTGTAGATTTGTTTCAGTCCGGGGGAGGTGGGGGGGGGGGGGGGGGGTTGATGGCGTGTTGGTCAGCAGGGGCTAGTAATTCTCCCACCTTATCCGCCCATCATCTGCCCTTCACGTTTCTGATCTTGGACTGGACTTCTCTTAGATCGAAGTGGTCACGTTTTGATATGAGATGGTCTATCACCAAGCCACGCCGCGCGTGCTTCGTGCTTCAGTTTGAGTAGTTCTGCAGTCTCCACATCATTTCCGTTAATGTCCTAGAATCTGCTCTGCAGTGCTGTCGACCACATCTCCGAATGCGCACCAAGTTGCTTCAGGGTCATTCCTGCAGTGCAGCTGAGAGAGGTTTCGACATCCCTTCCCGGTTAGAGTGATCAGCAAGGTGTGGAGCATTCAGTGTCTTCGTCACGTTGCTTTTCTGCTGTCTTTGCCTTGTGTTGGTGCCAGCGTGAAATTGGCTTTGCTACGTAGCGGTTGGTGGTCGCTCCAACAGTCTGCTAATCTCTTAGCTCCGATATCTTGAATGTCATGGCGTCTTGTAGTCCTACCAGGTGCAAAGGCCAACAGTCTGCTGATCTCTTAGCTCCGATGTTTTGAATGTCAGGGCGCCTTGTAGTCCTACCAGGTCAGGGCGCCTTGTAGTCCTACCAGGTCATGGCGCCTTGTAATTCTACCAGGTCATGGCGCCTTGTAGTCCTACCAGGTCATGGCGCCTTGTAGTCCTACCAGGTCAGGGCGCCTTGTAGTCCTACCAGGTCATGGCGCCTTGTAGTCCTACCAGGTCATGGCGCCTTGTCCTACCAGGTCATGGCGCCTTGTAGTCCTACCAGGTCATGGCGCCTTGTAGGTCTACCAGGTCATGGCGCCTTGTAGTCCTACCAGGTCATGGCGCCTTGTAGTCCTACCAGGTCAGGGCGCCTTGTAGTCCTACCAGGTGCAAAGGCCAACAGTCTGCTGATCTCTTAGCTCCGATGTTTTGAATGTCAGGGCCTTGTAGTCCTACCAGGTCAGGGCGCCTTGTAGTCCTACCAGGTCAGGGCGCCTTGTAGTCCTACCAGGTCATGGCGCCTTGTAGTCCTACCAGGTCATGGCGCCTTGTAGTTCTACCAGGTCATGGCGCCTTGTAGTCCTACCAGGTCATGGCGCCTTGTAGTCCTACCAGGTCATGGCGCCTTGTAGTCCTACCAGGTCATGGCGCCTTGTAGTCCTACAGGTGCAAAGGCTGTGTGATCTTGAGTGCTTTCAAGTAACTTGATCGAGGCACGCACGCACGCATACACCCACGCACGTACTCACTCACTCACTCAGACACACTCACTCAGACACGTATGCGCATATACGAGAGAACATGACATTGTGCACACATACAGAGAGAGAGAGAGAGAGAGATGATGATGATGATGATAATCTTTATTTCCAAGGGTAACAGATAAGCAAACACATGCTTTTTTTCATCCGGCCCTTGCCCCGTTAAGGGACTAAGTATGACTAGCGACGAAGACTTACAAAACTTTTAACAAACATACATATCTTCACAACATTAAAAGTTTATGCATTAACAGTTAAGGCGTAGATGACTTTAAAAGGAAAAAGAAACGATTTAAACAACAAACAAGAATAAAGAAATTGATTACAAAGAAGAAAAGAATTAGCACACAGATATTTGGAATAAGCAATCCTCCTATCTAAGGGGGAGGAGGAGAGGAGAGAGAGAGAGAGAGAGAGGAGAGGGAGGGGGAGGAGAGAGAGAGAGAGAGAGAGACAGAGAGAGAGAGAGAGAGAGAGAGAGAGAGACAGAGACAGAGACAGAGAGAGAGAGAGGAGAGAGAGAGAGAGAGAGAGAGAGAGAGAGAGAGAGTTACATTCCTTTTGTAAAAGATTAACATACAACAAACTGCTAAGGGTGATAAACTAAGACAATTACAATGCATCAATAATATCAACATTTGTTCTTTCTTTTACATTTATATGATGTGGTTATAAGGCAAAACGAGAACGAACAATCAGTTATCAGTAAGCAGCAATAAATTCCTAGCATCAATAATTATAACATTTATTTTTCATGATGTGTGCGTGTGCATTGTGCGCGCGCGCGTGTATGTGTGTGTGTGTGTGTGTGTGTGTGGTGTGTGTGTGTGAGTGTGTGTGAGAGGGTGAGAGAGGAGAGAGAGAGGGAGAGAGAGAGAGAGAGAGAGAGAGAGAGAGGATTGGCATGGAGTGTGTGTGTATGTGTTTGTGTGTGTGTGTGCGTGTATATATATATATATATATAATATGCGTGCGTGTGCGCTTGCGTGCGTGCGTGCGGTGCGTACGCGCATACTAGCAGGCGCATAGGGGTGAGGGTGGTGGGGTAGGAGGAAGAATGGCATGGAACGTGTGTATGTGTGTATAGCGCGCGCGCGCGCGTGTGTGTGTGTGTGTGTGTGTGTGTGTGTGTGTGTGTGCGCGCGCGTGTGTGTGCAGGTGCTCGCACGCGCTGTGTATGCTTGTGTGAAAGCACACGTTTTGGGTACATTTGTTTTACGCCGAACTGCTGCTTTCCCCCGCGCTTCCGCCCTCGCCCGCAGCATAGAACACCTCTCTCACCTCACCGATTTCCATGCAATAAAGTGTACAGTGATAAATGAACACCTCTCTCACCTCACCGATTTCCATGCAATAAAGTGTACAGTGATAAATGAACACCTCTCTCACCTCACCGATTTCCATGCAATAAAGTGTACAGTGAGAAATGAACACCTCTCTCACCTCACCGATTTCCATGCAATAAAGTGTACAGTGATAAATGAACACCTCTCACCTCACCGATTTCCATGCAATAAAGTGTACAATGATAAATGAACACCTCTCACCTCACCGATTTCCATGCAATAAAGTGTACAGTGATAAATGAACACCTCACCTCACCGATTTCCATGCAATAAAGTGTACAATGATAAATGAACACCTCTCACCTCACCGATTTCCATGCAATAAAGTGTACAATGATAAATGAAACACTCTCTCACCTCACCGATTTCCATGCAATAAAGTGTACAATGAGAAATGAACACCTCTCACCTCACCGATTTCCATGCAATAAAGTGTACAATGATAAATGAACACCTCTCTCACCTCACCGATTTCCATGCAATAAAGTGTACAATGATAAATGAACACCTCTCACCTCACCGATTTCCATGCAATAAAGTGTACAGTGATAAATGAACACCTCTCTCACCTCACCGATTTCCATGCAGTAAAGTGTACAATGATAAATGAACACCTCTCACCTCACCAATTTCCATGCAATAAAGTGTACAGTGAAAAATGAACACCTCTCTCGCCTCACCGATTTCCATGCAATAAAGTGTACAATGAAAAATGAACACCTCACCTCACCGATTTCCATGCAATTAAGTGTACAGTGAGAAATGAACACCTCTCTCACCTCACCGATTTCCATGCAATAAAGTGTACAATGATAAATGAACACCTCACCTCACCGATTTCCATGCAATAAAGTGTACAGTGATAAATGAACACCTCTCACCTCGCCGATTTCCATAAAGTGTACAATGAGAAATGAACACCTCTCACCTCACCGATTTCCATGCAGTAAAGTGTACAGTGATAAATGAACACCTCTCTCACCTCACCGATTTCCATGCAATAAAGTGTACAATGATAAATGAACACCTCTCACCTCACCGATTTCCATGCAATAAAGTGTACAGTGATAAATGAACACCTCTCACCTCACCGATTTCAATGCAATAAAGTGTACAATGAGAAATGAAACCTCTCTCGCCTCACCGATCTCCATGCAATAAAGTGTACAATGATAAATGAACACCTCTCACCTCACCGATTTCCATGCAATAAAGTGTACAATGATAAATGAACACCTCTCTCGCCTCACCGATCTCCATGCAATAAAGTGTACAGTGATAAATGAACACCTCTCTCACCTCGCCGATTTCCATGCAGTAAAGTGTACAATGATAAATGAACACCTCTCTCACCTCACCGATTTCCATGCAATAAAGTGTACAACGATAAATGAACACCTCACCTCGCCGATTTCCATTGTCACGTGTGAGTACACCTGACAGGGGGGGTTCTTAAACAGGTAATGTGCAGTGGCAGAAACGGAGCGATCACTCAATCCCTCACACCACCAGACCACAAGAGAAAGAGGTTTCAACAATATTTTTACTTCACATTACAACCATTCACTCACACTAGCACTCCAGATGGGGTATGGGTCATAACAAAGAAGAGGAAAAACAGCCGAGAGAGGAAAAGAAAGAAAGAAAAAAAAAACAATGGGGCATAGAAGAGAAAAAGCACTATTCAGAACTAACTGACCTAGGGGACAAAGTAAATTAAATAGACCCCAAAAACCCGCCAATATCCTGGGATCCGCTACCGTCCCAACCTAACCCACTAAACCGCTACAAAGACATTAACATAGCAGAAGAAAGACAGTACTAGAAACAATAATACATCAAAACAGGACCTAGTCAGGGTTAAACAAACAATAAGAAAAAAAAAACGAATCAGTGACCGGCTTCAGGCCCACACACACACACGCCAAACCCACACCACACACGACTTTAAACTCATCTTATCCTGTGCCCGAGGAGGTTCACCGTGGGAGGTGGATCCTAAGAAGGGCGAAGCCCGCAGTGGGCTGGTCTTCCAGTCCGAGGTGAAGGTGTCCAGTGAAGGGTGAAGCACACCTTCAACAGTCCTCAGTGCAGGCAGTGGGCTGGTCTTCCAGTCCGAGGTGAAGGTGTCCCAGTGAAGGGTGAAGCACACCTTCAACAGTCCTCAGTGCAGCGACTGGTGCCTGGATACCGGATGGCGTCTGCCAGGTCCCGGGATGCTGGTCCTTCAGCCAGTCCAAGACCGGAGCTGCCGGAAACAAATGGCAATTTTTCCCCGCCCTACGGCGGAGATCAGTCTCCAGATGAGAAGTCATCTTTTTATCGTCTTTGTCAGTGTGTGGCAACAGTGGGTCCGGCAGTGTGTCAGTGTGAAGGGTCACAGTGCCGTAAAAAAAAAAAAAGGTCAACAATGTCTTCATCACTTTTAAAAGGGTAAAAAAAAACTATAATAACTTCTTTCACTTTTTCCTTTGCTTTTAACCTGTACTCATGGCATTCCTTGCATCCTGTACCCATGGCATACCCTGCATCCTGTACCCATGGCATACCCTGCATCCTGTACCCATGGCATACCCTGTACCCATGGCATACCCTGCATCCTGTACCCATGGCATACCCTGCATCCTGTACCCATGGCATACCCTGCATCCTGTACCTATGGCATACCCTGTACTAAGGATAACTTCCTTAGTCAAAATCTCAATAAATAAAACCAACTAAAATCCATCCATACGTCTGTCACACAAACATATAGGACAAGGACACAAGAACGGAACCACATGCGGGGCGATACGGCCGGAATTCCACACTCCGTGGTCTAAGTGTCAAGCCGTTCGAAACGCTCATGCATTCCACGATCCGTCTCGTACCTACGAAACAACAAGGAAAATAAAACCAACACTTACGATTATCCTTCCGGCCCACATCACATATTAAGCAATACA
>CM031600.1:70870478-70902978 GCA_018398815.1 Conus ventricosus | reverse complement strand
GGGGGGGGGGTTTTAGTGTAGGTCCTCGCGTGCCACCCCCTTTCGATTTGTTTGGAGGGCAAAAACTTCATTACTCCCTCCACTTTAAAAAATTTCAGGGAAGCTGCCTCCCTCAACAAATCACTTTTAGCGTTTCGCCACTGCGATTTTCTTAAGGAATACTAAAGAGTCATCCTTTGGGATGAACTGGACTTTACTTTTTCCCCCTTTATTTAAAAATTTTTTATTTTTTTTTTTTTTTTGCTGCCCCAGCTTTGGTACCTCAGGGGCCAGTCCCCCCCACCCCGCTCTTTCCCGCCCCCCGCCACGCCACCCCCGAATCACCCCCCCATCCCGGGGCCCGGAAACCAGGGGGAGCAGTCAATTTTCAGCGCAAGAGGAACCCACGGAGGGACACTGCACGCGCCGAGTCACTTCGGGGGTTTTCAGTGGCGCTGTTTGATCTAAAACGCGGACCCACCTACTAAGCCCTCTACTGACGCAAAAAATTGCTTGTCGCGGAGCCGGGGTGGGGAGCTCTCCCGGGGGGCGCCACCCCGTCCCTCCAAAGCAGCCCCCTGGACCCGCCGATACGGTGACCCCGACGGAAAAAACCCCAAGGCCCAGGGGAGAGGACATCGAAATTGAGGTCCCATGAGAGCAGGGATAGGGCCCCAGAATTCAGAAATTTTTTTTTTAATGTGTCAATTTTGGGAAAGGGTGATTAAAATGATGCTACGGATTTCCATTTCGGTCTGAGACTACATGACAGGGCTGTACTCTACGCTTCCTTTCATAATATATCCTGGCGTCAACCAGGCCGAGGAGATACAGGCACCTGCAGTGTTGGTCATGAAATTTGAGCAACACTCTCAGAAAACGCATCCATTAAGTGGATGAACTCGACTGTGTGGTCCCAGTCTCTCCCAACTGAGTCCGCAGCAAACTCAAACTCTGGGTAGGAGCCGGTCGGAGCAGAAAATCCCACATGACTCTGATGGGATTCGAACCCACGACCTCCCAGCCGGGAGTCCGCGACGCTAACCACTTCGCCACGGCGGCTGGTTTTTTTACCTTTATTTATTTATTTTTTAATTGTTGCTCTCTTTGGTGTACAGTTATGTACGCCTCTCTTACAACAGGGGAGTAATAACTCAAGAAGGATAGGAAAAAGGTTATAAGCAAGTATGGTGTGAGGAATGGAAATGAGACGGGAAGAAGAACGAAAGAAAACGAAGGATGCAGAGAAAAAAAGACAAGAGAAGGAAGGAAGGAAAGCGCAAAAAAGGGAGACAATTTACTTTTTCATGCTGAGCGGACTTCAATCTCCATTTCATATGCAATGATCCGGATCAACAGATGATGTTAAATCAGCGGATCTGTAAAGAGGGGACAATTCCCCTTGCGTAAGACCAAAGCCGAGAACGTTTTCATTGTTGTTTTGTTCAGAGTACATACACATAACTGTGAATCTTTCCGAATGTGAAGAGAGGAAAATAGCGTCGACTTACATGAATGTCGACATCCAGGTGTGTGCAAGGGGAGGAACTAAACACATTTGAACAGTTTCCATCGTGTTTTGAACATCGTGGGGCACAAAGAAAAGAACGTCTTCTTCCCCTGTGATTCATAGTTTTATTTTGAATCAGTCCGTATCTTCCCGATTCCATTAGAATGAAAAGGAAAGAAAGAGGAGCGAAGGAATCAAAGACAGAACGTGAAAGAATGAATGAAAACAAAGAGGAAAAAAAAAAAAAAAGGACAAACAAGCAATGCAAAAAGAAAATAGATTTGAATTTTAAAAAAAAGTGTTTAATATATTCAGTACCGTTGTAGTTTACTGACACGACCTTCTAGTTGGGTGAACAGGAATGTTCTGATAATGCACGTTGGGTCCATGTGGATGTCGAGCCCGATTTTGAATTCGTGAAAATGGCGTCGATTTACACGAATCTCGACTTATCCTATAACTACTTATCTTGCTGAACTGTTATCATACAAAGACTGTGTTCTGGAAATGATCAAAACGTCGACTTAACCGAATTTTGACTATCCCCGTGTCGACTTACCCAACCCCAGCGGTATTTGCATTTTGTTATCAGGACCGCTATTTTGCCACCTCTCCCCCCTCATGGTAACAGTCTAACCCAGATCTTCACAAGTGGCCAGTTTACGAACATTACTGTGCTAATAATGTACAGCGGGGGTCTCGGTGGATGTCAAGTTGATGTGAATTTGGGGAGATAACGTCGACTTACACGAATGACGACATATCCGAAGTTGACATATCCGGATGAAATTTTATCATACGAACAAAGACTTTCGTCCTGGATATATGACGTCGGCTTGAACGAATGTCGACCTGTCCCAGCGTCGATTTTTCCAGTCGCAACTGTGTTTCTATGTTGGTGTCCAAAAGTGCTATTTTGCCACCTTACTAACGTGTTAGTCTGTGAAACAGGAGTGTGCTCATAATGTATGTTGGGTCAATACGGATGTCGGCTTATCTGGATGTCAGCACTGGAGTGACGACTGACATGAACATTGACATAGCCGATGTTGATCTTATCCGGATAAGATTTTGTCATGAAGAAAAAGGGCTTTGTTTTGAAAAATGAAGATAATATCGATTTATCTCAGTGTTGATTTATCTGATCCCAATTGTGTTTATATTTTGATATTAAGACTGCTATTTTGCCATCTCTCTCTGTCTGTCTGTCTCTCTGTCTCTGTCTGCCTGCCTCTGTCTGCTGTCTGTCTGTCTCTGTCTGCTGTCTCTGTTTGCCTGTCTGTCTTTTACTAATATACCATTACTCTCTCTCTCCTCCCTCCCTCTCCCTCTCTCTCCCGTGCACGCGCGCACTCAAACTCGTATTGGACGATCGATTGGCTGTGCTCACAGTTCCTAGACCATCCTTTTCAGTGAGACGTAAACTACACACATGGCTGTTTACCACTCCCATTTCTTTCAGAACAATGTTTGTGGCGAGGGTTTCACTACAGGTCGCGCGAATTTGAAGCCATTACATTTTCATTTAATAGATTTCAAGCGTTTTCAATCCCAGCCAGTATCATCAAAACTCAGTTCTCAGTTGGTATGATTGTTTGGTCTCTTTCGCGTCTCCAATCAGAATGTTCTTGTTCCTTTAACAGGCATTGACAAGAGAGAAAGGAACCATGAGCTTGCGGTGTGCACCTTCAATGACCTGGATACCTGTCTTCCAGCATAGGCCTCGAGTAATCCAAGGTATGAAAGGTAGTCTGTCTTGACGTTGTTATTTGTTAACGAATTCATTGCATGTGAAAACGGTTCCTTGCCTTGTTTTAGCCTACTTCAACTGACAAAAAAATTGAAAGGAAAAAAAAAGGAATTTTTGTCCTCTCTAGATTTTGTGTGAGGCAGTTCCCTGTTTGTATGTGTTTAGTGAAAAAGAAGCTGCTTGTAAAAAATTCAGAGGATGTCTCTGCTTTCAGGCGATTTCAAACATCTTCGTATTATGTTTAATCTGTCTTTCCAAAAAAGCAATACTGTGTGTTTCGCTGTTTAGCAGATAACATTTGGACCATAAAATTTTATGTAACTCATGTCCGGATATTTGAAGAGCAGAATTGGTTTCCATTGAAAGTCGGAATCAAAGCGTCTTTGAGAACCAAGCCAACGTGATTTACAAAGCTTCGGATGTCGGGAATATCCAGCCCGCGGTCTTCTTTAAGAGGAGTTTCAGTGATTTGGGTCGGTTGGTTTGTTCCACACACATCTAAAGAACTTTTCCTGTAAAGTATTCGAGTGGTCCGGAGGGTTGGGTAAAAGCATCGGAGAAAAAGGAAGAGAGAGAGAGAGAGAGAGAGGGATTTTATTTAGTTTTTTTCTCTTTTGGTGTACAGTTATGTAACGCCTCTCTTACAACAGGGGAGTATAACTCAAGAAGGATAGGAAAAAGGTTTATAAGCAAGTATGGTGTGAGGAATGGAAATGAGACGGGAAGAAGAACGAAAGAAAACGAAGGATGCAGAGAAAAAAAGACAAGAGAAGGAAGGAAGGAAAGCGCAAAAAAGGGAGACAATTTACTTTTTCATGCTGAGCGGACTTCAATCTCCATTTAATTATGCAATGATCCGGATCAACAGATGATGTTAAATCAGCGGATCTGTAAAGAGGGGACAATTCCCCTTGGTAAGACCAAAGCCGAGAACGTTTTCATTGTTGTTTTGTTCAGAGTACATACACATAACTGTGAATCTTTCCGAATGTGAAGAGAGGAAAATAGCGTCGACTTACATGAATGTCGACATCCAGGTGTGTGCAAGGGGAGGAATAAACACATTTGAACAGTTTCCATCGTGTTTTGAACATCGTGGGGCACAAAGAAAAGAACGTCTTCTTCCCCTGTGATTATAGTTTTATTTGAATCAGTCCGTATCTTCCCGATTCCATTAGAATGAAAAGGAAAGAAAGAAGGAGCGAAGGAATCAAAGACAGAACGTGAAAGAATGAATGAAACCAGAGGAAAAAAAAAAAAAAAGGACAAACAAGCAATGCAAAAAGAAAACTAGATTTGAATTTTTAAAAAAAAGTGTTTATATATTCAGTACCGTTGTAGTTTACTGACACGACCTTCTAGTTGGTGAACAGGAATGTTCTGATAATGCACGTTGGGTCCATGTGGATGTCGAGCCCGATATGAATTCGTGAAAATGGCGTCGATTTACACGAATCTCGACTTATCCTATAACTACTTATCTTGCTGAACTGTTATCATTCAAAGACTGTGTTCTGGAAATGATCAAAACGTCGACTTAACCAGAATTTTGACTATCCCCGTGTCGACTTACCCAACACCCAGCGGTATTTGCATTTTGTTATCAGGACCGCTATTTTGCCACCTCTCCCCCCTCATGGTAACAGTCTAACCCAGATCTTCACAATGTGGCCAGTTTACGAACATTACTGTGCTAATAATGTACAGCGGGGGTCTCGGTGGATGTCAAGTCTGATGTGAATTTGGGGAGATAACGTCGACTTACACGAATGACGACATATCCGAAGTTGACATATCCGGATGAAATTTTATCATACGAACAAAGACTTTCGTCCTGGATATATGACGTCGGCTTGAACGAATGTCGACCTGTCCCAGCGTCGATTTTTCCAGTCGCAACTGTGTTTCTATGTTGGTGTCCAAAAGTGCTATTTTGCCACCTTACTAACGTGTTAGTCTGTGAACAGGAGTGTGCTCATAATGTATGTTGGGTCAATAGGATGTCGGCTTATCTGGATGTCAGCACTGGAGTGACGACTGACATGAACATTGACATAGCCGATGTTGATCTTATCCGGATAAGATTTTGTCATGAAGAAAAAGGGCTTTGTTTTGAAAAATGAAGATAATATCGATTTATCTCAGTGTTGATTTATCTGATCCCAATTGTGTTTATATTTTGATATTAAGACTGCTATTTTGCCATCTCTCTCTGTCTGTCTGTCTCTCTGTCTCTGTCTGCCTGCCTCTGTCTGCTGTCTGTCTGTCTCTGTCTCCCTGTCTCTGTTTGCCTGTCTGTCTTTTACTAATATACCATTACTCTCTCTCTCCCTCCCTCCCTCTCCCTCTCTCTCCCGTGCACGCGCGCACTCAAACTCGTATTGGACCGATCGATTGGCTGTGCTCACAGTTCCTAGACCATCCTTTTCAGTGAGACGTAAACTACACACATGGCTGTTTACCACTCCCATTTCTTTCAGAACAATGTTTGTGGCGAGGGTTTCACTACAGGTCGCGCGAATTTGAAGCCATTACATTTTCATTTAATAGATTTCAAGCGTTTTCAATCCCAGCCAGTATCATCAAAACTCAGTTCTCAGTTGGTATGATTGTTTGGTCTCTTTCGCGTCTCCAATCAGAATGTTCTTGTTCCTTTAACAGGCATTGACAAGAGAGAAAGGAACCATGAGCTTGCGGTGTGCACCTTCAATGACCTGGATACCTGTCTTCCAGCATAGGCCTCGAGTAATCCAAGGTATGAAAGGTAGTCTGTCTTGACGTTGTTATTTGTTAACGAATTCATTGCATGTGAAAACGGTTCCTTGCCTTGTTTTAGCCTACTTCAACTGACAAAAAAAATTGAAAGGAAAAAAAAAAGGAATTTTTGTCCTCTCTAGATTTTGTGTGAGGCAGTTCCCTGTTTGTATGTGTTTAGTGAAAAAGAAGCTGCTTGTAAAAAATTCAGAGGATGTCTCTGCTTTCAGGCGATTTCAAACATCTTCGTATTATGTTTAATCTGTCTTTCCCAAAAAAGCAATACTGTGTGTTTCGCTGTTTAGCAGATAACATTTGGACCATAAAATTTTATGTAACTCATGTCCGGATATTTGAAGAGCAGAATTGGTTTCCATTGAAAGTCGGAATCAAAGCGTCTTTGAGAACCAAGCCAACGTGATTTACAAAGCTTCGGATGTCGGGAATATCCAGCCCGCGGTCTTCTTTAACGAGGAGTTTCAGCTGATTTGGGTCGGTTGGTTTGTTCCACACACATCTAAAGAACTTTTCCTGTAAAGTATTCGAGTGGTCCGGAGGGTTGGGTAAAAGCATCGAGAGAGAGAGAGAGAGAGAGAGAGAGAGAGAGAGAGAGAGAGACAGAGAGAGCGAGTCACATACAGCGCATTTCCCGCCGCCGCGCTTATGTACTTGTATTTTGTGTACGAATCATGCGTTGCACCATCTGACTTCCTTATTTCTGCTGTGCGTGTGTCTGTCTCATGCTTATGACTTGATTCTTTGTCTGTCTGCCTGTCTGTTTCTCTCTCTCTCTCTCTCTCTCTCTCTCTCTCTCTCATTCTTATGTCATGATTCTTTGTCTGTCTGCCTGTCTGTTTCTCTCTCTCTCTCTCTCCCTCTCTCTCTCTCATTCTTATGACATGATTATTTGTTTGTCTGCCTGTCTGTTTCTCTCTCTCTCTCTCTCTCTCTCTCTCTCTCTCTCTCTCTCTCTCTCTCTCTCTCTCTCATTCTTATGACATGATTATTTGTCTGTCTGCCTATCTGTTTCTCTCTCTCTCTCTCTCTCTCTCTCTCTCTCTCTCTCTCTCTCTCTCTCATTCTTATGACATGATTCTTTGTCTATCTGCCTGTCTGTTTCTCTCTCTCTCTCTCTCTCTCTCTCTCTCTCTCTCTCTCTCTCATTCTTATGACATGATTCTTTTTCTGTCTGCCTGTCTGCTTCTCTCTCTCTCTCTCTCTCTCTCTCTCTCTCTCTCTCTCTCTCTCTCTCCTTATTCTTATATGATTCTTTGTAATTCTGTGTAACGTTATTGTCCAAGACAGTCACGCTGAGCAGCTGAGTATGCATGTGACACAGAAGTATGAAGGCCCGTGTGTGTTTCATTTAGTTATCCCTTGCTTGTGGTCGGGAAGCAAGGGTGAACATAGCTCGAGATGCATATCAATGGTTTTGAATCGACGGCAGGTGCCATCTAAGGGAAGCAATATGTAGTCAAGACGATGACAGTTTTTTCTCATTACTTCCCCTGGATCACTGGCAATGGAGTGTGCGTGTGTGCTGAAGTAGTAGTTGTAGTAGTAGAGGAGTCTTATGCATATTTATAACAACATAAAGGGTGTAACATATACACCCCAGATTGACAGTCTCCACCATCCAGGTATGCATGCACACAGACACATGCACATGTGGACGATCCATAACGACCTATGTTACAGGGAGTTTCCCCCCCAGTCTCCCCCCCCCCCCCCCCCCCCTCCGCGTTTTTTCCCCCCATACACAGCCACAAGCGCCCCCTTCCAAGCATAAGACTCCTCATCTATCACTCACTCCCTTACTTGTTTTCTCTGTATTTCTGTTTGCCTTTTCCTTCTATCTACGTGCCTTTTTCCTTCTACCCATCACACGCACGCGCGCGCGCACACACACACACACACACACACACACACACCACACACACACACACACACACACACACACACACACCTTCTCCCCTCCCCCCACCCACACACGCACTCACCCATCCTCCCACCCACCTTTAAACACGTATTCGTCCGTTCACATAGATGTTTTTATACGTCATTATCTGTACCGTATTTGTTTATCTTGCATTTTATATCACCAGTCTTGAAGACGGTCTACGACCGAAACGTTGACGATTTCTGTTCTGTTTTTTTCCCTCGCTGTAGATATCTTCAGATCATCCTCAAAGTTATATTTTGTTTGTTGAAAAGATCAGGAGTCAAACATCATGTTCATTATTGTACCTGCTGCCATACTCTTAATATCATAGCTGTTCCAGACCATGATTTGTGACTCCTGCCGTGTAGAGCTTCCAACGTTGGAGCTTCTGGTGGCGTGGCGCCACCTCTGGCTGTGCTAACCGCCTGTGCGATCACCTTGAGCATTTGGTTGTGCCTCCATGTGCACTTTCCCTGGCTTAGCGCTGCTTTGCATGAACTTAGCGCATGTTCTACTTTTTGTTTGCCGTGACCGAATGGACACGTAAGGATCATTCTGATTACCCCCATTTGACCAGGTTTGAATTCGAGGGTAGGAGGTCATAGACAGATTCAGAGATGAAGCCGACTCTGAGAGGGGCCATGTGCCACACAGATTCATCTGAATCTGAGAGGGGCCATGTGCCACACAGATTCATCTGACTCTGAGAGGGGCCATGTGCCACACAGATTCATCTGACTGAGAGGGGCCATGTGCCACACAGATTCATCAGACTCTGAGAGGGGCCATGTGCCACATGTTATTCCAGGTGAGACTTCTTTGTAGAGCGTTTCTCCCACATAGCTCACTGTCCTTGTTGGCCCTGCTGGACTGCTTTCTGGATTCTCTTGGCGTCCTCTTTCTAAAGCTCCTGTATTGCCAAGTCTCTCTTTGCAGAGCGTTTCCCCCACATAGTCCACTGTCCTTGTTGGCCCTGCTGGACTGCTTTCAGGATTCTCTTGGCATCCTCTTTCTAAAGCTCCTGTATTGCCAAGTCTCTCTTTGCTTTCCCTTTCGCCTTTGAACACCCGTTCATTTCCGTTGATCCCAGCGCCTGTCTTGGTCTGTGTGCGACCTTACTTTCCTCATCTTGAGGCGTTCCTTTTCCGCGTCCACTGTCTACTGAACTTTCCATGTTCTGCCAGTCTGTAGCTTGGGTTGGACTGACCTCACAACCTTGTCTTCGGAGTCCTCAAGCATGGTTAGTAACCTTGCTTTATCCACTTTGAATTCCTCGAGGAGGGATTTTTAGAGGAAGCTTAGCTTTGCTTGGCGACAGTATAGCGCGACGTCAGTGAGACCAAGAGGGACATCAAGCCATTTCCTGTTGTGTTTGTTGACTTTGACCTCCATTGTGTATTTGTTGACGTTGCCTAACACTGTGCTAGTGGTGATATCATTTATCAGCAGGGGCCAGGGAAGCTTTGGGCTCAGCATGGATTGCAGACACCAGGCCTTGTGTTTGCCAGGGAGCCTTCACTGGTCCATTATCTGGAGGCTTTCTTCTGCCGTTTGCTGGGTTCCATTTTGTCTTCGTTGTGCCTTTCAAAGAGTCGCCATACCCCCTCCCACGGCTGTTGACTGGAATGGCTGGAATGGTTTGGTTGGCTACAGTGAACGTGACAGTTTTGGCTGCTTTTCCGTTCTGCAGGGAGAGGCTTTGTGATTTCTTTGGCTTGAAAGTCTTCCTGGATGAGGCAACTAACTTGTCTAACTGCTTCAGTATTTTGTGCGTTTCATTTTCCTTCGTGGAAAGGACTGTTGCGTCATCCGTAAAAGGCATATAGAGGGGACATTTAGTATTCATTCCCGGGGCATGCTGAACTTTTACGGCTCACGGCAGCATTGGAGAAATCGCTGTGAGAAATCGTCAGTTTCCAGACTGACTCAGTCTATTGTGTATTCTTTTATGGAGAACCTCATTAAGAAGCCATGGAAGTTATTCCTCGGCATTTCTCCGACGTCCTTTGAAACATGATACATCTGGAGGGCCAGTCGAGTCATCCTGTGAGGAGCTGTGCGTCTGACTTATTGCGTAACTCATCATGTGATACCATTTCCCGCCATATCTGTTAAGGACTAAACCATCTTGATTCTAGCAACCCATTGGTACGCACTGTTCACAAGTTTTGTGGGACAGTTCTAGTGTTGTTGCGTTGCATCATTGTTCATTATTCATGCCGTGTTCATGCAGACGGTGCTGATCCTGACAGCGCTGAAACGTTGACTGGAACACATCTTCCATTTCCGTGCGAGTTATGAGTGCTCATTATCTCTTGTGCATGTGCGTTAGTGTGCGTGTGTGCATGGCCGGAGACATACATGTCAAGGGTCACAGAACAAAGAAACACACACACACACCACCACAGCGCGCACACACATACACACACGCACCACCACCACCACCACCACCACAGCACACACACACACCACACCACTACCACCAACATCACAGCACACACACATACCACTACCACCAACATCACAGCACACGCACGCACGCACGCACGCACGCACGCACGCACGCACACACACACACACACACACACACACACACACACACACACAGTGCCCGATTCAAAACAGTTCCAGAGTGTTTGTTTATTTCACACTTCAGTTTAACACAAAAAACAGAGGCAATCAATCAACGCTAACAATTATGTATTCATGAATGAAGAATGGAAAAACAAAACAAAAAGCAAAACAAAACAAACCCAAACAAAATCAAATACTCATGACTCTGGGAGAAAATGGCGGCGCTAATAAGTACTGCTAAAAAAGAAATGCAAGGGCTACTCTCTATTTTCCCTGCTAGAAAAGATTCTTCTGAGTCTAGTCGTTCGAGTGAAACCGAAATTTCCACAGAACACAAACGTCGGTCTGAGAATATTGTCCTCTGATTCCGAAACGCGCTTATCTGGCAAGCTATTCTCAAGAAACGTTTAAAAAGAAAAAGAAAGAAAGAAAGAAAGATAGAAATTCAGTTTTGTAAGTAGCTGTAATATTTTTTTTACCTTAAAACTATTTTCACGGCGATAACCCATGATTGCAAACATCATGTTTACCCTTCCGCACGCAGTGTGTTGTTTACATGGTGTGAAATGGTCCCTCACAGGATCAGCGCTAATGATAAACATGTCACTCGGAGACGGCGAATAGGCTTTTCCTTCCAGCAAGCTTGTTGCTTGTAATGTCGCCTCCCCATGATCTTTGCGGTCGGCTGGGCTATTAGCAACATGACCTTTACCCCGCCCCGCCCACACACACACACACACAACCGTTCATATTCATCCGGCATCGTCTTTGGTCGGGAAGGGAGTGGTACCATGGACAAGTTCTCTTTCCAGAGCCAAGAGTTCAACCCTTGACTTTTTGTACGTTACAGAAAGCGGATCAGTGTGTATGTGTTGAAAGAAGAGCGAGAGAAGGTTGTGGAAAGTCTTGTGGGGTTTGTCGGTCCTAAACGCGAATGAGTGTTGAAGAACGTAGGCCACAGCGGCGCTGTCTTCGGCTCAGTGATATCTCTCTCTCTCTCCCCCCCTCTCTCTCTCTCTCTCTCAATCAAAACATGTTCTATCCGTTTAGGCAGTGGGGCCAGATGAGGATGTGACCGACGCTGCTTTGCAGGCATCACCATTGTTTCGGCTGTATCAGCCTTCCCCCATATGACACGGTTCCAGACAGGACAGTGGTACCAACAGGCCAGCTGACTGACCTCTCTGCCTCATGTTGTCACAAGGACGAGACTGACCCGCACCAACGATTGTACAACGTTCCACATGAGGCGCAGAGGAGGGGCGATATGGGGGAAGGGAGGGGGGGTGAGGAAAGAGAGAGAGAGAGAGAGAGAGAGAGAGACTCTTTGAGTTTCTTCCTGTAACATGATGGCTGTAGAGCATGGGCAAGTGGTTTGGGAATCGCTGCAGTTCTTTCTTTCCATCGTTTCGTAGTGGTTGAGGGGTAGAGGGGAGGAATGAAAAATGTTCGAACAATCAAAAGGGTCGCCGAGTAAAATAAAACGGCAACAACAACGCAAAACGTTTCCTCCCTGTTATGCAAAAGTCATGTTTGAAAAACAAACAAACGATAAGAGAAAATAAAACAGCAGAGAAACTCGTTCTATCAAGATGAGATGAGACAATGGGGTAGCCCCTTGATGTAAAAAAAAAAAAGTCCATCAATTATGAAAGATGATATAATAATATCAGACAGATAACTACAAGTTGGTTTTATTTTTTTACCCTGTCAGTCACACGTTTGGTCTACATGGTTCAATCATGACAAGAAAACACCACAACATTAAAAAAACAAAGAAGAGAACCTCCTACATCCCCCCCCCTCCCCAACTACCCTTCAGTACATCATGGTCTAAAGCCGACGAAAAACTAGCGTCATGGCAGGCAAGCATTTTTTTTTTCCAAATGTAGATCGACTTGTACATGACATGCAGCATCAAGCTATACACAAAATGGCAGCAAACCCAGGAGGCAACAGCTACGGGGGAGTCTTTGGAGTGGTGCAGGAGGACTTGATGTACGGGCCTAGGACGCTGCGCGTTGGATACTGGGTAGGAAGACTAACAGACGTCGCCATTCTTTGTCTTTGTGGTACAGATAGGAAGACGGAGAGAGAAACGGAGGGGGATTCGGGGGGGGGGGGGGGGGGGGGGGGGGGGAAGGGTGGTAAGGTAGAAGACAGATGGAGACAGAGAGGGGAGGGTGAGGGTGAATCACAAGAAAGGGGGAAAAAAGGGAGGAGAATGGGTGGTGGTGGTAGGGAGACAGATGGGAAAGGTTGGGAGGGAAACAACAAAACGATAGACCAGGGGAACAGAGAAGCGAGGTCGAGAAGGGGGGGGGGGGGGGGGGGGGGGGGGGCGGAGAGGAGAGAGAGAGCGAGCAGAATTCATTGATAAACAGAATTCACTACGGTCAGTTTACAAGAAAGAAAAAAAAGTATTTGAACATGCCACTCGCTAACCAACAAGTGGTACGTTTGATGTCCTGCTGATGTCTACGATGTGTACTATACCCTCTGTACAGAGACTGTGTACAGAGACACGCCAGAGAGCAACAGAACGCCCAGACAGATCAGCAGCTTGTTTAACCCTCCTGTCCAGTAAACAAAAGACGTACCTGGATAGGATGAAAAACAAAACAACACGAAAGAACACAACGATGGACATCCGCGTAGGCTGTCGCTCAGCTCACGTATAAACGAACAACCGCGCACACACACACACACACACACACACACACACACACACACACACACACACACACACACACACACACACACACACGCGCGCGCGCGCACACACACACACACACGCACGAACGAGTATACGCACACACTCAAGAGCAAGCACATGTTACAAGAGAGCAAGCCCAGACAGAATGCATCATACACGTAAAATATGAACATCACACACGCACACACACACACAGACAGACATATATCTTAGGTATATAAACATGCACCCACTTAGGTTTTTTTTCGCTCTGTGTGGCCAAGTGATCATGTAGAACGTGGGCCTCTTTCCAGTATTGATATCGAGCGTCAACCAACATCGCCATGAAAATAGTATCGCCAATGCATAACATCTCATTCTACCCCCCCCCCCCCCTTTCCAACCCTCAACCCGTGCCTCGCAACCACTCCACTCTCTCATTGATTTGGTCACTGATCTGGCCAACCACCAAAACAGAAAAAAAAAAAAATGAAGAGGAGTTCTGCGAGAAGCATATCCAAAGAACTCGGTTCACCATGCAACTAACAGCAACAACCTAACGAGTAAACAGCATCCAGCCTTTTTCGATACCTTCAAGGAAGCACAAGCGAGCCCGCAGTGTTACTAAAGATCGACTTTAATCAAAAAAAAACAACTATTCTATCATCATAATGAAAGAAAACAAAACTTTTTGAGTCTTCACTTTTTTTTTCTCCATCAACAATTCACCTAACTATTCTGGGCAGCATGTGTAAAAAGCAGACTAGATATCGTACGAATGTAAAGTCGGTCAAAAATACGCATTAGATTGAAGCTAGTTGTCTAGATATACTCAGCATCATGTTACACTCCCGTTTGTAAGAATATCGTCCAGTCTAGGTGTACACACACAGCAATAATTTTAAAAAAGCCATTTTATTTTCATGAAACAATAACTACTGTAAATCGGGACGAATTTTGTTCTATACTGTATTAGTAATACATCTACATACTGTATCTGGAGCCATGCACAATATATGTGTGTATAAGATTTCCAGCAAGACATATTAGCTTACACCAAATAACATCTTCAAATTTCATTCGCGTACACTTAAAATGCTTACAAAATTTGCGAGCAGTCTAAAATCAGAGTCTACCGTTTTGCCTCTTTCAAAAATAATAAATATGTACATTTATTTTTAGCGCCGTGCCTTTGAAAATGTAGTCATGGTACACATAGTTTCTTTTCAATGTCAACCAGACGGACAGAGACCTCAACACAACACTATGAATCCACTGTGCTATAACACTGGCCTGTGTGGGAGTTGAGCATGAACTTGCCTGTCATGGTTTGTACTGAGGAGGTGGACTTAATCAGACTGGGATTAGATGAAAATTCTGTTAAAAAAAAGAAAAAAAAAAGGAGAAAATGAAAACAATAAACGTAAAATCAATGGGAAAAAAAACCCCCACAACCCAAACACCAAACAAACAAAAACTAAAACCAAAGCTCCTAAGAACGCATTTTCAACAGTCTTATGTTCAGATTGTGTATTCACCACTTTTGAACAACACTAACGACATTGGATTTGTTACCAGTATCATGAAGGTTCAGTTTGGAGACAATGGGCAGTAAAGCCACTGTAGATATGGAAATCTAAAAATATCAGCATGAAGAAGTAAATATGTGTGCTTATTCAAACACATGCGTGCTCGAGCGCACGCACACACAGACACGCACAATGGAGAGAGAGAGAGAGAGGGGGGGGGGGGGGGGGAGAGGGAGAGAGAGAGAGGTAAAAAAAAAAAAACAACTGCTTTCGCACTGTCGGGTCTCAGTAATGATGTCCAGATACCTAGAAAAAGTAAACACGAGCATTCAATACATATAGCACATTGCTGCACACACCCCACAATGCTTCTGCGTTCATTGACACACATAAATTATGTCGGTGAATGACTGGACATCTTTTTAAGCGTCGGGCATTGTTTGGCAATTATCATGCATGGTCAGACAATCCTACATGAATTTATGTACTAAAAGCAGCAGTGCTAAATGCGAAAGACTTGTCTTTGTTCATCTTAAGGCGTGGTCTTCTGCGTGTCCGCGTATTTCTTTCATGTGTCTGCATCCTGTTTGTCTGTAGTGTAACAGGCTACGCAGTCAGCATAGTTTTCTGAATTCCCATAGTTTCTGTATACACAGCTCTCCATCATGACAATATCACCATTTTCTTTTCTGGTTCTCCCTCTCTCTCTTTTTTTCTCTTTCTTTTTTCTTTTCACCACGTTTCTGTCCACCGAGCGCCGTCTATTGCTACTTACAAACGAAAAAACCGTTTATATTCAAAATGCTTTTCTTCTTAGTTTCACTGACACATTGTATACCATTTGTACTTCTGCTGCCGCTGTGTGTGTGTGTGTGCGCGCGCGAGCGTGCGTGCGTGCGTGTGTGTGCGTGAGTGAGTTTGTTCATTTACTAAATAAGGTTTTGGTGTGATTTACTATCTGGAAAATCGGTGAAACATTTCTCGCAACTGCATAAAAATTTTACACGATTAGAACATGAAAGGAATTATTCCTCGCCCAGGATTAATCACACACAAAATCTTAACTCTGACAATGGGTTTCATTGTGTACAAGATACAAGTTTTCAGTGTAGGTCTTTGATTTGCAAGAGTATAAGCGGTTCACGCAGACAAGTATACGGGGATGAATGGCGTACTCGCTCTTGAACACGGCTGCACATGTTCACCTTAGAGAATGTAAAGATCCCTGTTGGATAATGTTTATAGGACACTTTTCGACTCCATCCAGAACAATCTGTACCACTAGCAGTTTTCCCCACATAGGAACAATAAAAACAATAACTGCCGCGAAAATCTACCATAGTCTCAACCTTGATAATGCATCTGTTTCAATTTTGATAAAGGATCTGTTTTAATCTTGACAATGCATCTGTTTCAATCTTGATAATGCATCTGTTTCAGTTTTGATAAAGGATCTGTTTTAATCTTGACAATGCATCTGTTTCAACTTTGATAATGCATCTGTATCTTGATAATGCATCTGTTTCAATCTTGACAATGCATCTGTTTCAATCTTGATAATGCATCTGTTTCAAGGTGAGCTGGCATGGGACCCCCCCCCCCCCCCCCCCCCCCCCCCCTCAAGCTGCTGGATCTCGGGGACATGGGGACCACGAAGAGGCAGACAGAGGAAGAGGTGAAAGGACATCAGGAAGAGGACAACAGAACTTCCTTCCACAGCTCCGACGGAGCTGTATGGAACTGCAGCAGGCGGAAAGACAGTTGCCAGGAAGCCACCAGAGCAGCGATGCCATGACCCATACGTGGCACCATGAGAAGGCCAAGGCAAGGCTACAAGTGGCAGGGAAATAACCACCGTCTCATTATTCACGCCTTTGGCAAGGACTTGGAAGAGTTATCGCACGCTTACCTGACCTTCCTAGACAGAGACGTATGAGAAAAGGCAAGGAAATTCCGACCCAGTCAAATTTCTGAGTGAATGTTGACAATATTCATGTTGAACTCTCGGGTTGAAGATGAGTTAGGAGAAAGAAAATGGCAGCTGCTCATGCGGAGGACGAGGAGTAAATTGTGGAGAGGACATTTAAATAGAACCACGCATTCCTTCGGAACAGAACTTTTTCTTCACATTTAAAAGTGCCTGTTGATGCTTGTGTCTATCGTGAAAACATCATCATCATCATCATCCCAGCTGAGAAACTACGTCATCAATTCATCACATCAGTTTTCCTATTCTTGACATCTCAACACTTACCTAGTATACCTGAAAAACAACAACTCGGGAGATAAAAATGTTCTACAATTCATTGTCATTTTCAGAATAACATAACGGGCACAGTTTGACTTCATACTGAACTGAACGCAATCACATTGCATCTAGGAGAGAAGAAAAACCAACTGAGGTGCATGACATGTTCAATCGTAAACAAGTGCAGAAACTGTACATCAAACAAGCCGAAAGACACGCAAACCTAAATGCAGTGATGTTGGCGCTCCTGATCAGCACAGAGAAAGTGTCCACTTGTACCTGTACTTTTTTTTCCCATGAGAACCCCTGAAAATCGATGGCTGCTCTATGAACCACTGGTGCGATGTAGCTTGGTCATACTTACACTAGAACAGAACATGCAAGAAAGTCCCTCTGAAAAAGAAAAAACGATGATTCCGGCTGAAATGAACACATGCTAAAAAAGATAATACTGTAAAGGTTTGTTTAAAATGATCTACGGCCAAACCTACGGTTACAAAAGACAAACGTAAGTTTGGTAGGATTCATAGCATGTGTCGCAGAAAGGCAACAGATTTCACGTCGTGAATTAATTTTTT
The DNA here is from genome assembly GCA_018398815.1 of Conus ventricosus. Taxonomy (NCBI): domain Eukaryota; kingdom Metazoa; phylum Mollusca; class Gastropoda; order Neogastropoda; family Conidae; genus Conus; species Conus ventricosus. Next base: position 70,885,419 of record CM031600.1, on the reverse strand, counting down.
TGGGTCCTTTTTGTACAGCAGAGCGTCGAGACATGATCTACATAACGAAGGCTACACACACACACACACACACACACACTCAGGCAAGCTACACCAGGAATACTGGTGGTGTAATGAAATTCATAAAGTGGCATGCTATGATGTAACTATGTAACAAAAACAAAATCCGGCCTTTTTCTTGCACAATCATGTATAATTACTTTGTCATCAAGGGGTGCATGGCAGTTTGACCATGAAGTTGTAATTTCCAAATCGTTTCCAATTAGTAAAATCTTTGGAGAGAGAAAAAAAAATCCGAAAAGAGAAGAGAGCAGCCACAAATCTGAACTCTTTCAAGTAGCACTTCCCAAGAAAAATCTCATCCGGATGTTCAGTTTCACAGTTGAAAAGACATCAACATCATCATCACCAAGAGCGTCAAAACGTCAATCAACGTCATCACCAGAGCTTGGACGTCATTTCTGCGGCTCACGCAGGTTCACGGATTCTGTGGCAGTGCGCTGGCAAGTCAAAAGGTGTCAATGGAGGAAGTGAGCGCGAAAGACTGAGGCACGACGGGAAGGTCACGTGTGTATGGAAGAACTGTCTGGATTGGACAGAAACTCCAGCAGGATGTCATGGCAGAACTTGTATTGCTCCTGGGAACATGACAATATCAATAATGGTAATACTATCTGTAATAGTTATGATGATATTAACACCGGTGATGACGATAATAGTAAAAATAGTAATAATAATGGTGATAATAATAATACAATAAGAATGCCATTAAGAATAATGAATTTGTCTTTATTAATAGCACTACTAAAACTGATAATGACAAGATAATGGTAATAATGAAAATCTAGATAATAATAATAGTAACAACGACGACAGTGATGATAATGCTATAATACGAATGCCAATAAGAATGTAATGAATTTTTCTTTAATAGCACTGCTAACAGTTGATAACGATAGGATTATTAATAATGAAAACCGTAATAGTGATAATAATAATGACAACGACGACGATGACGATGACGATGATGATGATACTGATAACAGCAATATCAGTAACAATAACAGTAGGTGGAAAGGAATAGAAAGGATCAACGAGTAAAAAGCCAACAGTCCTATCAGGACCAAAAAGAAGGGGACGCCACACACGCACCATGTTGTCGATGAACTGGGTGCGGTTGAGCCTCATCTGTTTGACGGCCTGGAAGACGTCGACCTCCTTGTCCTTGTGCAGCCTCTCCAGGATGTGCATCACGGCACACAGCAGGCCGCTGCGGCTGGCGCCATTCCTGAGGACAGCCACAGACATTCCGTGAGGACAGCCATAGACATTCCTGAGGACCGTCATAGACATTCGTGAGGACCGTCTTAGACATTCCGCGAGGACCGTCAGACATACTGTCAGGACAGTCATAGACATTCCGTGAGGACCGTCATAGACATACCGTGAGGACCGTCATAGACATACCGTGAGGACCGTCATAGACATACCGTGAGGACCGTCAGACATTCCAGACATTCCGTGAGGACCGTCAGACATTCCGTGAGGACCGTCATGGACATTCCGCGAGGACCGTCATGGACATTCCGTGATGACAGTCATTCCGTGAGGACCGTCGTAGACATTACTGTGAGGACAGTCGCATTCATTCGTAAGGACAGTCATAGACATACTGTGAGGTGTTTGTTTCACCTTTTCCAAATGGAGCAGAAAACGGAGAGGGAGAACGTGTATGTGCGTAGGCTTTGCAGCCCCCCCCCCCTCTCTCTCTCTCTCTAATCCAACTGGGGGAGGGGCTGTCAGCATCACAGATATATGGGTCAGTGGCCATAGCAGACCCCTTTCTGATGAAGAGTCGCTAACCTGGTACTTGTGTTCGTACCCGTCATGTCGCTGGATAGTTAGTGCCATCATGAACTGGGGTCAGACTTGTTATGGTGGTGCTGATGGTCCGGTTATGCTTGTAGTGTGCTAGCAGTGATGGTCCCGGTAATGGTGGTAGTGAGGGTCAGGTAATGGGGGTGGTAGTGAGGGTCAGGTAATGGGGGTGGTAGTGAGGGTCAGGTAATGGGGGTGGTAGTGAGGGTCAGGTGATGGTCAGGTAATGGGGGTGGTAGTGAGGGTATGGTGGTGGTAGTGAGGGTCAGATAATGGGGGTGGTAGTGAGGGTCAGGTAATGGTGATGGGTAGTGAGGGTCAGGTGATGGTAGTGAGGGTCAGGTGATGGTGAGGGTCAGGTGATGGTGGAGGGTCAGGTAGTGGTGATGGTAGTGAGGGTCAGGTAGTAGTGAGGGTCAGGTGATGGTAGTGAGGGTCGGTAATGGTGGTGGTTGTGATGGTCAGGTAATGGGGGTGGTAGTAAGGGTCCGGTTAAGGGTGGGGGTTTAGTGAGGGGTCAGGTAATGGTGAGGGTCCGGTAGTGGGGGTGGTTAGTGAGGGTCCGGTAATGGGGGTGGTAGTGAGGGTCGGTAATGGGTGTGGCAGTGAGGGTCCGGTAATGGGTGTGGCAGTGAGGGTCCGGTAACGGGGGTGCAGCGAGGGTCCGGTAACGGGGGTGTGGCAGCGAGGGTCCGGTAACGGGGTGGCAGCGAGGGTCCGGTAACGGGGGTGGCAGCGAGGGTCGGTAACGGGGGTGGCAGCGAGGGTCCGGTAACGGGGTGGTGGCCAGCGAGGGCCCGGTAACGGGGGGTGGTAGTGAGGGTCCGGTAATGGGGGTGGCAGCGAGGGTCAGGCAATGGGGGTGGCAGTGAGGGTCCGGTAATGGTGGGGGTGGGTAGCGAGGGTATGGGGGTGGTAGTAGGGTCAGGTAATGGGGGTGGTAGTGAGGGTCCGGTAATGGGGGTGGTAGTGAGGGCCCGGTAGTGGAGGGGGTAGTGAGTGTCCGGTAGTGGGGGGGTAGTGAGTGTCCGGTAGTGGAGGGGGTAGCGAGGGTCCGGTAATGGGGGTGGTAGCGAGGGTCCGGTAATGGGGGGGGGGGGGGGGGGGGGCAGTGACGGTCCGGTAATGGGGGTGGTAGTGAGGGTCGGTAATGGGGGTGGCAGCGAGGGTCAGGCAATGGGGGTGGCAGTGAGGGTCGGTAATGGTGGGGGTGGTAGCGAGGGTATGGGGGTGGTAGTAAGGGTCAGGTAATGGGGGTGGTAGTGAGGGTCCGGTAGTGGAGGGGGTAGTGAGTGTCCGGTAGTGGAGGGGGTAGTGAGTGTCCGGTAGTGGAGGGGGTAGTGAGTGTCCGGTAGTGGAGGGGGGGGTAGCGAGGACCCGGTAATGGGGGTGGTAGCGAGGGTCCGGTAATGGGGGGGGGGGGGGGGGCAATGACGGTCCGGTAATGGGGGTGGTAGCGAGGGTATGGGGGTGGTAGTGAGGGTCAGGTAATGGGGGTGGTAGGAGGGTCCGGTAATGGGGGTGGTAGGGAGGGTCGGTAATGGGGGTGGGGAGTGAGGGTCCGGTAATGGGGGTGGGAGTGAGGGTCCGGTAATGGGGGTGGCAGTGAGGGGTCCGGTAATGGGGGTGGCAGTGAGGGTCCGGTAATGGGGGGGTGGCAGCGAGGGCCCGGTAATGGGGGTGGCAGCGAGGGTCCGGTAATGGGGGTGGCAGTGGTGGGTCAGGTAATGGTGGGGGTGGTAGCGAGGGTATGGGGGTGGTAGTAAGGGTCAGGTAATGGGGGTGGTAGTGAGGGTCGGTAATGGGGGTGGTAGTGAGGGTCCGGTAATGGGGGTGGTAGTGAGGGTCCGGTAGTGGAGGGGGTTAGCGAGGGTCCGGTAATGGGGGTGGTAGTGAGGGTCCGGTAATGGGGGGGGGGGGGGGGGGGGGGCAGTGAGGGTCCGGTAATGGGGGTGGTTAGCGAGGGTCCGGTAACGGGGGGTGGCAGCGAGGGTCCGTTAATGGGGGGTGGCAGTGAGGGTCCGTTAATGGGGGTGGTAGTGAGGGTCCGGTAATGGGGGTGGTAGTGAGGGTCAGGCAATGGGGTGCAGTGAGGGTCCGGTAATGGTGGGGGTGGTAGCGAGGGTATGGGGGTGGCAGTGAGGGTCGGTAATGGGGGTGGCAGTGAGGGCCTAGAAATGGGGGTGGTAGTGTGGGTCGGTAATAGGGGTGGTAGTGAGGGCCCGGTAATGGGGGTGGTAGCGAGGGTCCGGTAATGGGGGTGGCAGTGAGGGTCCGGTAATGGTGGGGGTGGTAGTAAGGGTCAGGTAATGGGGGGTGGTAGGGAGGGTCAGGTAATGGGGGTGGCAGTGAGGGTCCGGTAATGGGGGGGGGGGGGGGGGGTTTGTGAGGGTCCGGTAATGTGGAGGGGGTTAGTGAGGGTCTGGTAATGGCGGTGGTAGTGAGGGGTAATGGGGGTGGTAGCGATGGTCAGGTAATGGTGGGGGTGGTAGCGAGGGTCCGGTAAAGGTGGGGGTAGCGAGGGTCCGCAGGGTTCATAGCGTTTGGGGAAAAAAGTTGTTTTCCAGGCCCTGGAAAGTCTTTGAAAATATAGAAAACATGAATATGGTTTGTGAAAGTTTGTGATATTTGGATTTTTGTCACCAATATAAGAAATCCATTTAGAAAAGAAAACGGGGACCATGGAATTTCAACATATAAGATAAATAACTATGAAATAAAATAAATGCGATCGGATGAACCGCAGGGAATTGAGCAGAAACGAACTTTCGATTTTCTAGCGTAACGCAAGTTACTTCCCTTGGAATATCCGGGTCTCTCCGAGAAATCAAAATGCCGGGCCAATGTGTTCTCAGCGAGCTTTGGCTAAAAAATCTGTTATAAACGATGGCTGCGGAAAATGCTCGTAACAAGCAGTCTGCGTACTGTGCAGCATACAGAAAAAAACCACTTCGATATAGGATTGATGGATGAAGGAGCCCTCATCAGCCATTATGGCGGTAAGTTAATACAAAGCTACTGGTCCTGATGGCATTCCTGCAAGCTAATGAATTGACTGAGGTATACCAAACTACTTTTTCAAGCTTCACTGGACCAGGGAGTAATACCTGATGAGTGGCGAGATGCTAGCATTGTCCCTTTATTCAAGAAGGGTGACAAAGCAAAAGCTGAGAACTATAGACCTGTATCTCTTACATCCATATCAGCAAAATTACTTGAACACATAATATTTAGTAGCATAATGGACCATCTTGACAAATATGACTTTTTAAATAACGCCCAGCATGGTTTTAGACAGCGAAGGAGTTGTGAGACTCGGCTTTATAACAACTCTCAATGATTTTAATAACTGTCTTAACAACAGACAGCAAATAGATGCAATTTTATTAGACTTTTCTAAAGCCTTTGATAAGGTTGACCATGAGGGCCTACTGCTTAAATTAGAACACATCGGCATTGGCGGTTCTTTGCTAAAATGTCTAGATCATTCCATGTTGGGAGAACGCAGAAAGTTGTTGTGGAAGGGTCGTCATCCCATTGTAAACCAGTCTTGTCAGGTGTACCACAGGGAAATGTTCTGGGGCCTTGTTTTTAAAAATTTATATAAAGACATAAGTAGAAATCTCTCTCCTGGAACTACTATAAGGCTTTTTGCAGATGACAGCTTAGTATATAGAACAATCAGAAGCAAGAATGATGGACGCATTCTACAAGAAAATATAAACGCTTTACAAGAGTGGGAAAGAACTTGGAAAATGGAATTTCATCCCAGAAGTGCCAAGTGTTGTGTATATGTAATAAACGCTCACCAACTAGATCAGAATATTCTATTCACAATACCATTCTTAAAGAAACCAATGCTGCAAAATATTTAGGCGTGATTATAGATACTAAGATAGTCGTCTCAAATGGAAAGAAACATTACAATTTAGTATGTAAGAAAGCAAACATCTTGGCTCTCTTATACATGAATATCAATGATGCCCCCAATGGTTAAGGACGACTGCTACAAAACACTGGTTAGACCAGTTTCTGGAATATGGTTGCTCAGTCTGGATCCTTACCATCTAAAGGACATTGATAATCTCAAAAGATTCAGAAGAGAGCAGCATGGTTCGTACAGGAACCACATCAGAGAAAAGGGGAATACTAGGAAGTACATGAGGAAATTAGAATGGAAACCCTTAAAAGAGAGAAGAGCTTTGTCAAACTTAATACCTTCTTCAAAGGCAGAGCTAAACTAATTGATATCCCAATGGAACAACTAGTGTTGAATAAAAGTAGTTCTGTATGGCTGTGGAACTCACTGCCGGGTGCCATCAATTCATTCTCATTTAAAAATCAAATTGATCGACAGTGTTGAGATCTGCATATTGACCGATTTTTCTATTTTAACTTCTCCAGATATTTTATGGTTACCTTGGCCTGAACCTGGCCATTGCTTTTAAATTTTTGAATATCGTGTGCGACCCCTTGTTGCCAAATTTTGCTCCAGGGGCCAACAGGCTGAGTCGCACTTTATTTTTTAACATGGGCGCTGGTGACCTACTCTTTTTTTGAGTGAACCAGTCTTTCAGGAAGAAGAAGAAAAGAAGTGTTCCATCGCGCAGGATCACAGGTCACATTCTCTTGGCCACGGAAAGAAGAAAAAATGAGAAAGTCGGAATATGATTTTTGGTGAACTTTTGTTTCAGTAGTTAGCAAGCTATCCCAAAACGCTCTCCCACCAGCCATACCTCGACCCTGTTTTTTTACGTTCAGGTTGACGTTTTTGCCCCTTAAAAAAAAAAAAGAAAGGAAAAATGTGTGGCTGTGAATGAGTTCGACAAGGTCATTGCTGAAAAAACTGGAGGAAAGTAGAGCCAGAAATTCTGCTACCCATGTTTGAAATATACTGACTTCCATAAAAAACGCGAAAACAAAACAAGCTGAAGGGTTGGGGTTTAATTTTATTGGTCACAATTGTACAGAGTGGAAGCGAGAATTCAACGTGATTTGATTCATTACACCGGTAATGTGTGAAAATGTCATCAGCAATATGTCTTTTGTGTGGAAAATCCAAGGTCACGTGACAAACCAGCTTGAAGTCCTAATACCGTGTGTGGCCACCATTTGCGTTGACACCTGCGGGTCATTGAGTGGACCAGGTGGTTGATGCGTCCCCTTGGCACACCAGCCCACACATGGACGATGGCCTGGTGAAGTTGAGCCCCTGGTCGTGGAGCAGGAGGTCCAACCGTCTGCCAAGTTCATCCAAAAATGTTCTATTGGGTTTAAATCGGGACTGAGGGCTGGCCAGGCCAGCACATTGACGTTGTTATGCTGAAGAAATTGCGGGGTGGCCCTGGCGGCGTGGTGGTCTTGCATTGTCCTGTTGGAATGTCCAGTTTGGGTGTTGCGCAAAAAAAGGATCGATGGGGTTGAGCACCTGGTTGATGTAGCGCTATGCATTGACACCCTGTCCGCGACAGACCATGTTTGAAAGATGACTGGTCTATGGCGTGGTAATGCCAATTGAACCTATCTAGGGCCTATCGGCGTTTGATTTATAAAGATCGCTTCAGGGTTCTGGGGAAAGACGTGGTTTACGTGCATGTCTATCTATTTGACAACGCTACGGTAAATTTTTTTTTTTTGGAGGTGAATCCATTCATTACATTGTAAATGGATCAGCATTTGTTGACGCACAATCTATTTATAAATGGAGGTGTATTCAAATTGTGTAATCACTCTTTGTCAATGGCCTTGATTTCAAGGACGTTAGTGCCCTGCAAGTTTGAGATATATTCTTTTGGAATCGTTTTCCAAGATCAGCAACGTGGTAAACCCAAGATAAGTCGTCGACCTAAGACTTCATGCTAGCTCGTTCCATCTTTTGTCCTTGCGCATATCAAGGTTCGAACGAGGAAAGCATCATTTCTGTAGCGCAGCAGCAAGGCTAGTAGTAATAAGTAGTAGAAGGTATAGTGCAAGTAGTAGTCGCAGAAAAAGCAGACATTGTAGTATTGACAGTAGATGGTGTTGGTATTAGTAGGGATAGTCCGTTGTAGGGGTATATTAAGTACTACAAGGGGATCGAAGATGGTATAGTGATGTAGTAGTAAGGGTGGTAGTAGTAGGAGAGAAAGTAGTGGCGCAGTAGAACACAGGTGGAGGGGTATCAGTAAATATAACGGGGTAGGATGGTAGTGGCTGTAGCAGATGTATGGAGTCAAGATATTGCTTATTGCCATACCGGACAAGTTGCGCAGTAACGGTATTGGTCATGATGAAAACAGTGGAATATGACCATCAAAGGAATAAGAATATCGAGGTTAAAATACATATTTACTCCTGGTACAAAGTAAATAATGGACAGACAGAGAAGAGAGTGTCGATAGAGTTGGGGGGGGGTGGGACTGACATGCAGTGATAGCAAAGGGCATGTACCAGTCTGTCAAATGTCATTCACCACTTGCCGAAACAGGTCCACCAGAAGGCCTCTCTGGAGGCAGAACCCCGACACCCTCGGCCCACCGTGAAGTGGACCTGCCGGAAACATCCTGGTGGTCGATGCCTGGCCTTGAAATAAATGAAAATCATCAACTGTAATAACAATAACAAGCAACTGCGACCGTACCAACTTTCACAACGAATTATTTGAACTTAGCATGAACAACTGCAACAAGAACCATAATAATAAATTTTGATGACCACCGTTACTGATCTCATTCTAAGTCTGTTGATCTTGGGCAAGGCGAATTCTCTCAGCTGAAGCAGAAGAGAAGAGAGAATGCGAAATAAACTATCTGAAGTAAGGCAAAAAAAATTCTCAGAGAGAAGAAGAAAAAACAAAGGGACCTTACAGATATTGGTCAAGTATCTCAGCGTCACACGGGTCCCCCGTACAGAGGGAGGAAACCCAAGGGACTTATTGATGTTGTCAGGGTTCACACTGGGTTTCCCCGTACAGACAGAGGGAGGAAACCTAAGGGATCTTATAGATGTTTGGCGGGACACACAGTGGTCCAACAGACAGACAGAGGAGGAAATCAACGGACCTTAATTGATTTAGTCAGGTGAAAGTTCTCCTCAGCGTCACACTGGGGTTCGAAAGGATCTGTTCCGTGGTCTCCTCGATGAAATGGCCGTAACTGCCGCCACACGTCTCCTCCGTCCTGAACTAGCTGACACGTCTGCAGGACATAGCACGAGAGCAGGCCTTGCATCATCATCATCATCATGAACAACCGACAAACAAACATAAGACACAACCAAACAGCGATAACAGTGATAGCGATCATATATCAATCATGATAATAATAGTGTATTATAAGAATATATTTTGAACTACTGTACACAGCAAGACAGAACAGTTTGCATCCACTAGTCTTTCCTCAATTGTCCTACATCAATCCAAATGCTTTTTAATATGTCACTTCACTCACTTTCCTGATTGTGTAAAAATACGGACCACGCGCACTTGAAAAACCAGAAACACAACGCGCGCATCACACACACACACACACAGGCGCAGAATAACGACTAAAACAGCCCTCTCGTTCCAAAAATCGTTATACGCGATTACACTTTTCGACCCCCACAACGCAACCTCGTCTTTCGTCCACGTCGTTAAGCATGACAATGGTGTGACACTTGTGGTCATAGACCAGGCGCCAGAAATCGTCACCGTGTTGGACAGTCGGCATCTGTGTCCACCAGCAGTCCCGTTCCCTGCGCGCGTTACGTCTTGTAAAGAGTTCCATATCACAGGTCACAGTCAGAGGCGACGAAACGGAAACTATCTGAACTGACTGTCATCTATTCTTCAAGATTTGGGTATGAAGCAAACGAAATGGAACAGCACCGGTTTTGTCTTTTTCTTACTTATGTGAAATATACACTAAGCGCAACATAACACCCAGTACTCTGTCGTCAAGAGAGAGAGAGAGAGAGAGAGGATGCAGATACTGAAAGTGAAAGGCCGGAAGAAGTTAAAAACTTTTATTTGAAGAATAAGACACACTTGGTACAAATCTAAAGTAACGCACCCCCCTCCCTCCTTCACTCCTAAACGAGCAAGAATCAATGTAGCTAAATCACATTCAAATTCTGTTAATTTTTGTCGATTCAAAATCATAAGAGTAAAAAAGTCGACAATATAACTGACGGAAATGAAACGACACAAATACAATCAAAACAACACATTACAATTATGCCATGTACAAAAAACAATTAACGCAATCAAAATTTACAGTTCCACCTAGAGATTTCCAACAAACTCCAAAGATTTTGAGAACGTTGGCAGTATTTCTCCTTTTGTTTTTTGCTCTACCGCCCCCTTGGTAACGTGGCAACAACTTGAAAGAATGCAGAAACGTTGCGTGGACTAATTGAATCTGATAAACCAAAATAGTATCTTCTTAAATGGTATGACTTGACAAGGTCCTGATTCCCCCCCCCCCCCCCCCCCCCCTCCACAACCACCCTCCCTTCCCTTCTTAATTTCCGTCCCCGACTTGCTGGAAAGCCTATTTTTTTTTTTAAAAAGGAAGTATCTTATGGCATCAAGATTTCTGCAAAATAGACGTCCCTTTCATTGCTCTCGCTACTCATCAATTTTGCACTCTCTTGTTGTCCAGAACACGCCTATTTCAGACACTAATACAACGAGCAGCTGTGTAAAAACTGTTAGAGGAAGAACGCAGCAAACAAACACATGGCATACACAACTCTAAGAAGGAATGCAATTATTTAGTTTTGCCTGAGGAGAGAAAGAGACAGAGAAGACCAGACAGAGAGAGCAGACAGAGAGAGAAAGAGAGAGAGAGAGAGTCCACCGAGAACCGGAACCCTTAGGCAAGCACAGCGGAAGACGGACTTCACGTTCAGAAAGACGCGTTGAAGTAGTCCCGTTGCTAGCCATCTAGTGCGTCATCAGGAAAGGGGCGACATCGAATGGCTGAAACATACCATCGACACACCATCGGGCACATTCTCAATAAACCGACACTCCGCAGCGTACTCACGCAGTGGTCTTACCCTCTGCTGCTACATTCGATCCGACCCCCTCCCTCCCCTGCCCAGCAACACTCGTAAAATAAGATGACACCACTGAACTACCACATCAGACAGGCAATATAGCACTGAGCTACATGTGCGTAGAAAAAACCCCACGCGCGCGCGTACTCCCAACAAACCACGCACATACAAACACAATGCTATCCGACTTTCACCTTACACATAATAATACAAAGTCCACCTAGTCTCTCTCTCTCTCTCCCCCCCCCCGACCTCTCTCACACAGAGCCCGTACATACATGCCCACTCACACAACCCACGCATGGGGTAGACAGACATACACATAGAGGATTTGATAACGCAATAAGCTACAGAGACTGGCGCGCCGCGGGCCAAACACACACACACACACGTACAGATATTCAAGATACATACATATCACAGCGTAGTGTCCCCTCCACCCCCCCCCCCCGCCCCCCTCTCTCCGGCACACACTGACACCTTTCGCAGACACAAAAACGGAGCATCAGAGAGAGAGGAGATACACACACACCACACACAATGTCAACACATAACAGAGAGAGAGAGAGCGCAGTAACCAAAAAACTAGTAAAAAAAACATTCCTAACTGTTCTTACCAGTGATTGGAACCTAAAACTGAACAGACAGACAGACAGAGAGAGGAGAGAGAGATAGATAGAGGAAGAGAGAGAGAGAGAGAGAGAAGAGAGAGAGAATGGGAAAAAAAAAGAGTCGGTATTATATTCGTCCTTTACTTCGTCGAAGACAAAGTGGACTGCTAACAACAGCTCGCAGTAACGTCCCGACCTCATCTGACTACAACCCAGGAACCTTCTTTTATTATGTCTACGACCTCCGCCATCACACTAACGGAGAAGAGTGCGAGAGACTGGCGCCCTGGGGGGAGTGGGGAGGGGTGAAAGATAGAGAGCGTGTGTTGAGTGGTGTGTTGTAGGTGTGTGTTGTGTTTGAGAGAGATGAGAGAGAGAGAGAGAGATAAGATAGAGAGAGTAGTTGTACCTACGTGTTTGTGTTGTGTCGTGATGCTGGCGTGTTTGTGTGTGCCGCACGCGCGCGCGTTTTGTGTGTTGAGCAGCAGTTTTGCAAAAAAAAAAAAAAACCCAACTACCAAGACATGAATAATGAAGAGTAGGCGATTTTGTTTGGGAGAATGTGGAATAAAAGATATGTGGAAGAGGGGGAATGTAAAAAAAAAAAAGAGATTGTAATGAGGGAGGGGTATATTAGGGAGGAACGGTGATTTGGGTGGGTGATGACGGGACGCAAGTGGAGGGTAGAGGGTTGGAATTCACAAGGGTTACAGTGCAAGTGGGTTGTTTGCTGCAACGCTCTGCTTCCGCTGAATATATTTAAAAAAAACGTGGTTCGGCCGAGGTTTGGAGATGTTTGGGAGCGATAATTATAAGATGAAGGAAAAGGGGGGGGGGGGAGGAGGAAATGGCGGGTGAGGGGGGGGGTGCTGAAAGAAGGGTAAGAGATGGTGTTGGATGAGGGGTGGATTGGTCGTGTGTTTTGTTTGTGATTTTAGCGTGTGTTTGTAGCGTGCGCGTTGCCTTGCGTTCGGGGTGCGGGTTGGTGCGTGCGTGCGGGTATTGCGTGCGTGCGGTGTCGTGCTTGGCGGTTGTGCGTGCGGGTGTTGAGCGTGGCGGATGTGACGTGCAGGTGTGGCGTGCGAGCGGTAGTGTGTGTTAGGGAGGGGAAAGGGGGTTGACGTGTGTCATCCCACAAAGAAACCCTTCCCCACCTTTAAATAACGGTCTTGACACACGAAACGATAAACACGCGTGTGCGCTGCAAGCGTCCACAGAAATCAACCAAAAATTTAAATACCCCGCAACACACGTGGCGCAAGCGCGTGCACACGTGCACACATAACAATGCTCGCGCGAACTCGCGTGCACACACACACACACACACACACACACATTATAAACGTAATATTTTATTTGGGCCGCGTATGGCAAGAGAATCTATTGATGCAAATCATGCATCTCAAAACATCTGTTCACACACACACCACGCACGCACGCAACGCACGCACGCATCATCAACAAACACACCCACCACACACACACACACACACCACAGAGGCCTACCTGCTCTCACACTCTCTCCCCTGATGGAAAAGACGAAAAATATATTCTCATGACAGGAATCATGAATTTTATGAGAGAGAGAGGAGAGAGAGAGATAGAGAGAGAACGAACGAACGAACGTTACTGCTATAACGCTTTTCCAGCTCCTTTAGCAAATCGGACTGATTGACCAAACGCGTTTCGTATTACATGGCAAAGTTGGTGACTGCCCACGTGTCCCTGATACTGTGCACGATCAGTTCAGCGAATGGACCGTCCACCCCAGGTAGAACTGGACCAGGCCGAGAGAGCGTGTACCGCTGTAGAGGCACGTGCTGGATCTCAGGGCGATGTATGTTTCTTGTGGTGGCAACACGTCTTCATTCCGGCAGGTGCGCTATTGGACACGTGCCTCAGACGACCGACATGGTTCCGTCTTCTTGGCTTAACATACCAGAGAATATTCTAAAACAATGTTATCCCGACTCGCACAACACCACTATAGACGCCAACCGACTTATTTAGCACAACCTTTCTAAAACCCCCGTTCTGTGCTCATCCGCAGACGTCTCTGTACCTGCCGATGCTGTCAAAGTGGCAACATAGACCTTCACAGTTCCCGTGTCAAAGCCTGCCGCAGTTCTTTCTATACTGTCTTCAAGGCTTGGGTTGCTGACGGAGTGCTGGAATTCTTGAGTATGTTGTCACAGTCAGACTGATCCGAATGCAACAGTCCGAGACTGCCTTGAACACGCGAAGCGTCAAAGTCGCTGTCGATGTGTGCAGACATGCGTGTTGTTCAGTAACATCCAGTGTACAGCAGTGTGTTCCCTGTCTTCCTCTTCCGTGTCGGACGAGGCCAGTTCGTTAACTTCACACGCGTTATCCGCACCAACCTGTTCCCGTCGTCTGTTCTGCTGCATGGCCCTTTCTTGGTCACGTCGCACCTGGCTGGCGGTTTCTTTCTGTAATGACAGGATCCGCCATTGTTTGTTGTGACAGGGACGGCTAGCTTCAGTCGTAGACCGACGACCGTGTTGTGCTGCCTTCATCTGTAATGTTCCAGCTTGACACGGTGTTGATATTCAGCAGGGCGTTCAGGGCTGTCTCCGCAGTCGCTGGAAGTCCAGTAACTGGCATTTTCAAACAATTATCGAAATATTCACGCAGCCTAAATAAACGCACCCTGTCGCTTCGTGTCAAACCACGTGACCCAGAGAGAGTGAGAGAGAGAGACAGACAGACAGAGGGCTGGACGACTTTACCGGATAGCTCCTTTCTCCCTAACACCCCTTTCCCCCCCCCCCCCCCCCCCCCCCCCCCCCCACCCCCGTAACCTCCTCCTCTACATTTTTGGCCAAATCTGGGCTTTAGTGCCCTTCCTAGTTTCGCACTCTCACATTCGCCTTCAAACGATTTCTCCTCCTCCCTCCCCTGTCGTATTTTCTTCCGTCAAAGATCAAAGTGAATTTAATTAGGAAAAAAAAGACCTTAAATGGCCCATTAATTCTCCATGAACACATAAATTGGCGTATTTCAACTAATGCGGGCTGGACGGTTGACAGAAAAGAAGCCGCCTTTCAAAGGAAAGTTATCTAGCGGGGTTTGCAAGAAGGGGGCCTCTAAACTCTCAAGATGGCTCACCCCCCCCCCCCCACTCCCATCCATGTCCTCTCCCCACTTCTTGCCGCTCTCGCTCTCTTCTCTTCTGTCTTCTTCCGCCTAACCACCGTTTTTATCTGTCGACCCCATTCTTTCTTTTTTTTCTTTAATATATTTCCTGTCCGCCGTTTTCCATTTCCGAATAATCGCCAGACTCTCGTCTCATTTGTAAAAGGAGGCGGGGGAGAGAGAGAGAGAGAGAGAGAGAGAGAGGGGGGGGGGGTTGTGGAGGGGTGGGAGGGGGTTGAGGGATGGTGGGCCGAAAATAAAAACATTCATCACGG
>CM031600.1:70865478-70867978 GCA_018398815.1 Conus ventricosus | reverse complement strand
GTTTGTTCGTTTGTCGGTAACCAAGATCACACCAAAACAAACTGGTCTGATTGACTGAGAGTTCCTTGCCAACGCAAATATATAAAGGCATCAAAAAAAAAAAAAAAAAAAAAAAAGAAAAAGAAAGAAAAAAAAAAATCTACCCAAAACGAGATGCAGTCCTCCTCTGTTGACCAATTCTTAAACTTAACAACCTCACAGTAGAGGAAATCAAGTATATGTAAGCTTTAAAAGTCAGTCAGTCAGTCCGTCCGTCTGTCCTTCCGTCCGTCTCTCTCTCTCTCTCCCTCATTAAAACACACACACTCACTCTCTCTCTCTCTCTCTCTCCGTCTCGTTCTCCCTCTCTCTTTTGTTGCCTTATCTTATTTTGCATTGTTGACCCTACTCAGGGCGAGGACTGGATGTAAAAAAAAGCACACCAGTGCTTATCTATTACCTCGTAAATAAAGAATGTTGTCTTGTCCTGTCTCCCTCTCTCTCCCCCCTCCCTGGCTCCTTCCCCACGCTCTCACTCTCACACACACGCTCTCTCTCTCTCTCTCTCTCTCTCTCTCTCTCTCTCACCCACCCCCCCTCTCTCTCTCTCCCCACACACACGTGGTTCGCCTGCACGAGAGTCCAAGGTTAAAACAAAACCGCACTGCCTCCAGGTAAGACGTGCTAATGCTCTACTTAGTCGTGGGGCTCGGTGTTGCGGCTGTCTGGATGTTGATGCTGAACGTCTGTGAACCCTTTCGCTCGTCCGTCAATCACTCACTCAAGCGCTGACAAGCAAATTCCTCAGAGAAGACAGAATTCCTTGGCACGTCTCTGGCATTACGGTACCCGGGAGATGGCAGACCCTGTTGCCTTCCTCCCCCCCCCACCTCCCACCCACGCCTTCGCGTGTAAAGCATGACTGGTCTGTTGGATTTGTTATTACATGTCAACGCCCCTTTAGTTGATTATGACAGAGAGAGAGAGAGAGAGAGAGAGAGAGAGAGAGAGAGAGGAGAGAGAGAGGAGAGACAGAGAGAGAAGAGAAAGAAAGAGAGAGAGAGAGAGAGAGAGAGAGGAGAGAGAGAGAGAGAGAGAGAGGATTAACATCTGAAAAGTTCGCGAACGCTCTAAAGTCGTTTTGGTCTCCATTTCTTAGCCACAATGGTATTTGTCACAACGCTGACAACGGGCAGACGCAGAGAACAAGATCTTATAAATAAGATCAATTGACGAAGAAGAACGAAATCAAGAGCGAAAAGACAAGAAAAGAGAAAGGAAGGAAGGAAGGAAGGATGGAAGGAAGGAAAGAAAGGAAAAAGCTAGGAAGGAAGGATGAAAGAAAGGAAGAAAGAAAGGAAGAAAGAAACGAAAGAAAAAAAAAAAAGCAAAGCAAAGAAAAGAAAAGAAAGAAAGAAAGAAAGAAGAGAAAAATAATGAATGAAAGAAAAAAGATAAGAAAAGAAAAAGAAACTTCACGTGCTATGTTTGTCTATTTGGTTACTTTTTTTTTTTTTTTTTTTTTTTTTTTACTTAATGTTTTCCAGACAAAAACTATTTCTCAAGTAGTTCGCCAGTGACCGGCACCAGCCAAATCAAGCTGCTCTCCAACTATAGTGTTCGTCAAAACACTTTGATGGTCATCGGAAACGCCTTCCTCCGTTCTCCGAGTTCCGGTTCCACCTGCTATGATCACTCTCCAGACGGCCTCTGAAAGTCTGACTCTCCCATCAGATGACAAGTCTTATGATGGACATTTCTTGAGAACGGTGCCGGCAAGATCATTATGTATGCACATTAAAACAGAAAGAGAAAAGGAAAAAAAGGTCACACGCACGCACACGCGCGCGCACACACAAACACACACACACACGCACACACGCGCACACACACACAACACACACAATATTGAAAGTTCTGTTAACAGGGAAATATCCCTCTCATCCGCTTTCGCTCAGCGTCGAAGCCGTGAACGCGGTATGGCAGCTCGTTCCCTCTTTTAACGATTTCATTTTCCTTTTGTCTGCTTTCGAATGGCCCTGTTGGTATGGTTAACCTGAAAAATGTTGACGTCACACGGTCAGGCGCGTGCATGCGCCTCTATCTTTCTGTGTGTGTGTGTGTGTGTGCGTGTGCGTGTGTGTGTGTGCGCGCGCGAGCGCGAGGTGCGAATGTGCGTGCACGCGCACATTGTGTTTGCGGGTGTTAGCTCTCTCTCTCTCTCTCTCTCTCTCTCTCTCTCTCTCTCTCTCTCTGAAAAAAAGGGGAAAAAACCTGTAGTATTTGCACAATGCCTGCTGTTTCCACAAGTTCAGCCTCACGCCATGTCGTTGTCAAACTTACATATATACGGCGTCTGTTGTGTGTGTGTGTGTGTGGTGTGTGTGTGTGTGTGTGTGTGTGAGAGAGAGAGAGGAGAGAGAGAGAAGAGGAGAGAGAGAGAGAAGTTTCTGATATGTCCACCGTAACTACAGCTTCGTCAGCCTCGTCAGGGTGAGGGTAGATTATCGAAAATAAAACG
>CM031600.1:70822875-70837875 GCA_018398815.1 Conus ventricosus | reverse complement strand
GAGGAGGAGGAAGACGAGGAGGAAGAGGAGGAGGAGGAGTAGAAGAAGGAAGAGGAAGATGAGAAGAATCTGAAGATGAAAGTGGAGGAGAAGGAGGAGGAGGAGGAGGAGGAGAATGAGAAGAAGGAGGAGGAGGAGGAGGAAGACAGGAGGAGGAGGAGGAGAAGAAGGCGAAGAAGGAGGAGGAAGAGGGGGGAGGGAGAGGAGGAGGAACAGAAAATGAAGAGAAGGACGAACAGGAAGAGAATGATAAAGACTCGAGGGACGAGAAAGGAAGGAAGAAGAATTAGACGGAAGATAAAGAGAGAATGAGAAGAAAAAGGGGGTTCAGGAGAAGGAGGAGAAAGAGGAAGGGGATGAGAAGGGGTGAAAAACGAAGCAGGGGGGAGGGGGGGGGGGGAGGAGGAGGAGGAGAACGAGGAGGAGAACCTGGGGAGAGAGAGATGAAACAGAGGGACTCACGGAAAGAAGAAGAAGAAGAAGAAGAAGAAGAAGAAGAAGAAGAAGAAGAAGAAGAAGAAGAAGAAGATAATAAAGATGATGCTGATGGTGCGACTGCTGCTGCTGCTGCTGCTGCTGCGCTGATGATGATGATGATGATGATGACGATGATGATGATGATGGTGATGATGATGCAGATATTGATGAAGAAGAAAGAGGAGGAGGGGGTGTACACATACACACGCACACAAAAGAAGATGAAGGTGAGGAGAAGAAGGGGTACCGGCCATCTTGAAGAAGCTAACTAACCTAGATAAAACAGGACGCGGAAGTTCCTTCAATTCTACGTAGGCCACGTGTAAGAGGTCAGGACAGAAATGGCTACTGGATTAGCAGATGTTTATCTCCCCCTCTCACGCCTTCAACGAAGGCATATCTCTTGTTTTCCTCCTATCCTTTATTCTTTTTCTCCCCCCCCCCTCTCTCTCTCTCTCTCTCTCTCTCTCTCTCTCTCTCTTTCTTTCTTTCTCTTTCTCTCTCTCTTCTTTCGGCAACAAACGCTTTTTGAAAGTTTTCGAATCAAAAACAGCATTTGTTCTGGGAGGAAACAAAACCTCATTATTTTGTTAATTGCATTCCAGTTCGTTTAAAGTGAAAAACGTAATTACAAAAAGATCGAGTGTGTGTGTGTGTGTGTGTGTGTGTGTGTGTGTGTGCGTGCGTGCGTGCGTGCGTGCGTGCGTGCGTGCGTGCGTGCGTGCGTGCGTGCGTGCGTGCGTGCGTGTGTGTGTGTGTGTGGAGGGGTGGGCGTGCGTGAGTGCGTGCATGCGTGCATGCGTGCGAGCGTGCGCGCGTACATACGTGCGTGTGTTAATAAAGAAATATTTGACAAACCTACAACGCCACAGATTTCAAAGACTCCCGCACTACTTCCTAATGACACGCAATGCTCGCCAATCCTCATCTTGTTATGATGCTGGTCTGCTTGCGTGGGCACCACAGCAGGTGATGTTCTTGTCATCCGAGAAAGTTTCTGGAATTATGCGACTGGCTCTGCCAGATACATATGTTAGTGTACACATAAATAAGAGAGAGAAGAGAGAGAGAGAGAGAGAGAGAGAGAGAGAGAGAGAGAGAGAGAGACTGACAGACAGAGAGACAGATAGAGAGACCGACAGACAGACAGACAGACGGACAGACAGACAGAGACAGACAGAGACAGACAGACAGACAGACAGATTCGGATTCGGTAAAAGAAAAAATTCATGATAGGCTATGGCCCCTAATGAAAAGAGAGAGAGAGAGAGAGAGAGAGAGAGAGAGAGAGAGAGAGAGAGAGAGAAGAGACAGAAGAGAGAGAAGAGAGAGAGAGAAAAGAGAGAGAGAGAGAGAGAGAGATAGACAGACAGACAGACAGAGAGAGAGAGAGAGAGAGAGAGAGAGAGAGAGAGAGAGAGAGAGAGAGAAGAGAGAGAGAGAGAGAGTACACAAGCCAGTCTATAGTTAGTAGTTAACTTTCTTTCATTCTGAATCTAATTTACCTTCGACGCAAAAATGATCAACATAGTCTTTAAGAACTGATGGCCGGAAAGGCAGTTTTCCTCATGACGTTTTTCTTTCTTCTCCTTTGTTTGTTTGTTGTTGTTTTTTTTTCCCCTAGAACAACGTAAATTGACACATCCTCTGACAGGTCGGAGGTGTTGTTTGCAGCTATACAGCGTTTTCTTTTTTTTCTTTCTTTTTCTGTTTTTCTTTTCTTTCTTTTTTTATAAATAATTTCTCTACTCCCACAGCGTCGTTAGCAAGATGGAGGTGAGGGAGGGAGGGAGGCAGGGGCGGGGGCGGGGCGGGGGTGGGGGTGGATAGAGACGGGAGGGAGTGGGGGTGGGGAGGAGGGGGGGGGGGGGGGGGCGCGACAATAACGATCGCTTCTATTGCGGCTTCACAGTTACTCGTTTTCTTTGTTTCTCTGTCTGATACTGAGCTTAAAAACTGATCACCAATAAAAACAACAACAAACATTTATCTCTTCATGAAAACAGGCACGTATGTATGGCTCGTGTATGAGCGCACTGGTGTCATCGGTATCATAGCAGGAACTGCAGTTTGTTGTTTGTTTGTTTGTTGTTGTTTTAGACAGACTGCTCTGTAAAGGCACAGAATAATGCTGGAAACCCAAAATACCTGTCATCATTGAGTATTCTCCTTGCTCGCGGCTTATTAGGGTCAAAAGTCTGTTGTTGTATGGTTTTTTCACACTTATGTCTGATTGTCTTACTAGTGTCAAAACTGGTAAAAACGATTTTCTTCACGTTCGACGCTTGTTGTTGTTGTTGTGTTGTTGTGTTGTTGTGTTGAAAACGATTGTCTTCACGTTCGACGCTTTTTGTTGTTGTTGTTGTTGTTGTTGTTGAAAACGATTTGTCTTCACGTTCGACGCTTTTTGTTGTTGTTGTTGTTGTTGTTGTTGTTGTTGTTGTTGTTGAAAACGATTGTCTTCACGTTCGACGCTTTTTGTTGTTGTTGTTGTTGCTGTTGTTGTTGTTGTTGTTGTTGTGTTGAAAACGATTGTCTGCACGTTCGACGCCTTTGTTGTTTTTGTTGTTGTTGTTGTTGTTGTTGTTGTTACCTGTCCCACCTTCTGAGCCACCTCAGTGCATTGTACCCACGCTGTTCACTCCGACCCTTCCCCCCCCCCCCCTCACACCATCCACCCCGTCAACAGCCACAGCCGTGCCCGTTCCGCCACAGCCCCGGCACCAGCAATCCATCTGGAGCAGTCAATGTCAAGTCGTCATGAGGCAACCCACCGGAGGAACACTGCACTACTGCCGAGTCATTTTGGTGGTGTTCAGAGGCGCCTGTTCTGATCCAGAATACGCAAGACACCACCTTCCAAGCCCCCTACTGACGACAATAATTGTCTAATCGCGGAACAAGCGTGAGTGAGTCCTCCCTCCAGAGTTCGCTATCACGTTCTTCCAACGACAGTACCTATGAATTTGCCGATATCGGTGACCCCGACCAGAATCAACCCAAGGGCATAGCGTCGAGAGGTCATCACAAAATTGAGGTCACCAGAGAGCAGGGCATGAAGGGCCACAGAATTTGAGACTTTTGAAATGCGATCAATGAGGATGAGGATGAGGATGATGAAGATGATGCTGCAGATTTCAATTCAGGTTTGAGACTACATTAAAGGTCTGTTCTCTGCGCTTACTTTCAACATATATCCAGCGTCAACCAGGCCGAGAGGTACGATATCTGCAGTGTTTGTCAGGAACTTTGAGCAGCAGTCTCAGAGACGCATCCACTGAGTGAATGAAATTCGACTGTGTGGTCTCTGTCTTCCAAATTGAGCCCATAGCAAACACAACTCTAGGTAGGAGTCAGTCAGGGCAGGAAAATCCTACAAAGAAATAGGTCTGATGGAAATCGAACCCACGACCTCACAGCCGGGAGTCCGCGCCGCTAACCACTTTGCCACGGCGGCTAGTGACACGTTTTTTTTTTTTCTTCTGCATTCTGTGCAGGGAGTCTGTGGCATTTAAAGCGAGCATGATTTGCGTCCTATTTCTGGGAGCGCTGAGTTGGTTTGTGGGGTGCTGTATTCTAGTGGGATGTCTGGGGCTGTTGTTGCTTGGGGCTTTGTTGGAGATCAGAAAGAAAATCTTGGGAAGTGTCGTTGTGGTTGCTGTTGTTGTTGGTGGTGGGGTTGGTGTGGTGGTGGTGGTTGTGTGTGTGTGTGTGTGTGTGTGTGTGTGTGTGTGGTCTTCTTCTTCAATTTAACGTCTTTTCACCAAATGTGATATTAGGCAAGGCGTGTGTGTGTGTGTGTGTGTGTGTGTGTGTGTGTGGTGTGTGTGTGTGTGTGTGTATGTGTGTGTGTGTGTGTGTGTGTGTGTGTGTGTGTGTGTGTGTGTTTTGAGTGTGTGGGTGACGCGTGCGTACGTGTGTGCGTGCAGCGTGCGTACGTGAGTGCGCACCCGCGTGCATGCGTGTGCGTGTGTATGTGTGAAGCGAGAAACTTGTGTGTGCGTGTGTGTGTGTGTGTGTGTGTGTGTGTGCGCGTGTGCGCGCATGCGTGAGCGCTTGCGTGCACTAAGATGATGTTCAATCAATCAAACACATGTGTTTGTGTACATGAACGCATGTTTTAATCGATTCAGTTGCAGCGCTCAGATAATTTTGTGTATGCGAAGGCGCTTGCTGCTTACTTAATGTGTGTAAGTGGAGACAGAGACAGAGACAGAGACAGAGAGAGAGAGAGAGAGAGAGCAGACAGAAAGACAAGACAGAAGGCGGCAGAGACGAGAGAGAGAGAGAGAGAGGAGAGAGAGAGAGAGAGAGAGAGAGAGAGAGAGAGAGGCAGAGAGACAGAGCAGAGAGAGAAAGAGAGAGAAAGAGAGAGAGAGAGAGAGAGAGAGAGAGAGAGAGAGAGAGAGAGAAGAGAAGAGAGTGAGTAGAGAGAGAGAGAGAGAGAGAGAGAGGAGAGAGTGAGAGAGGCAGACAGAAAGACAGAGCAGAAGGCAGCAGACAGAGGAGAGAGAAAGAGAGAGAGAGAGAGAGGCAGAGAGACAGAGACAGAGTGGAGAGAGAAAGAGAGAAAGAGAGAGAGAGAGTGAGAGAGAGAGTGAGAGAGAGAGAGAGAGAGAGAGAGACAGAATCAGGCAGAAAGAGAGAGTTCAATCTCAACAAACAGCAAGTACATTTCTCCATCAAGTTAATTGTTTCAACTGCATGCAAACAAATATCCGATAAAACGAAGGTCCACTAACCAGTGCAGAGAAAGGAACAAACTACATTCACACACGAATAACACTCATCAGCATCAATGGCAACTGTCACATGTTTCACATTCATTTTTCAAATTCCCTCTCTAATCTTTCAAATCTTCACGACAAAAATCAACAGTTCAGATGCACGCGCGCGCGCGCGAGACAGACACATAGAGAGAGAGAGAGAGAGAGAGAGAGAGAGAGAGAGAGAGAGAGAGAGAGAGAGGAGAGAGAGAGAAGGAGAGAGAGAAGCATTCTTTTGACATAAAAAAAACCTTTGATAACTCCAACATAAAGACGAGTGTCAACGTTAAGTATGCTCTCACACTCAAGAAAACAGGACACTTTTCATTTGATCCAGAAAATTATTGTTGAAAAGTTCAGCGTCTCCAAACACGGAACGAAATTTTTTTTCTTCTTCTTTTTTTTGTGTGTTCTGTCTGCCTATTCCTCTAAACTCCATGTCACAAGTCTGTATAAACTGAAACAAGTCTTGTTCGAAATTCTAAATTTCAAGTCCTGCAGTCTGGTTACAATTGACTGACGTCATCATAAAATCTGAAAAAAGCTGAATTGGCACTGAAAAGAGAAGGGGAGAGAGAGAGAGAGAGAGAGAGAGAGAGAGAGAGAGAGGGGGGAGGGAGGGGAGGGGAGGGGATGGAGGGGAGGAGGAAGAGATGCGAAGGTCTATGCGGGTCAACAATGGCACATTCGGGTAAACTCCCTTCGTGAACCGTTCTGGTCAAGAGAGCAAGTCTGGCATCAGTTCTGGGCTGCAGCCTACACTCCCATTCTTCCTGGCAGTCTTTTTTTTTTTCAGCACTCAACTGCTAGGTTGGGCGGGCAGTGCTTTGGCAAGCATCCTGAAAAATGACGCGCGTCTTGAAGTCATCTGCAAAGATGACGCAGAACCGACAGCAAATGGTCGAAGCACCAAGGAATAGCTGGCTGGTTGCTGGAACTTTCTGATGTTGCTGTTCCAGCGTGTTAGGTCCATGTCGTCGATGAACGCGTGACGACGATGGTGTGCCTCAGGAAATCGAGAGGCTGAACGTCATTTGTGTGACGTCATGCCTTGGGCGTGACGTCCTTTTGGATGACGTCTTGGGTGGCTGGTGACCTCTTGTGTGGCGAGTGTGACGTCATGTCTGGTGACGGTGGAGCTGACGTCCGCCGAGGCACAGGCCACCGCTGATGGAGGAGGGTGATGATGCGGTGTCGGCGCGGCGACACACGTCGGAGATGATGGGCGACGTCTGGCGTGGTGACGTCATCGTTCAACGTGACGGCATGTCAGACGTGGACATGGTCCTGATAATCAGAAATTGGAAGATGCCTATGAACCCTGTGTCTTTTCTTCGCTTTTTCTTTTTCCTTCTTTCTTTCTTTTTTTTTTGCATTATTTTTGCTTTGAGAATGCAAGAGTTAATTCATAATGAACACATGGTAGGAAAAAAACGCCCACATTCCTCAACAGGTCTTTATAGTGTCTGCATTTGTACTGAGGTTTAGTGGAAGCCTACGTTCATCTAAAGTGTTGAACCACCCTGACTGGCATTTTTTACAGATATTGGTGCACGACTTAGGTCGTGTACAGACAGCTACACATTTAGTAAGAAGAAATCATCTCATGCATTCCCCACATCTCCACCTGCTTTTCTACAGTATCTCAACACAGTGTTCCCCCCGCCCCCTTCCCCTCCATTCTCCTACAGACCGGTACAATGCAATTCAGTGGTCCGTCTCCTTCGTCATCAAAAGGCCACATTAGATCAAAAACGAGTTTTTAAATCACGTGATACCAATTTCAACATCTTCACATTTAACAACTCCAATGTGACCCTCCGTGGTCTGCCAGACATTTAAAAAGGTGCGACTTCACTTGACTCAAATTTCAAACCGTTAGTCTAGCTCAGGAGCTGCCAGAATCCTCTTAAAAGATTTTCATACACCCGTTCTCCGTTTTCCCTTTTTTTTAATACTTTTTTTTTTCAACTGTTCTACAAGAAAGCTGGATGGTAATAAAGCATGCCCGGGTTGTTGTGTGAGGAAATGACAGTTACCTTGTTCAGTCATTCCAGACAGGGGGAGGGCAGCAGACCTCAGTCTGGCAGCTCAATGTAAGGGTCCTGCTGGTGTGGCCAAACAGCTGCTCCTTGCAGAACTCCGCCACGAGTTCGTCCTCCTTGCTGGTACCGTCTGCAGGGTACTGCAAACACACACACCAGGAGAAATCAGGGTTAGGTCAGAGTGGACAGAACGGCACCTTTGGCATCATCGTCATCAACATGCGAATCACTGACATAAAAAAAAAAGGAGTCTAAAATCCTTATCTGCTTTTATTTTTTCTCTTTCTCTAGAAATACTACAACTACTTGTACATTAATACTAAGACAAGAAAAATGCTTAAACATTTAAAATAATATCCTTATCTGCTTTTATTTTTTCTCTTTCTCTAGAAATACTACAACTACTTGTACATTATTACTAAGACAAGAAAAATGCAGAAACATTTTAAAATAATTTCAGCATGAACTGATGAATCGATGTGAAAGCAGTCAGTGATACTTCAATGTACAACACGTGTTTGTGACCAAAACGGCTTTGGTTATTTACCACCTTCGATACAACTAGCAAGTAATTCATGGCACACTTGTGACAAAGTTCTGTTTTTCTGTTAAACTTTTGAAAACAATCAAAAAGCACTGCTGAACAAAATCAAAACTGGAAAAAATCAACTGGAATGTGATGAATATACGATCCGAAATATACCGCACATGAATGCACGTACAAGGCATGCATGCACAAAATAAAGTGAAGGTGTATTTATGTATGTATGTATGTATGCAGGCTTGCAAGCAACACATGGGACACGCATGAAAAAAAAAGCCTAAATCCTACATGTCTGTCTGTTTGCTTGTTTAGCAAAAGAGCCGTGACGACGTGTTGGCTTCTACTTCTCACGGGTTTTATAAACTCACCCGAACGAGCACGCAGGGAAAGCCCATGACTGGAGCCAGGTTGTCGCAGCCCGTGAAGAACAGGGGCACGTCCTCGCTGCACGCCCACGGCATCTTCACCACGTTGTTGCAGTTATCATACACCATCTCCTCCTCCTCCTCCTCGTCCATCCTCATCTCCCTCGCCGCCGCCGCCGTCGCCGCAGCGACTTCTCCAGCCTCGTCGGCGGAGCCCACCACCGTCTTGGCCAGCTTGACGTCACAGTCCACCGTCAGGACCCGGATGTTGTGCTCCAGACAGACGGCGCGGATGAGGTGCTCTGGATGGTAGCCGCCGCGTCGGGATGCGGCAGCACGGGCATGACGCACAGCATGACGTCATCGGGGCCCGTGCTGAGCAGGTCCACGCATGACGTCAGGCTGCAGGTGACGCGGCCCTGGGCGGCCGCCTGGCGGAGCAGAGCCTTAAGGGCCTCGCCCAGTTTGGCGTGGGGAGGTGGTTGTCGTCGACGCTGCTGGTGGTAGTGTGCTGCTGCCGCCGCCGTTGCTGAGGATGCCAGAGCCGGCGGCGGCGGCGGTGGTGGCGCTGGTGCTGCTGGTGTTTGGCCTGCAGACAGAGGAAGAGGAAAAGAAATCAGTACAAGCTGCACGTTTGGAGACTGCAACTCTCTCTTTCTTTCTTTTTTTTTTTTGTTTGTTTTGTTTTGTTTTTTGTTTTTGCTTTTTGTTTTGCGTTCAATGTCATTCTAACTCTGTGGCTACTGAAAAAGAAAAAAAAGAGAAAAAGAATTATACCAAACATAGCGAACTGCAAAGACCTTTTGACGTTGCATAGACAATGAATGATCCTATATTTCGTAAGGTGAATGTTCTAACACAGTTCGTATGGACTGCCTTTTCTTTCTTCCTGCTTCTTTGGTGTGTTTTTTTTTTCTCTCATTTTTTTTTTAAAGAGACACCAATGGGTAATGGGGTGGGAGTGGGGCGGGAAGAAAAAAGCAATGCGGATGAACTGTGTGCGTGTGCACGTTTTGTCAGAGCGTGCACCCGTGGATCTGTGTCTCGAGCGCAAACACTGTGCATGCATGCGCGTGCATGCACAAGAAAAATGCAAGCGCGCATACGCGTAAATGCATGCACACCCGTCTATAGTGTGCTAAGCCTGCATGGGCAAGCAGACACAGACCCCCCCCCCCCCCCCCCCCCCCCGTTCACCCAGTGGTGAAAACCCAACCTGTTTTTTTTTTTCCTCCCCCTTTTTTTGGAACTGGTCCAGGACTCACGTGCTTCTGCGCACGCGAAATGCTAATGACGTCGCTGCCAAGTCCGGTGCAGGCTTCGGCAACACCCCCCCCCCCCCCCCCCCCCCCCCAAACTATCACCACCACGCCATCCTCCCCGCCTTTCTCTCTCTCTCCTCCCCCCCCCCCCCCCCCCCCCGGCCCCGTCTTCCAAACACCCCTCACCCAGTTCCATTTTCCCCGATTTCCTTCTGACCTCAGCCCCCCCCCCCCCCCCCCCCTCTCCTCCCCCCCCCCCCCCCCCCCTCCCTTTTTCCCTTTCCAGCCCTGCCTCTTCCCTTATCTCTCTCAACACTCCGCGGAGCAGAAAAGCCCGTTGATATGTTTTATCAGTCGCTGGCATCGGAGGAAAAAACATCTAGACCAGAAGTCCAGGCGAGGTTGTTTACCCCTCTCCCCCCCCCCCCCCCCCCCGCACACTCTCCATCTGCTTCACACACACACACACACACACACTCTCTCTCTCTCTCTCTCTCTCTCCTCTCTCTCTCTGTATGTCTCGACCTTTCCTGCACACCCCCAAAACTCCCTATACCAGTATATACACATGCACGTTCGATCTCTTTCGAAGTCTTACGATTACCTTTTTTTTTTTCCCATTCTATCAGGAGACCGACAGGATAAATACTCTCCAAGGCTGCAAAGCCCCCCCCCCCCCCCCTCCCCTGCCTCCCACCACCCCCGCCCTCCACCTAATTCTTCCACTCTCCTCCCCTTACTTCACGATTTGGGTCTGCTAAAAATAAAAAATAAAAAAAAGTGTGAAATAAAGGGAGGGAAGCGGTTTAACCGGAGCAATGACTTGCAGACAAAAAAGCCATAGAGGGCAATGCACCAATATGCCGTCAAAAAACAAAAACAAAAAAAAGACGAGAAAAAGAAATCTCGGTCGTCCTAATTAAGAGCGCTCCTTTAACTTATCGAGCGAAGGCAGGCCAGGCAGGGAGGCTTGCCAGCAGAAGCCCCATATAGTAGTGTGTCACTCAGCCAGCCAGCCAGCCAGCCAGTCAGCGAGAGAGCCACCAACCAGTACAGCTGAACTAGGTGATACGCGGTGAGGGGGGGGGGGGGGGGGGAGTAGCAGTGGGAAAGGAGGGCAGAGAGAGAGGGCAGAGAGAGAGAGAGAGAGAGAGAGAGATTGACAGAGAGCTAACAACCAACATTATGATTTACTCTGTCTCGATCTTCTTTTCTCTCCTTTTCTCTCTCTCCAGCTCTTCCCCTCTCTCTCTCCCTCCCTCCCTCCACTCCCCCCCCCCCCCCCCCCCCCCGAGTTCCTCGACGTGTCGCAAAGTACGCCGTGTCATTACTCGGCAAGGAGTAGCGAGTGACATTCGAGCTGAGTGTCACATGATGATCTTGACCGACCGAGCCAATGACCGACCGACCTTTCCGTTCAGGTGACAGCTATTATCTCAACTAAAGGCAAAGCAGCCGTGACAGCCCTTTCTTCCCCCCCCCCCCCCCCCCCCCGTTCCACCCCCCCCCCCCTCTCTCTCTCTCTCTCGGGTCACCCTCGTGATGGCACGATCCGTCCCGGATGACTTTTCTGACGCAATTTCTACCTCACTTCCCCCCCCCCCCCCCCCCCCCCGTCCCAACCACCCCATTATTCTTTTCAAGCCTTTTACCTTTAATTTCGTGCAAACTCTTCTCTCAACTGTCCCTCTGACCTTTCCCCCTCCTCTGATGCACGTAGGTGCGTGCACGGCGCAAGTGGCATGTAGGCCTATGTGTCGCATGCATTATTATAAGGCTTGTGCACAGCACCCCGCACAGACCATACTTTTGCGGGCCAGAAAAGGTATGGACAGAAAGGTCGGTTACCCTCTCCACAGGGTCCGCATAGTTCTGCCCGCTTTGCAAGATGGCGGTGACAAGTGAAGCGCAAGATTTTCTCCTCCGGTGGTGTACAAAAGATCTCTAGCATCCAAACGACGTTTTTGGGTGCACCCAATTTGTAAGATGGGGGAGCACGCAAATCACGACCTTTTCTGCCCGTACAGACCAGAAAATGTCTGCATGCTTGGACGCCACCCAGATTGTGCGGAACAGGAAAAAGTCTGGCCGTAGCGGACTGGCTGCTGTGGACAAGTCTAGTAGTAAAATATAGTGTTGAACGCAACCGCACTTTTTCTGTACGGTCTGTGCGGGTCTGTGGACACAAGCGCTCAGGCTGCAACCATGCATGTATGCGCGCACGTAGGCCTGGCGAGCAAGAGAGGAATGAAATGTGTAACTTTTGTCCGCAGTGGAGCAGTTCGCTTAGTTGTTCTCGTGTTCAAGATGATATCAAGTGTAAGGATAAAGATCACTGCACAGGGATAGGCTACTCATGCAGAAAGGAAAGAAATTAAGATGATGAAGAGAAGGAGCAGGAGGAGGGAGAAGGAGGAGCATGGGAAATTAAATGCACAAGTTTTAATCTTTAAATGTACTCCTGCCGATAACTGCACACTGATTGAAGGTGGGGGTGGGAGTGGGAGAGGGGGAGGGTGGGGTGGGGTGGGGGGACTTCATGACAAAATCATCCACCCCGCCCTGACCCCGCCCTTTTCGATGTTAAATCCTCCACCAACAAATTGCGTAATTGGTGCAAATTTCTTTTTTTTCTTCTTTGTTTTTCCTACTGCTCTCCGAATGTTGCGCCCCGCCTCAACAGCAGTCGCATCATCCCAACCTGGCACTGAACTGGTGGTGGACTTACTCTGGAACAATCTGGTGGAATTTCCCCATTCACTGGGGGCTACGTGTTAACCTGCACGGTAGGTACAGGTGTGTTATGTGTGAATATACGCCCATGCCGCGCTGCACTGGGTTGGCCCCCTCCTGTGGGTTTTTGGGACAGCGCCAAGGATTTCGCAATTGGGCTGTGCCACCCTGTCCTGTCTTGTGAACTATCGCGGTGCCAGTGTCAGTCAGTTGCTGGCATATTCTGTTCATCAATCTCGCTTGCATTAAATCTTAATTTCCCTCACACAAATCGTGGTAGGAATTTTGCACTTCGGGGCGATCAACAGCCAACAAATCCAGAAACAAAGGAAAAGCATATTTCTCGCATTTACTACTATCGCTCAACTAAAATGTTACACAACGTAGCACCACATCACCTGACAATATCAAAAGTATCGAAAAATTATTTAAAAAAAAAATCTTTTCACAAAAATTAAACAAATGTGTACTTACATGATGTTTTCAGCTCTCTCGTTGCATTCACACACTTCTGGCAGAGTCATGTTGTTGACTACGCAGAGTTTGCACACAGTATACTCCACGACCAGTTCCGTTGCAAGATCAAGCACAATGAAGTTAAGCGAGCGTTAGATGTTTCTCGACTGAGCGTCAGGCGCACGAATGAATCACGAGGCACGACGGCAGCTTTTAAATGACTGACCGAAAATAGCCGAAAACAGATCTCTGCTCCGATTGGTGGCTTTCTGGTGTGAGGTCACATAATACCACAGCTGGGTTTTTGTGCTCCGTTTACTGCAAATCCGACATTTCAAAGACACATGCATCAGTATATTCCGCGAAAATATTGTAACCGTCCAAGATATGAGTGCAAGAACGATTTCAGCCAAAACCAGCGCAGAGCAGACCTAGAAACCCTTTAAATCCGTCGAATCTGTCCAAATTCTCCAATAGTGATATGTAAATCAGCGATGAGAGCGAGGCTCGTGTGCTAGGAAGACGGTGGGAAATCCCGCTAACTGAGCAAAGGCGTGATGTGAGAGAGAGAGAGAGAGAGAGAGCTGCGAAACGTCAGCGCAGCGTAGTCACGCCAGCGTGACTAAGCGAATAAAGAAGGCACGGGCGGGGAAATAGCACGATTTTTGGTGCAGTCAGTTGTTCGAGCGCCCCCCCCCCCCCCCCCCCCCCCCCCCCCCCCCATACGGGTGCAAGCAGATTCGGGTGGCGAAGGGCGTGCAAAAAAGAACTGGCGGGCGCGCCCATCTCAACCTGCTCTACCAGTAGTCGCTGGTCTTCCGAGTTTCGGGTGCGGTCAGATTGCTAGAAATAAAGGGGTGTGTATATTTCCACCTGCATTGATGCTCCTAAATCCTGTGGAGAACAAATTTTCTCTCACTGTGTTGTTATTGTTTTAGGTTGTGAAGTAATTAATTTTGTTGGAAAATGAAGAATTTCGTTTGAAGTATATTCTATAAGGCTTCATACAGTCTGCCGTACTTCATGTACCTCTCCCGAATCCCCCTCCCCCTTTGAGCCTCCCCCCCCCCCCCCCCTCCCCTCCGCACCCTAGTCCCTTCTTTCCAATCCTCCGACCTCTGAAAGGAAACTTGTAAGCATGTGAACTGGTCAGGAATGTCTCGGTTGCATGCTAGTGCTGTTACGCCTGTCTGTATGAATGCACGCGCGTGTGCATACATGCATGCATGTATCTGTCATCACTTGCAGACATGCCTGTGAGAGAATGACTATGCGGTGAATACATGCGTAAACCCAAGTGAGTACGTTATAATTCGTAGTCGCACGCGCGTATGTGTTGAGTGCACACGTGCGCTGATGAAGATAAGGAGGAGATGGATGAGGATGAAATTGGTAGGATTAGAGAGGGGACTGGTCTTACGCAGGTCATGAGTTTGGGCCCTCGCTGTGCGTTGATGTGTCAGTCAAGGCCCAACATTTTTTCGAAATGATGGGTAACCCCAAGCTCACGCGCGAGATACAGACATAATCAGATGTCGGTCGCTCCCTCCTTGACATCACTCACACTACAGTCGGTCGGTCAGATGATATATTTTTTTTTTATTGTACTTCAGACTCTGTCTCTGTCTCTGTCTTTGTCTCTGTCTCTGTCTCTCACGGGCACGTGTGTATGATGTGTATGTGTGTGTGTGTGTGTGTGTGTGTGTGTACGCGCGCTCATCAGTGTGTGCGTGTGTGTGCGGGTTTGTGTGTGCTTGTTTGTGCGTGCGCATGTGCGTGCGTGCGCACGTGCGTGCGTGCGTGCGCTCGCACGCCTGCACGTATTTGCATATGTGCGTGTGTGTGTGTGGCTTGTGTGTGTGTGTGTGTGTGAGAGAGAGAGTCGGACACGTCACTCATAAGGGCCGTCGTCACTCAAACACGTATGAATCAGTAGACTATAAATAGTTCATTCACACAGTTAATCAGCTTGAGGTTTTGGGTGAGGAGGATATTTAGGTACGGGGGACACAGCAGTTGTGGGGCTATGAGTAGCTAGGCCTATATCAGTGACTCAGTCATTGTGTTTTAAGTATGCGCATCTCTCTCTCTCTCTCTCTCTCTCTCTCTCTCTTTCTCTCTCTCTCTCTCTGCGCGCGCGCGCGCGCGCGTGTGTGTGTAGTTGTTGTTGTTCTTTAATTTAACGCGCTTTCCGTTCAACAGAGATATCTAGCAGTAAGATATATGACAAAGCGCACGCGCGCTCGTGTGTGTGTGTGTGTGTGTGTGTGTGTGTGTGTGTGTGTGTGTGTGTGTGTGTGTGTGTGTGTGGCACAATCGATTCTGGAATCGTGTGTGTGTGGCACAATCGAT
>CM031600.1:70805375-70807875 GCA_018398815.1 Conus ventricosus | reverse complement strand
GTCCACTCACTCCCTCCTCACCCACAAGTATCGGCCCCTTAGAACTGGCTGAACCGTCCTGTCCACCAGTCACGATGTTTGCCGGCAGGCCCCACAAACTGACCCGCTTGACCCGTCCGTCCTGCAGCTGTAGTATAGCTGACCATACCTTGTATGTCATGAAAGCGGGACAGAGAGGTGGCGACGGTAAGGACAGCAGCTCAGAGGTGGGACTGTTGTGGAGAGGACAATGACCTAAATGCGCAGGCCATACGCGGTCACATACTATGACGTCAGCATTGTCAAGGGAAATAAGTACATGGTCTCCACAATGATCACCGATGACGGGAAATTAACGATTAAAGAAGAAGAAGAAGGAGAAGAAGAAATCCAACTATATTAATACTAGAAAGAAAGAAACAAACAAACAAAAAAGTAAACTGATAAACTCACAAATAAACATATTTTAAAGTAGTAAACTTGAAGTATTTATACGGCAACCTACGTCAATAATCAATTTACGATGTTCTCTTAAATCTGAACACGCATAACAACAACAACGACGATAACAACAAAAGCGTAAACAAAGCAAAGTGTTCAAATTTGGAGTGGTGTGTAAACTGTACGATGACTTGAAACTGTTGGGGTACCTATTTATTTATTCATCGCACTATTCGATGGTTTTCCTTCCTCAAAATAATAATTGTTAAATCAGTTCAGGGAGCAGCTGTATTAGACCTATTGTTCTTCTGCTGATGGTGATTCATGTTTTCATGTTGTATTGAAAAAGCCCGTGCATTTTAAATAGGCTTAGTGTTGTTGTTTTTTAATTCAGTTGTTTACGTTTTAAGTTCGGTGTTTCATTCTTTCAGTTCGGTCCATGGTTGCAACTGAAGAAGCTTTGAATAAAGCGAAATTCATTTTGCACTTACTCCAGGTGTTTGTAGTTTGTTTGTTTTTTAACCATGGCGATTCATGTTTTCACAGAACAAGCCCCAACAATCACTGTGCCTTCTGCTTAGGCCTATTCCAGCACACACACACACACACACACACCACAGTCTTTATATCTCTGGAACCATTTGAACTCTTCTCATGAAAATTTGAGACATCCTCCCAAACCGTAAATTGTGTTGTTTGAGCATCCAAAGCCAATAGTGACATCATTTCAACTGTGAGCGCGTCCTAGCAGACCCATGTTTTTAAATAACGGTAATCTGATTTCGCAGCGCTTGGAGTATGGGTCCAGGCGTACTCGCGCTTCGTCAGTTAGCGTACAGAAGCTCTTAAAGATTCTTTACTGGGTCTAGTAGTTAGTTGCACGACCTGCAATATCTGAATTGGGATAAACACAGAAGAATTGCACAGTCAAGCCTGTGTAAAAGGTACGGTACATGTAGGAGCCTGTCTATTCGTTACCGAATCTATATGTCACCTTGTCTACATGTCACCGAGTCCATGTAACTGTGTCTATACGTTACCGTGTGGATCTGTCTCACCCTGACCTCATTCTATCCAAATCCTAGCTTTAACCACACACACACACATATCCCATATCTGAGTACCTGATTTAATATTCATGCGTGTGTGCGTGCCTGCGTGAGGTTGGGCGTGTGCACGTGGTGTGTGTGTGTGTGTGTGTGTGTGTGTGTGTGTATGGAGAGAGAGAGAGAGAGAGAGAGGAGAGAGTGTCATCCGAGGAAAATCGGGCTAAGGGGCCAAAACTCTGACAAACTTAAAAACCGTAGTTGTCACTGGTTAGCGAACTTAAAACCACCTGCGCACATTTTGGCTTCTTACTCTCATAAGCACAAAACGGCGCACGTGCTCTCTTGCACCACCCCCACCAACCTCTTCCTCCCTCCTCCTCCCCCCCCCCCCCCCCCCCCCCCCGCCCCCAAACACACACTTTGTGGAGTAAAATCACTGTCTAGCTGTATCTCCTGTGTGTCCCGCTCTCGTTGTTGCCACCCCCAATTGACGATTCATTCCGTCCCCCCAGCTCCATTCTGTTCCCAGTCAATGCACCTCTACATCCCTTTTCTCGCTAACATATTTTACTTTTATCAGAAAGGCACGAAAACGCGCGAGTGCGCGCGCACGCACGCACACGCACGCACAGAAACGTACAGAGAGAGAGAAGGCGATACACACACACACACACATATATATATGTGTGTGTGTGTGAATTATTAGCCTGCACTTGCCTCCCATTACCATTGTGTTTAACATACATATATATATATATATATATGTATATATAGAGTGCTGAACAATTAAGTAGTGGGGGAAAACAAGCGAAGGTTAACAATTCTTCAGTCGTTTATAGTAATGACTTGGCAAAGATTTGAACTTTATATATATATTAAAAAAAAAAAAAAAAAAAAAAATTGAAGATGAAGAAAATGGGGGGAACATATTATAAATATGAGAAGCCCTTCACTGGCTGCCTGAGGGAATCATCGCAATCTCTCTTGAAAGCACATTTATTTTTATTGCCTGCTCCTAGGCCTTTCGTCCG
>CM031600.1:70800375-70802875 GCA_018398815.1 Conus ventricosus | reverse complement strand
AACTTCTCATTGTTACCCTTGTCAAACCGAAGTCAAGCTTCTTATCACTATCCCAAGCAAAGCTTGCAATCATCATCCCCCGTCAAAGCTAGGTCAACTTCAAATCATTACCCTAATTACAGGAAGGTCAGCCACCAATACTAACCAGTCTACGTTAGACCAAGCGTCTAGTCACAGCCTTAGTCAAAGACAGGTCAACTTCCAATCATTATCCTAGTCAAGCGCAGGTCAAACCTCCAATCATCGCCCAAGTCAAAACTTGGTCGAACTTCCAATAATTACTAATGCCAAAGTCAGGTCGAACTATCAGCAATTATCTTATGCAAAGCGAGATATGGACTTTCAACCATCATTCTGCTCAAAGCCAGGTCAAACTATCAATCATTACCCCAAGTCAAAACTAGGCGGACTATCAGCCAAACTCCAGTCAGAACTGGTTGGCATGGTGCAGAAGCTGTTCGAACACAGGACCCTGAATCCCCATCTCACGCACAACGTCGACAGGTGCCTGTCCATGGGCATCCTTCAGGTGCACGTCAGCCTGATGGTGGAGCAGGAGGCTGACCACCTCGGGATGTCGTGCGCGGCAGGCTGCGTGCAGAGCCGACACCTCTTCAGCCGTGTTCTTGGCATTCACCTTGGCATGTCCCTGCAGCAACAGCTTGGCCAAGTCCGCGTGGCCGCCCTGACACGCCAGGAAGAGAGGCATGACACCTTTCTTGTCCTTGGCGTTGACGTCAGCCCCGTGAGCCACCAGCAGAGCCGCCAGGTCGGGATGACCCTGTCCGCAGACCTCGTGGAGCGGCGACGACCGTTGGCAGTCCTGAGTTCTGAC
This sequence comes from Conus ventricosus, assembly GCA_018398815.1. Classification (NCBI taxonomy): domain Eukaryota; kingdom Metazoa; phylum Mollusca; class Gastropoda; order Neogastropoda; family Conidae; genus Conus; species Conus ventricosus. Next base: position 70,802,040 of record CM031600.1, on the reverse strand, counting down.
GTCAGCACCGTGGTCCAGGAGCATCCCGGCCACCTGCAGATGACCTGAGGCACAGCCGGCGTGAAGTGGGGTCTGCCTGTCCGCGTTCTGAGCCTCCACACCGGCCTTCAGGGACAGCAGGACAGACACCACCTCTGTGTGGCCTCCGCGGCACGCCAGGTGCAGAGGGGTGTCCTTCACGCTGTCCTGGACCTGAAGACTCGCACCAAGGCATAGGAGAACCTTCACTGCCTCCAGGTCACCATCTTTTGCGGCAGCTAGGAGGTTTTGGGAGTTGGAGTCTTCCTCCGCTGTTCTACGTTGCAGTTCTCGGTTCTTTTTCTTCTTTTCATCCACCTGATGTGGTGTCAGGCCCTTCTTGTTCTTCACCGTCAAAGAAGCTCCGCTCTTCACAATTAACTTGAGGACTTCAGGATCCCTGCACCTGCTGCAATGTGCAGAACGGTGTTGTCAAGCTGGTCCTTCTCGTCCTTGTCTGTGTCTGTCAGCAATCTCAGAATCAGATACCAGTGGTCCGTGGACATCGTCAAGGTCATGGCCTCCTCAGATGTACTAAGGGACAGTAACCGTGGTGGGATGCAAAGGGCAGGGTCATTCAGATAGCACAGCCTTGACTGCAGGCTCACCTTCATTTGGTCAACCTTAGCTTGGATATCCTCAGCGCTACATTCGGGAAAAGGTAAAGTGATGTTCATGGTGTTAGCATCATGCTTGAAGTGGAATCGGCAGATCCTCCTGAGGAAATCCTTCACAGCGAGAAGCACACTGCTCCCAGGTGGTGAGAGCAGAATGCAGGCCACTAGACAGGACATGACCGTCCAGTGAGGTCGGAATCTCTCACCACACTCTGAGCCAGGACATCCAAACAGGCGAGGGAGAGGTAGGGGGAGGAGGCCCACAATGACCAGTACAATAAAGGAAGTCCAGCATCACCATCCGCGGCTGTCATCAACTGCTGGCTGAAGCCTTTCTGCCCCCGGCAGTACTGGACAAACTCTTGCACAACCTCTGGGTCACAGAACGAAGGGTGCTGACCGAGTTGCCTCCCAGCACCTTTCTTCACTAGTAGTTCATGCATCCTGGCCAACGTGAACTTCCTCACCCCAGCTCTGAACCTGGGGACCACCAGAGTTGTTTGGGACGGCTTGGCGTCGTCATCCAGCCTGACATGATCCACCAGGAACTTGGCGTCACACACTCTCAACAGGGTGACCATCATGCCGTTGAGACCCAGAGCCAAGCCACAAGCATCGTACGCATCACGGTTGATGAACCCGGCCTTGGTGCGGTGGAAGAGAACGCCATTCAACAACATCGACAGACGGTCGAGGTCATGGCATCCCATGTTGTCCCCGTAACCCAGACGCACCATCTCAGCCCGGGTGACCTCCACATGGTAAGAGTAGTTGTAGATCCCCTGAAGGTTCATGGCCAGCAGCAGGGAGAAGAGCTTGGTGTTCTCCAGGTCCCTCAACACGCGGGTCAGGAAGGGCATCAGGGAGTCCACGGAAGGCACAAAGGGGAGGCTGGGGTTGCGGGGGTCCTGCGTCATCTTCACGATGATCTGCGGGTGGTTGAGCAAGGTGGTGTTGGGGCTGTTCTCCATGCGCTCCAGGTCCTTCAGCAGGTGGGGGTAGGTGACGACGATGAACAGCGAGTTCCACT
>CM031600.1:70777875-70795375 GCA_018398815.1 Conus ventricosus | reverse complement strand
GCATTGTACTGTGCTGTGTTGCATTGTACTGTGAGGTGTTCCACTGCACTGTGCTGTGTTGCATTGTACTGTGCTGTGTTGCATTGCATTGTGCTGTGTTGCATTGTACTGTGCTGTGTTGCATTGTACTGTGCTGTGTTGCATTGTACTGTGCTGTGTTGCATTGTACTGTGCTATGTTACATTGCACTGTGCTGTGTTACATTGTACTGTGCTGTGTTGCATTATACTGTGCTGTGTTGCACTGCACTGTGCTGTGATGCATTGTACTGTGCTGTGATGCATTGTACTGTGCTGTGTTGCACTGTACTGTGCTGTGTTGCATTGTACTGTGCTGTGTTACATTGCACTGTGCTGTGTTGCATTGCACTGTCCTGCATTGTACTGTGCTGTGTTGCATTGTACTGTGCTATGTTACATTGTACTGTGCTGTGTTGCACTGTACTGTGCTGTGTTGCATTGTACTGTGCTGTGTTGCATTGTACTGTGCTGTGTTGCATTGTACTGTGCTGTGTTGCATTGCGTTGTGCTGTGTTGCATTGTAATGTGCTGTGTTGCATTGTACTGTGCTGTGTTGCATTGTACTGTGCTGTGTTGCATTGTACTGTGCTGTGTTGCATTGTACTGTGCTGTGTTGCACTGTACTGTGCTGTGTTGCATTGTACTGTGCTGTGTTGCATTGCTTTGCACTGCGTTGCATTGTACTGTGCTGTGTTGCATTGCTCTGTACTGTGGTGCATTGCATTCTGTTGCATTGCATTGTACTGTGTTGCATTTGCTGTACTGAGTTGCATTGCACTAAACTATGTTGCATTTCACTGTACTGTGATGCATTGTGCTGTATTGTGTGACATTGTACTGTGCTGTGTTGCATTGTACTGTGCTGTGTTGCATTGTACTGTGCTGTGTTGCATTGTACTGTGCTGTGTTGCATTACGTTGTGCTGTGTTGCATTGTACTGTGCTGTGTTGCATTGTACTGTGCTGTGTTGCATTCTACTGTGCTGTGTTGCATTGCGTTGTGCTGTGTTGCATTGTACTGTGCTGTGTTGCATTGCACTGTGCTGTGTTGCATTATACTGTGCTGTGTTGCATTGCGTCGTGCTGTGTTGCATTGTACTGTGCTGTGTTGCATTGTACTGTGCTGTGTTGTACTGTGCTGTGTTGCATTGTACTGTGCTGTGTTGCATTGTACTGTGCTGTGTTGCATTGTACTGCGCTGTGTTGCATTGTACTGTGCTGTGTTGCATTGTACTGTGCTGTTGCATTGCGTTGTGCTGTGTTGCATTGTACTGTGCTGTGTTGCATTGCACTGTGCTGTGTTGCATTGTACTGTGCTGTGTTGCATTGTCCTGTGCTGTATTGCATTGTCATGTGCTGTGTTGCATTGTACTGTGCTGTTGCATTGCGTTGTGCTGTGTTGCATTGTACTGTTCTGTGTTGCATTGTACTGTGCTGTGTTGCATTGTACTGTGCTGTGTTGCATTGCACTGTGCTGTGTTGCATTGCATTGTGCTGTGTTGCATTGTACTGTGCTATGTTACATTGTACTGTGCTGTGTTGCATTGTACTGTGCTGTGTTGCATTGTACTGTGCTGTGTTGCATTGTACTGTGCTATGTTACATTGCACTGTGCTGTGTTGCATTGTACTGTGCTGTGTTGCATTGTAATGTGCTGTGTTGCATTGTACTGTGCTATGTTGCATTGTACTGTGCTGTGTTGCATTGCATTGTGCTGTGTTGCATTGTACTGTGCTGTGTTGCATTGTACTGTGCTGTGTTGCATTGTACTGTGCTGTGTTGCATTGTACTGTGCTGTGTTGCATTGTACTGTGCTGTGTTGCATTGTACTGTGAGGTGTTCCACTGCACTGTGCTGTGTTGCATTGTACTGTGCTGTGTTGCATTGCATTGTGCTGTGTTGCATTGTACTGTGCTGTGTTGCATTGTACTGTGCTGTGTTGCATTGTACTGTGCTATGTTACATTGCACTGTGCTGTGTTACATTGTACTGTGCTGTGTTGCATTATACTGTGCTGTGTTGCACTGCACTGTGCTGTGATGCATTGTACTGTGCTGTGATGCATTGTACTGTGCTGTGTTGCACTGTACTGTGCTGTGTTGCATTGTACTGTGCTGTGTTACATTGCACTGTGCTGTTTTGCATTGCACTGTGCTGCATTGTACAGTGCTGTGTTGCATTGTACTGTGCTATGTTACATTGTACTGTGCTGTGTTGCATTGTACTGTGCTGTGTTGCATTGTACTGTGCTGTGTTGCATTGTACTGTGCTGTGTTGCATTGTACTGTGCTGTGTTGCATTGTACTGTGCTGTGTTGCACTGTACTGTGCTGTGTTGCATTGTACTGTGCTGTGTTGCATTGCTTTGCACTGCGTTGCATTGTACTGTGCTGTGTTGCATTGCTCTGTACTGTGGTGCATTGCATTCTGTTGCATTGCATTGTACTGTGTTGCATTTGCTGTACTGAGTTGCATTGCACTAAACTATGTTGCATTTCACTGTACTGTGACGCATTGTGCTGTATTGTGTTACATTGTACTGTGCTGTGTTGCATTGTACTGTGCTGTGTTGCATTGTACTGTGCTGTGTTGCATTGTACTGTGCTGTGTTGCATTACGTTGTGCTGTGTTGCATTGTACTGTGCTGTGTTGCATTGTACTGTGCTGTGTTGCATTCTACTGTGCTGTGTTGCATTGCGTTGTGCTGTGTTGCATTGTACTGTGCTGTGTTGCATTGCACTGTGCTGTGTTGCATTATACTGTGCTGTGTTGCATTGCGTCGTGCTGTGTTGCATTGTACTGTGCTGTGTTGCATTGTACTGTGCTGTGTTGTACTGTGCTGTGTTGCATTGTACTGTGCTGTGTTGCATTGTACTGTGCTGTGTTGCATTGTACTGCGCTGTGTTGCATTGTACTGTGCTGTGTTGCATTGTACTGTGCTGTTGCATTGCGTTGTGCTGTGTTGCATTGTACTGTGCTGTGTTGCATTGCACTGTGCTGTGTTGCATTGTACTGTGCTGTGTTGCATTGTCCTGTGCTGTATTGCATTGTCATGTGCTGTGTTGCATTGTACTGTGCTGTTGCATTGCGTTGTGCTGTGTTGCATTGTACTGTTCTGTGTTGCATTGTACTGTGCTGTGTTGCATTGTACTGTGCTATGTTGCATTGTACTGTGCTATGTTACATTGTACTGTGCTGTGTTGCACTGTACTGTGCTATGTTGCATTGTACTGTGCTATGTTACATTGCACTGTGCTGTGTTGCATTGCATTGTGCTGTGTTGGATTGTACTGTGCTATGTTACATTGTACTGTGCTGTGTTGCATTGTACTGTGCTGTGTTGCATTGTACTGTGCTGTGTTGCATTGTACTGTGCTATGTTACATTGCACTGTGCTGTGTTGCATTGTACTGTGCTGTGTTGCATTGTAATGTGCTGTGTTGCATTGTACTGTGCTATGTTGCATTGTACTGTGCTGTGTTGCATTGCATTGTGCTGTGTTGCATTGTACTGTGCTGTGTTGCATTGCATTGTGCTGTGTTGCATTGTACTGTGCTGTGTTGCATTGTACTGTGCTGTGTTGCATTGTACTGTGCTGTGTTGCATTGTACTGTGCTGTGTTGCATTGTACTGTGCTGTGTTGCATTGTACTGTGAGGTGTTCCACTGCACTGTGCTGTGTTGCATTGTACTGTGCTGTGTTGCATTGCATTGTGCTGTGTTGCATTGTACTGTGCTGTGTTGCATTGTACTGTGCTGTGTTGCACTGTACTGTGCTGTGTTGCATTGTACTGTGCTGTGTTACATTGCACTGTGCTGTGTTTGCATTGCACTGTGCTGCATTGTACTGTGCTGTGTTGCATTGTACTGTGCTATGTTACATTGTACTGTGCTGTGTTGCACTGTACTGTGCTGTGTTGCATTGTACTGTGCTGTGTTGCATTGTACTGTGCTGTGTTGCATTGTACTGTGCTGTGTTGCATTGCGTTGTGCTGTGTTGCATTGTAATGTGCTGTGTTGCATTGTACTGTGCTGTGTTGCATTGTACTGTGCTGTGTTGCATTGTACTGTGCTGTGTTGCATTGTACTGTGCTGTGTTGCACTGTACTGTGCTGTGTTGCATTGTACTGTGTTGCATTGTACTGTGCTATGTTACATTGCACTGTGCTGTGTTGCATTGCATTGTGCTGTGTTCCATTGTACTGTGCTGTGTTGCATTGTACTGTGCTGTGTTGCATTGTACTGTGCTGTGTTGCACTGTACTGTGCTGTGTTGCATTGTACTGTGCTGTGTTGCATTGTACTGTGCTGTGTTGCATTGCATTGTGCTGTGTTGCATTGCATTGTGCTGTGTTGCATTGTACTGTGCTGTGTTGCATTGTACTGTGCTGTGTTGCATTGTACTGTGCTGTTGCATTGCATTGTGCTGTGTTGCATTGCATTGTACTGTGCTGTGTTGCATTGCATTGTGCTGTGTTGCATTGTACTGTGCTGTGTTGCATTGTACTGTGCTGTGTTGCATTGTACTGTGCTGTGTTGCATTGTACTGTGCTGTGTTGCATTGTTCTGTGCTGTGTTGCATTGTACTGTGCTGTGTTGCATTGTACTGTGCTCTTGCATTGTACTGTGCTGTGTTGCACTGCACTGTGCTGTGTTGCATTGTACTGTGCTGTGTTGCATTGTACTGTGCTGTGTTGCATTGTACTGTGCTGATGCATTGCACTGTGCTGTGTTGGATTGCGTTGTGCTGTGTTGCATTGCACTGTGCTGTGTTGCATTGCACTGTGCTGTGTTGCATTGTACTGTGCTGTGTTGCATTGCACTGTGCTGTGTTGCATTGTACTGTGCTGTGTTGCATTGTACTGTGCTGTGTTGCATTGTACTGTGCTGTGTTGCACTGCACTGTGCTGGGTTGCATTGTACTGTGCTGATGCATTGCACTGTGCTGTGTTGCATTGCATTGTGCTGTGTTGCATTGCACTGTGCTGTGTTGCATTGCACTGTGCTGTGTTGCATTGTGCTGTGCTGTGTTGCATTGCTTGTGCTGTGTTGCATTGTACTGTGCTGTGTTGTGCTATATTGCGTTGCATTGCACTGTACTGTGTTTGTGTTGCACTGTACTGTGATGCATTGTGCTGTAACTGTGTTGTATTGTATTGTGCTGTGTTGCATTGTACTTTGCTGTTTTGCATTGTGTTGTATGTGTTGCTTTGCACCATTTTGTGTTGCACTGCACTTTTCTTTGTTGCATCGTACTGTTTTGCATTATGATATACTTGTGTTGTATTGTACTGTGCTGTGTTGCATTGCAGTGTGTTTTGCAGTGTGTTGTATTGTGTTGCATTGTACCATACGTGTTGCGCCCGCCATATTTGTTGCATTGCACTGTATGCGGTGCACTAAATTTGTATTGTGTTGCATTGTGCTGTATTGTGTTTGTACTGTGTTGCATTGCACCTAACTGTGTTGCATCCCACTGTACTGTGTTTGTACAGCACTGCACCGTGTTGCATTGCACGATACTATGGTGCATTACATTGTGTTGCATTGCAAGGTACTACTTTGCATTGGTCGTTTTGGGTGTTGCATCCCATTGTGTTGCACTTTACTGCACTGAACCGAGCTGCATTGCTCAAAACTGTAGTAATACTGCAGCGTGTTGTTTGCATTGCAGTATTGTATTGCTTTCCTGCATCCGGTCGTCTTGCTTTGTCTTGTTTTTGTACTGTACTGTATTGTCATGAACTGCAAACTTACTATGTTGCATTGCACAGTTTTGTATTACAATGCACTGTACAGTGTTGAAATGCACTGTGTTAGGTTTCATTCCTCTGCACTGTGTTTACACGGGACTAGTCGCATTTCACTGTACTGTGTTGCGTTGTGTTGCATTATATTCTACTGTATTTTTTGGTATTACATTGCCGGTATTGTGATGAACTGCACTGGACGAGTTCCATTGCACGGTATTGTGTTGAACTGCACTGACAGAGTTTCCATTGCACAGTATTGTGTTGAACTGCACTGGACGAGTTCCATTGCACTGCACTGTGTTGAACTGCACTGGACAGAGTTCCATTGCACGGCATTGTGTTGAACTGCACTGGACAGAGTTCCATTGCACGGTATTGTGTTGAACTGCACTGGACAGAGTTCCATGCACTGCAATGTGTTGAACTGCACTGGACAGAGTTCCATTGCACAGTATTGTGTTGAACTGCACTGGACTGAGTTCCATTGCACGGTATTGTGTTGAACTACACTGGACAGAGTTTTCCCTTGCACAGTTTTTGTGATGAACTGCACTGGACAGAGTTCCACTGCACTGCACTGTGTTGAACTGCACTAGACGAGTTCCATTGCACGGCATTGTGTTGAACTGCACTGGACAGAGTTCCATTGCACAGTATTGTGATGAACGGCACTGGACAGAGTTCCATGCACGGGATTGTGGTTTAACTGCACTGACAGAGTCATGCACTGCATGCGTTGAACTGCACTGGACAGAGTTTCCCTTGCACAGTATTGTGTTGAACTGCACTGGACAGAGTTCCATTGCACTGCTTTGTGTTGAACTGTACTGGGCAGAGTTCCATTGCACGGTATTGTGTTGAACTGCACTGGACAGAGTTCCATTGCACGGTATTGTGTTGAACTGCACTGGACAGAGTTCCATTGCACCGTATTGTGTTGAAATGCATGGACAGAGTTCCATTGCACAGTAGTATGTTGAACTGCACTGGACAGAGTTCCATTGCACTGTATTTTTGTTGAACTGCACTGGACAGAGTTCCATGCACTGCATTGTGTTTAACTGCCTGGGCAGAGTTCCATTGCCCTGCATTGTGTTGAACTGCACTGACAGAGTTCCCTTGCACGGTATGTGGTTGAACTGCAAATGGACAGAGTTCCATTGCACGGTATTGTGATGAACTGCACTGGACAGAGTTCCATTGCACTGCTTTGTGTTGAACTGCACTGGACAGTGTTTCCCTTGCACGGGATTGTGTTGAACTGCACTGGACAGAGTTTCCATTGCAATGGGTTTTTGGATTAACTGCACTGGACAGAGTTCCATTCCCCGGTATTGTGTTGAACGCACAGGACAGAGTTCCATGCCTGCTTTGTGTTGAACTGCACTGGACAGGGGTTTCCCTTGCATGTATTGTGTTGAACTGCACTGACAGAGTTCCATTGCACTGCATTGTGTTGAACTGCACTGGACAGAGTTCCATTGCACAGTATTGTGTTGAAATGCACTGGACCGAGTTCCATTGCACGGTATTGTGTTGAACTGCACTGGGCAAGTTCCATTGCACAGTATTGTGATGAACTGCACTGGACAGAGTTCCACTGCACTGCACTGTGTTGAACTGCACTGGACAGAGTTCCATGCACGGGATTGTGTTGAACTGCACTGGACAGAGTTCCATTGCACAGTATTGTGATGAACGGCACTGCACAGAGTTCCATTGCACGGTATTGTTTGAACTGCACTGGGCAGAGTTCCATTGCACTGCATTACGTTGAACTGCACTGGACCAGGTTTTCCCTTGCATGGTATGTGTTGAACTGTACTGGGCAGAGTTCCATTGCACTGCTTTGTGTTGAACTGTACTGGACAGAGTTCCATTGCACGGTATTGTGTTTAACTGCACTGGACAGAGTTCCATTGCACGGTATTGTGTTGAACTGCACTGGACAGAGTTCCATTGCACTGTATTGTGTTGAACTGCACTGACAGAGTTCCTTGCAAGTATTATGTTGAACTGCACTGGACAGAGTTCCATTGCACTGTATTGTGTTGAACTGCACTGGACAGAGTTCCATTGCACTGCATTGTGTTGAACTGCACTGGACAGAGTTCCATTGCACTGCATTGTGTGAACTGCACTGGACAGAGTTCCCTTGCACGGTATTGTGTTGAACTGCACTGGACAGAGTTCCATTGCACTGTATTGTGTTGAACTGCACTGGACAGAGTTCCATTGCACTGCTTTGTGTTGAACTGCACTGGACAGTGTTCCATTGCACGGTATTGTGTTGAAACTGCACTGGACGAGTTCCAATTTCAATGTATTGTGATTAACTGCACTGGGCAGAGTTCCATTGCACAGTATTGGTTGAACTGCACAGGGCAGAGTTCCATTGCACGGCATTGTGTTGAACTGCACTGGACAGAGTTCCATTGCACTGTATTGTTTGAACTGCACAGGACAGAGTTTTCCCTTGCACTGCTTTGTGTTGAACTGCACTGGACAGAGTTTTCCCTTGCCGGTATGTGTTGAACTGCACAGGACCGAGTTCCAAATTTCACTGCATTGTGTTGAACTGCACTGGACAGAGTTCATTGGCATGTATTTTGTTGAAGTGCACTGGACAGAGTTCCATTGCACGGTATTGTGTTGACTGCACTGGACAGAGTTCCATTGCACGGTATGTGATGAACTGCACGGACAGAGTTCCATGCACGGTATTGTGTTGAACTGCAATGGACAGAGTTCCATTGCACTGCTTGTGTGAAACTGCAGGACAGAGTTCCATTGCACGGTATTGTGATGAACTGCACTGGACAGAGTTCCATTGCACGGTATTGTGTTGAACTGCAATGGACAGAAGTTCCATTGCCTGCAAATTGTGATGAACTGCACTGGACAGAGTTCCATTGCACGGTATTGTGATGAACTGCACTGGACAGAGTTCCATTGCACGGTATTGTGTTGAACTGCACTGGACAGAGTTCCATTGCACGGTATTGTGATGAACTGCACTGGACAGAGTTCCATTGCACGGTATTGTGTTGAACTGCACTGGACAGAGTTCCATTGCACGGTATTGTGTTGAACTGCACTGGACAGAGTTCCATTGCACGGTATTGTGATGAACTGCACTGGACAGAGTTCCATTGCACTGTATTGTGTTGAACTGCACTGGACAGAGTTCCATTACACTGTATTGTGTTGCATTGCACTGCATTGTGTTTTCTCTGCACTGTTGCATTATACTGTATTGCGTTATATTAGACTGTATCCGCCTTGGCTTAAGGCTGTGTCATTGCCAATTGACATAGGCTAGAACACCAAGGCAACATCAAAATGTTTTCATGCTCTGCATAGTTATGCGGGGATTGTCTTCAGTTGTGACAAGCTCCTAGCATAACTTATCAGTTTCCAAATCACCCGAAGTCGGAGTGTGGCTGCCCACGTGGCGGGGTAATCAAAAACGGTCACACTCGTAATGTTTTCATCCCCAGCTGATGCATTTGTACCATAGTGCTCAAGTACTTCAGCTGTTTGGATGGTCCCTGGAGTCTTTCAGCCAGGGTACGACAACAACAACAACAACAACAGACTGTATTATGCTACATTGCTGTTTTGTGTTATGTTGCACTGTATTGCGTTGAACTGCACAGTATTGATGTTGCGTTACACTGTCTTGTGTTTTATTGTAACCGTATCATGTTGCGTTGCACTGCTTGTGTTGCACTGCACTGTGTTCTGTTTCAGTGCTCTGTATCAAGCTGCATTGCTCTCTTGTGTTGCTTTGCCCTTCGCTGTGTTGCGTTCTCTGCACTGTGTGCATTAAATTTTACTGTGTTGCATTGCATTACAATGTATCGTGCGCATCGCACAACTTTGTGTTGTAAATTGTACTGTATGGTGATGCATTTGATTTTATTGTTTTGCAATACACTGTATTGTTGTTGTTTTTTCGCTGTGTTTGTATTGCACTGCACTGTATTATGTAGCATTGCACTCTACTTTACTCCGTTGCACTGTGTCATACTGCAATCCACTGTATTGTGTTGCAGTGCAGCGCAATGTACTGTATTGTAATGTATTGCACTGTATTGTGTTGTGACGCGCTATACTGTGTTTCCTTGCACTTTGTTGTGTTGCGACACACTGTACTCTGTTTCCTTGCACTCTCTTGTGTTGCGACGCATTGTAATGTGTTGTACTGCACCGTCTTTGAAATGCACTGTACTGTATTGTGTTGCACAGCACTGTGTTGTGTTGTGACACACCATAACGCACTGTATTGTAATGCACTGCACTGTCTTGTAATGCCACACACAGTTTCAAAATTTGTAAAAAAAAAAAAAAAATTTTTTAATTTATCAGTCTCTATCACTTAATGTATCATGCAACACAGATAGTTTGAAACATTTGTAAAATACATTTAAAAGAAACATAAAAACTAACAAGTTTCCATCATTTAATGAATCACCTTGATCGCCTTCGCTCGTCCTCTCAATGTCTGGAATTTCATGGGGACTCTGCGCCTTTAATTCTGCAGCCGGCGATGTGTTGATTACATCAGCAGGGTTTTCAGTTGCCATCCTGTCAGACGTGACCAAGTCTGGAACTGCGCCTATACCTGCTGAGGTTGACACTCTTTTCTCCCTGATCCTCTTCAGCCTTTGTGTTTCACCTAAGTGAATAAAGAAAGAAAAATGGCAGACATGAGGAGAAGAGTGGAATAATGAAGGAGGGTGGCAGATGGCCAAGAGGGAGGTAAGGGGCAGGGTAGTGGGGTGAGAGCAGGACTGGGATTGAGAGAAACTGTAAAGACAGGCATGACGAGGTCATATAGATACTGTTTTCATCCCCGTAAGATGTGTATTAAAAACACACACACACACACACAGGTGTGGGTTGGACCCAGAAAAGTACTGCCCTCAACTGCAGAACAAACCAGCTGGGAGCAATCCTGCACCACCCCTGGAAGCCTGTGCCGAGTTCACACAGGGTGCAGGCACGCCTACAACAAACAGGCCCACTGATGTATGCTGCTAAAGACTGACCATAGAATGATAAATTGTGAATGCCCCTGCACTTTAGTCTGAAGCATACAGTAAGAAAGTTTGTAGTGCATCTTTGTATTGTATTAGCCAAAGAAATTTGACCAAACAGAGCTTGCTAGTATGCTGGTTGCAACTTACAACAGTTTGATGTAGATCAGTACACGACATCCAGGACTTTCATAGTTATCATTTCTGGAAACTTACAAGGATGAGAAAATGTGATGCAAAACCACAGACAATTAAGGTAATGTGTGTATGTGCGCGCGCGTGTGTGTGTGTGTGTGTGTGTGTGTGTGTGTGTGTGTGTGTGTGTGTGTGTGGCGTGGCGTGGCGTGGTGTATTGTGCGTGCGTGTGTGCGTGTGTGCATGCGCATAATGAGAGAGAAATAGACAGACAGAGAGAGAGAGACAGACATACAGACAGACAGAGACAGAGGGAGGGAGGGAGGCAGGGACGGAGAGAGATTCAGTTTGTTTTATCATACCCTAGGCAACCACACGATAAACAAGACATGTGTAGTCTACATACATGCTGACAGTTCTGGTGGTGGTGGTGGTGGTGGTAGCCAATACTAGTGTAAGTAGCTATAGTAATAATAACAGTAGTAGAGGTAGTAGCAGTGGCAGCAGTGGGAGTAGTAGTAGTAGTAGTAGTAGTAAATTCACGCTATTGTGATCTCAAAACAATAAGTGAAGTGAAACTATTTGTAACAAAGACGGAACGAACAGAAGCTAGAAGGCCTATGGTAGTTTATCGCAAATCCATACTGCATTTACAAGCAGCAGTAATAGCAATAACAAGAACACCTGCGAGTACTTGGGAAGGTTCCATTTTATCGGGAAAATCAAAAAGCTATTTTTAGTTCAGCAGCATTCAGTGTCTCGCGATCACTCGCATTCTCTTCCGGGAGGGAATGTCGTTCGCGTGTGCCCGCTTGTTTCGGTACACAGATTACGCGCATTTCTGTTCATGTTGGCACACATGCCTGGTGTGTGTGGGGTATGTGGGGTGGAGGGGGGGGGGGGGGGGGGGGGCATGCGTTGAGTGACAGTTAGTAAGAGAATGAGAGATTTTGTTCTGCCTTCCAAAAATCAGTTGAAATAATTTGTATTCTGTGTTGTGTGTGTGTGTGTGTGTGTGTGCGTGTGTGTGTGTGTGTGTGTGTGCCATTGTACGTAATTATTAGTATTAGGCCTACTATTCCACGGGAGGTCAACTCGGCCTTTAGTGCACTGATTCGAATTCGTCTTGAGAAAAAAAAATCACGAAAATAAACCTAGCGCACCGACCGTTACTAAAACTTTAAAGTCGCCATCATTTATGAGTAACGGTTGTCATCCATCGATGAAACTGGTAGGGCTGATAACATGAATGCAGTCGTCAGATTATTGACTACGACCGAAGGTGTAAACCTTCATTTTATCCAAGTACTGTCTAAAAATATACTCATTGGAGATAATTTTTGATGACATATATATTCGAGATCTGCTCTTTTTAAAGTATTATAACCTCATGTAATCGCAGACCCGAAAGTTTGGAAACAATATCAAGTTTACATCCAGTCTTACCTTTATTAATCTTTGTGGCTCGTCATGATCGTCTTCATGTCAGCTTCGAAAATGGCGACATCAACTTTGAAAGAGGCGTAGCAATATTGAGTCTGAAAAGGCCTAAATTAATTTTCTTGCGAATGATTACTAAAATCTTGTAAGATATGTAACACCGTAGTGGTAACGGTAGACTTATGTAAGAAAAAGCAAATTATATCGGTTTGCAGTCAAATCTATACGGTAAACTTTAGGTACTCTTTACTCTCGCGGTTAAATCTCCTGAAAGCTTTGAGCGCAAGGGAAATCCCCGAAGCAGTGCCTGTCCATAGGCGCTCGCAAGACATGTCAAATTGAACTCGACTGAAGAGGATCACATGCATTGACCTATACAATGTAAATCAATAATTATACAAGAACGGTAACTTCTAAGTCTTTCACTGACTTGTTTGGTGTCGTTGCGTGTTGTGTGTTGCGGTGTGGCAGACTGTGCAGTATTGCCATTGGCGCCTGCTATCAGTCGTATTCTTCGTGTTGAATCAATTGTACAGTCACTGTGCTATTCCTAACATTCAGTACTGTACACTGTGGTATTTGGCCTCTGTGTGTGTGGTGTGTGTGTGTGTGTGTGTGTGTGTGTGTGGTGTGTGTGTGTGTGTGTGTGTGTGTGTGTGTGTGTGTGTGTGTGTGTGTGTGTGTGTGTGTGTGTGTTGTATATAATCATCTGAGTAATCTGTCATCTCCGTTTTATTGGCCGTCTTAAACATAGGCCTACTTACTGTTCTCCCCCAAATAGTATCTTTTTCTGTCCCCCCCCCCCCCCCCCCCCCCCCCCGCCTCCCTGAGTTTCTTTTTCTCCGTTTCTTTACAATAACACGGCGTCATCATGCATGACTCAAGGTGTTTTTTTCATGCATTGTTTTCATTTTCATTCCATATTGTAGTCCCTGGTCACGGCGAGGAATGTAGGCTATGCAAAAATAAATAAATAAATAAATAAATAATAAATAAATAAATAAATAAATAAATAAATAAAGAAGTCACATCAGTAACTCATCAATTATGATAGCAAACAAAGAATCTTCTCTCTTTTTCGTGCTGTCTAATCTTTCTTATCATTTCAGTGGCAACCCCACCCCCATCCCCACCCTCTCCTTTCCTCCCCATTCCCCATCCCCCATCCTCCCGGCCTCTCATTCTGGCTCCCCATCCACAGCTCCATCCTGGCTTGTCCCGTCACAGCCCCTGACGCCAGCAATCCACAGGAGCAGTCAATGTCATCAACTCACCAGAGGAGACACGACACTGTGGCCGAATCACTTCGGCGGTGTCCATGGGTGCCTGTTCTGATCCAACACACGCAAAACACCCCACCTACAAAGTTCCGTACTCACGACAATTTTCGCTTCATCGCTGAGCCAGGGGTAAGCAAGACGTTCCCATCCGGAAGGCGCCACCACGTTCGTCTAGCGACGGTCCCCATGAATTTGCCCGATACCCACCACCTCCACATGAGCTCACCAAGGGCGGAGACGTTGGGAGGAAATCGAAAACTGAGGTCACGTAAGTGCGGGGCATGAAGGACTGCATAGTTCGACCCGCAGTTTGCTTTGTGGTGATCGATGAGGATGCGGATGATGTAGATAATGTGGAAGTTTGATTCTTGTTTGAGACCAAAAAGGCTAAGGGGCAAAAAACTCTTTACTAAAATACATGTCGGAACTGTACTCCATATTTACTTTATGATGTATCCTGCGGTCAACCAGGCCCGAGAGATCCAGACACATACTACGTTGGTCATTAAATTGGAGCTAAAGTTTTAAATACACACATATATTTCTGAATGTGTGTGTGTGTGTGTGTGTGTGTGTGTGTGTGTGTGTGTGTGTGTGTGTGTGTGTGTGTGTGTGAGAGAGAGAGAGAGAGAGGAGAGAGAGAGAGAGAGAGAGAGAGAGAGAGAGAGGAGAGAGAGAGAGAGAGAGAGAGAGAGAGGAGAGAGTCCGCAAGAAAAGTCGAAAAAGCCTGGCGGATCATCATCAAATTGTGAAAAATTATTTGAGGTGTGGATATCCGTGAGTGATTGAAGTTTTAGGTACTTGGCTTCAACACTGAACAAAAAGTCATTACCAACACACACACACACACACACACACACACACACACACACACGCACATACACACACACACACACACACACACACACACACACACACACACACACACAACCATTGACGCGATAATACATATTGAACTGTTGGCGCCTCGAACAACTGACATCGTTAACCCTCTGTACCCACGCCTACATATATGATAAACAGACTTCATGCGCCTGTGGTAGCTTGGTGAAAACTGTGGTACCGTTCCCGCTAACGGAATCTGCCTTCGGAATGCACTCGTTGTGAAGACAACGCCTGACCGCACCCTTTCCACAGTCAACGGTACCAATTCTACCTCCCGCTTCAACACGTGAGTAGCAGCAGCAGCAGCAGGTCATTGTTTGGGTCTCACTTTCACGTTTTCATTCTGATTCACGTAAGTACCAGTTCAACTGTATTGTGTTTGAATCAGTACATATGAATAAGGTAAATAGTACATAGAGTTATTTCATCTGTCTTACGATAGTTTGCATTTAGTAGCTAGTTAAAGTGTGTTTATCATATATGATATGGTGAGCAGAGATGGACTTTGGAAGGGAGGTAATTCGTACCATATTTATCATATATGATATGATGGGCACTGCTGCTATCACTAGGCAGTTTGTCTCGGACCATGTCTCACGTTCGTGTGCAAATTTTCAGTAATAAAAATTATGAAATGCATTTGTGCTTCAGTTTATGGTGACAATATGTTAGTATGTGTATGAGAGAGAGTGGAACTCACTGCCGGGTGTCATCAAGATAGCCACAAATGCAGTCTCATTCAAAAAGCAAATTGATACGACAGTTTTGAGATCTGCATATTGACTATTTTCTATTTTAACTTCCCAGATATTTTATGGCTACCTGGGCCTGAATCTGGCCATTGCATTTAACTTCTTGAATATCGAGTGCGACCCCTTGTTGCCAAATTTGCTCCAGAGGCCAACAGACTGAGTCGCACTATTTTATGTTATTTTATTTTACTTTTTAACATGCGCGCTGGTGACCTACTCGTTTTTGAGTGAACCAGTATTTTAGGAAGAAGAAGAAGAGAGAGAGAGAGAGAGAGAGAGAGAGAGAGAGAGAGAGAGAGAGAGAGAGAGAGAGAGAGAGAGAGGGGAAGAGAGAGAGACAGAGACACAGAGAGAGTGCATGTTTGTACGCGTGTGACGGCACACGCACATGCATGTGTGCGCACGTATGTGCGTGTGTGTGTGTGTGTGTGTGTGTGTGTGTGTGTGTGTGTGTGTGTGTGTGTGTGTGTGTGAGTGTGTGTGTGTGTGTGGCGTGCGCACGCGTGCGCACACGCACACATGCACGTGAGTTTTGGGAGATGGAAGATAAAGATGTAAGCGCATGCACACCTTTGAGCGTATGTGTGTCTCATTATGCTGGACGAGTTGTCTTGGGTTTGTTTGTTGTTGTTTATTTCAGCGTGATTACACGCCAGGTTCCTGTCGCAAATGTCTGCCGCTTTGTCAACCCTGATGACAGCGAGTTTGAAGTGTCAAAGCGTTACGGTGAAGAATGGTTCGCGCGGGGACGAGAGTACTGATGATGACGATGAGGATGCCGGATCTCGTAAGGTCAAAGCAGTCGATGACAGGATCATGACGCCGTGCTGATCCTACTCCATCAGTATCTGCTGTTAATTCAAGTGATTCTGATGATTATAATAATGTCCTGGGAAACCTGCGCAGGACCACACTGACGGATTGTAAGAAGAACTCCTATTCCAGTTCCTGATGTTCGTCTAGATGGCTGTGGGCACCTGCCTGTGTGGAAAGCAACAGGAGAGAGCTGCAAGAACAGGGACTGCAAGAGCCTGACCTTTCTTTGTCTACTGCAGCAATACAAAGTGCGCCTGTGCCTGAGCAAGGACTGGAATTGTTACAACCTGTTCCATGTCTTCCTGCTAAGACACCATGTCTGCTGAGAACAACAGAACATGTCAATATGCCTGTGTCTGAGACTTGAACACAGTAGAAAAGCATTGAATGAAACGTTAACATGATAGTTTCAGTGCAAAAGTATGAACACACTGTTTATCATATGATAATGAGGATTTGTGTGTCCCAAATGCCTGACATATCATATATGACAAACAGGCCATCCCATAATGTTAAACTAGATATCCAGAAAATACAACATGCAATGTGTTTCTCAACCCCAAATGACTTCATTCTGCAAAAATAAAAATTTTTATCACAAGGATTTCTATGGTTGGGTTCAAGAGGGTTAAGACAGTTTCTGCTTGCAGAGTCATACTATTTGTAGGCTTTCTACTGCAGCCTGGTGTGTGTGTGTGTGTGTGTGTGTGTGTGTGTGTGTGTGTGTGTGTGTGTGTGTGTTGTGTGTGTGTTTATGTCTGTGTGTCCTTGCTTAAGTATCCATGCCTCGCAAAACACGCAACACAAAACAATCTCTTCGAGGTTATACATCAAGTCTGTTTTTTTTTAATTATTCTCCTTTTCTGTCATATATTTACGTGTTGCCCTTCAAATCGGTCCAGCCCATCATCACTCTCAGGTTCAAGACCCCGAGTCTTCAGAGCGCAGTGGTGGAGGCACTACCGGCCGATTAGGCATTGCTCAGATCCGGGGGGGCTTCCTTGCATTTGTTGATCTCCTTCTTGAACCACTCGTAGGCCTCCTCCAAGGAGAAGCATTTGAACTTCAAGCAGTGATTGAAGGTTGCCATTGGTCCCTTCCCTTTCTTCACCAGGCAACTATAGAGGGAGAAGAACAGAACAAATAGGGCCGTAGGATCTCTCTCGCTCTCTGTCTGTCTGCCTGTCTGTCTGTCTCTCTCTCTCTCTCTCTCTCTCTCTCTCTCTCTCTCTCTCTCTCTCTCTCTCTCTCTCTCTCTCTCTCTCTGTGAACCATACTTTGAATATACTTTGAATATATCGTCTAAACATATAGCCTACTCCGTTAAAATCGCTCATTCCCACTCCCACTCTGTCTACTACCCCTTTTCTCTCTCGCTCTC
>CM031600.1:70762875-70772875 GCA_018398815.1 Conus ventricosus | reverse complement strand
ACGCCACAATTAGGATTTCGCTCTAAATCACTGTAGAAGCCGTGTAAGCGTTTTGAGGCCTAGCATAAGTATGAGCCAGCATTTGATATCATACTGATAGCTGATCTAAGATCTAAACAACAACAACAACAACACCCCACCAATCATTTCACTTTTTTTAAATTTCCACCGATGATATCATTTACAATCTTCACATACATGACCTCCCCCTCAGCTGACCTCTTATTTCAGGCCTTCCCGCTTACCCGTGACCCTATCTTCGCGCCAGGTGGTTCCCCCGAAATAGTCCCATTCCTTTCAATTTAATCTGTCTGCTTGGAACCACCTGGCATGTACCGTGATGGGCATAGGAAAGGAAAGAAGATAAATCAACTTCCAGACACAATCAAAATATCTGATTGTGCCCGTCTGTAAATAGTCGACTCCTTAAAGCAAGGCTTTGGCGCATCAATTTCTGGTGTGCAGCCTCTTCTGCTACATTTTTGTCTGAGAGGTGTTTACAATTGCTGTTGCCCCTGCTTATTACGACTGGTATTACGGTTGCTGTTGTTGTTGTTGTTGTTGCTGTTGTTATCGATTGGGCCGATGTTCCTCCACTTTTAGGGTTATCTACTATTGTTAATGCTATCGTTGCTATTGTCGCTGCTGTCACTGGCACACTGTTAGGGCCGCTGCCGCCGCTGCTGCTATTACTGCTGCTGCCGCTGTACCTCCGTTGTTGACAGCCGTAGCTGTTGTTGTTAACAGCACTCTCTTGATGTCTTGCTGCTTCTAGGACTGTTGCCATTACTAATGCTGCTATTGTTACCAAGGGGACCCAGGGCAGATACTTCTGTTGATATTTCTGTATGTGTCGGTGTTAAACTATTTCTGATGTTGCTGCGACTGTACTGCGACTGTGCTGCTGCTGCTGCTACTACTACTACTACTACTACTACTACTACTACTACTACTACTACTACTACTACTAATGATAATATTGTTGTGATTTAACACAGTCTTTTACCTTTTCACACAGGAATAGTTTGCCGAAGCGAAGCTATCGGCCTCCATCCAGAGGCCTTGGTCAGCGCCGAATGTCTCGCTGAGTGAGTTGTGTTCGGTGCCCGCGATCTCGATATGAACTCGAGTCACGAGACCGTATAAGGGAAGTGTAGGCTGCTGGTAGGTTGTGTCGCCCCCGGTCTCGGTTGAGAGAAGGAGACGTGGCCGCGATGTAGATGGCCTCCTTTACTCCTCTTTGGAACCATTTAGGTTCCTGGTCCACTATTATTATTGTTGTTGTTGTTATTATTATTATTATTATTATCATCATTATTATCAAAATAGCAATAACGATACTACTGCTCCTACTATACTACTGCTACTACGTTTATTTCTACTACTACGACGGCGACGACGACTAGTAGCAGCAGTAGTAGTAGTAGTAGTAGTAGTAGCAGTAGTAGTAGTGTTATTGCTGCGACTGCTGCACAGTCGTTAGGAATAATAGAATCATCACTAAGATAGACAAAATCAAGAAAACAAAACTTAACACAGAAGAGAGAGAGAGAGAGAGAGAGAGAGAGAGAGAGAGAGAGAGAGGAGAGAGAGAGAGAGAGAGAGGAGAGAGAGAGAGAGAGAGAGAGGCGATTGATCTCCATGGTTCATCATCGAAAGAGGCTGCCAACAGGGGGATCCAGTTTCACCTTCTCTCTTCTAAATTTGGGGCTAAAATACGGGGGATGATGTTTGGATAGAATGTGTAGAAACAGACTGATGAGAGCCACTTCAATGAACTAAAAAGGAAGATGAAATAACCTCTGACCTGTATGGTGATACCAGGCTTCAGTGGCTGCACCTGCCCGTCCACAGAGAAGTTGAAGGGTCGGAACTTGATGACAGTGTCGCATTCGGGCACCACGATCTCAGCAAAGTTGTCCACCTTGTTGAAGCTGCAGTAGATGGTAACGCCGTAGAAGACCTCATGCACAAATTTGCCCCAATGTGTGAGGGTCGTCTTTCCGTTGACCTTGTGCTGCAAGCGATGATTGATAAGAGTTTTAGTGGGGGTAAAAGTTTTGGAAGTGGAATGCAAATCCTTTGGCTGGTCTCATCTTGTGCACGGATAGATATACTGTTTCGGTGCGGGCTTGTGTCCAGCACGCGTTTTCTCTTCTTCAACGATTCATTAATGTTTAACAGCAACAACAAAACCCACAAGATTTCAGTATCTGTAAGTGCTGGATATGTAAACAACCCTGTAAAATTGGATGAAGATCTAAATTATGTTTCGGAGTTTCTTTTTCATGACAGAAAAACTTACACACATGCGTGTGTGCATTCACAAACACACACACACACACACACACACACACACACACACACCACACACACACACACACACACACACACTGTCACGGTCAAAAATAAACACAACCAAACTCGTGGTCAATCGCCACCAGCCCAGTCGGACATAAGCTCTAACTCAAATATTCTGGGCATCAGGCAGACGGCCCCATGCGTCGGATCCAGCCAATTAAGCATAGGGGAGAGGTTCCACGGAGACGGTCTGTCTAGCCAGATGGACTAAGTAGCTGACCGACGCCTCGATGTCTGGTCAAACGAGTCTCGACGCCCGGATCAGACTCATCGGCCAATTTGAGCACAGCGAGAGGCTAATCCTAATCTTCCCCGTAGACAGTCGGAGTGGCTGACCAAAGTCTCAATAGATTGGCTAGACCTATTGCAATGTCTGGGTCAGACTGATCTAGCCAATTTACGACGTCGCCGGAAAGGGAGAGGGAGGAGGAGTAGTATGTGGTGGGGGTGAAATCAAGCTAATCAATTAAATGACCAATTGACCACCACAGAGAGTAAGGCGTGTAGGCGTGACTGTCATGATTTGAATATCCAATGGAATTAGAGGGAGATAACTTCGGGTACGAGGTGGTAAAAATACTGACCAATGGTACTCGCCCTTGGACACGGAGTTAGGGCATAAAGTAATGCGTGAGTGAGAGAGAGGGGGGACAGGAACAGACAGAGAGAGAGAGAGAAGAAGTTCGGGGAGTAGGCTCTCGCCTACAGGAAGGCAGGGAGATGAGAACGAACAGAGAGACAGAGAGAGGGAGGTTCTGGGTGTAGCTCTGCTCGAGCGAAAAGCAGAGAGATGAGAGGGGAGAGAAGAGAACCAAATTGTGGCATTAGCACGAGATAGTCTGCAGAGGAAGGACTAAAGAGAGATGTGGAGAGAGAGAGTTGCTAACTAATGAAGAGAAAAAGAAAGAAAAGAAAAGGAAAAGAAAAGCAACCATGTCCATTTGATAGGGCAGACTAGGAGAGAGAGAGAGAGTGAAATGCGTTAATGCAGGAAGAAAGAAAGGAGAACAGATCGATGTTGATAGTCACTGTTCCATCTGAACCGGGGGTTCGACCTCATACCTGGCAGCGTCACTTCGTCAAGCAGAACCACAGACCAACGCCAGTGCCAGCAGACCAATACCAATGCCAGCAGTTGTGTCGTGTTGTGAAAGTGACAGTGAAAAGAAAAAAAAAGGAAAAGAAAAAGACAGTGATTCGTGAATAGTTAAGATCACCTGGCCAGGTAAAGTAGAAATCTATTTATACCCGGGTTAGTTAATGATGTTTTAGATAAATGATTTTGTGAAGTTCAAGGAAAGAGAGAATGTTTTATTTTGTTTGATTCCATATGCATTGATGTTTCTTTCTATGATCATGTGTAGTAAAGTTAGAGACTTTACTAGTGGTTTGATGTGACGAATGCATGATATATGAATGAGATTGTAAGCAAGCTGTGAGTGTGTTTGGGCTGTGCGCTAGTCCTTCCTCCATCGACATCACCCGAGGTTGACAATTTATTGGCGAGCCTGCCAGGATATTCTGGCCCATTTATTATAATTGTTCAACTTCTCAGAGAGGAAGCTGGGTGGGATTCAAGTATTGTAATCCTAAGACAAGGGGATGTCTTACTGTATGTTCCCAAGATAGTTAAATACTAGGCTTGGCATTGCTTCCAAGATAGTTAATACTAGGCTTGGCATTTCAGCCCCAGAGTACTTATTTCGCACAGATTGCCTATAATTCGCTCTCATAGTTGGGTCAGGCGCTGGGCGTCTTATAAAAACTAATTACGTTGTCCCAAGCTAATATTATCATTCATAGGATTGTGCTATTACGTCACTCGTGTCGGTAACCACCAGTTTGGCTGTCGTAGTAATAAAATCTTGTTCAAAAAAAAAAAAAAGAAAGAGATACAATGGCGGAAGAAAAGAACACCCTATTGAACAACTTGTGAGCGTCGCTCGTGATCTAGGTTACTCAGGAGATGAGTTGCGTGCATTCGTTGAAAACCAACAAAAGATGGAAAGAGATGAACGCGCGGAAAGACGACGTGTCGCAGTAGAAAGGAAGAAACAGAAAGGTTAAGGATTCAGGCTAATCAGGAAGCGCAGGAAACAGAAAGAATAAGGGAAACGCAGGAGACAGAAAGAATGAAGCAGGAAACGGAAAGATTAAAGGTTCAATTAGAGTTAGAGAAAGTGAGAATACAAAGGGAGACCACCGAGGATGGGAGTTCAGTTTCCAGTGACTCTGTGCGCAGCTATGCGCCCCGACCAAAGTTGCCAAAGTTCTCTGAAGGAACAGATTCGATTGATGCATACATCAATCGTTTCGAAACGTTTTGCGACCAGTCAGGGTTGGCCTTCAGAAGAGTGGGCAGTCATTTTGTCAGCGTTATTGACGGGTAAGGCATTACAGATTTTCACTGCATTGCCAGCAGACACCCAATCTGATTTTGGTGCTGTGAAGGAATCATTGATGAAGGGATTTGACCTCACAGAGGAAGGATTCAGAAAGAAATTTCGTTCAGCTAGATTGCAAGCAGGTGAAACGTACACTCAGTTTGGTGCACGTTTAGACCACTATTTTGAGAAATGGTTAGAGTTGAGTGGTACGAAGAAGGAGTTCGCTGAATTGAAAGAGCTGGTTATGAAGGAGCAGATTTTGTCAGGTTGCGGCCCTGAGTTAACCATACATTTGAAAGAGAGACAGCCAGAGACAGCAGGGGAGTTGTTGAAGTTCGCAGAGGTGTATAGAGAGGCACGTTTGGGCACTAAGGTGCAGGAGAAACAGGTGCTAGGCACAGGTGAGAAGAGTGCAAGGAGACTAGGGGAGTTTTCTGCACAGTCTGCAAACCCAGTGGTGGGCAGAAAGGAGGACAAAGGGACAATAGGTGTTTCATTTGTCACAAGAAGGGACATGTGGCGAGGGATTGTCGCATGAGGTTCCAGAAGGCAGCAGCCTTGCAAGAGGTGGATAAGGGTCGTCAAGGGAAACGACCTGCAGTGGAACCAAAAGGGATTCAGTCTGAAGAGGGTGGAGTGCAACCTATGGCTAGCACTGGACAGCAGTCAGTGTCAGGGATGGAGGGCACTAGGCTGAGTGGTTCGTTACCAGTGGAAGAAGGGTGGATTGGCCAGCAGAGGGTGAAAGTGTTACGAGACACTGGTTGTTCATGCGGTGTAGTACGAACAACGCTGGTCGAGAAAGGGGATTTGACAGGGCAAATCCAGACCTGTACTCTAATCGATGGCACTGTGAGGGAGTTTCCAGTTGCTAAGATAGAAGTACGTACCCCTTACTTCTCAGGCGAGTTGTCTGCATTGGTGATGGAGAAACCCTTCATGATTTGATCATCGGAAATATTCCAGTGCAAGGGATCCAGGGGATCCTGAGTTGTTGACTGCTACAGGGGCAGCAGTTCAAACACGGAGCAAGGAGGAGGAAAAGGTTGATAAACCGTTAGTCGTTCCAGCAAGGAAGTCAGGCATAGATGTGTCGCCTGATGAGTTTAGGGCAGCGCAGGAACAAGACCCTTCACTCGTGAAGTCTTGGGAGTTGGCAAGAGGTGGAGAGAAACAGTGGTTAGAGGAGGTGAGACTCAGCACATAGGCGCAGCAGCAATCATTGATGAGGTGAAGGAAACCCAGCAGAAGAAGGGGAGATTTTGTTGCCTAAGTTTCCAGAAGAGTCATACAGGGATGTGTCACTGTATGAAGGGCTAGACAGTAGGAGTTCCTAGGTTTTGTTGTCGGAGGCGACACAAAGCAGCCAGAAAAGGGAAAGGTGGAGAAGATGATGAACTCAGAGGAAGTCAGTCATATCCGGGGTGCTTTGTTGATAATATGTGTTGATTACAGTTATGTTGATTGGGTATGGGTTCATTCCCAGTTGGCTATGGTTCATATTTTTTTTTTGTGTGAGACTTGTTCATATTTTCCTTGTGAGACTTGCTCATGTGAATGTAGTTATGCTTGGAGCATACAGACGCTTGTGTAGTGATGCATTATTTGCGATAAGTGAGGATGGAGATTCCTCAGTGAAGTGTCATGGATCGTGATCATACTATATTGTGCTTTTCATGGGAATTGTGAAGAGAAGATGTGGCAAATCCGCAGGTAGGGGAATTGCATAAGTGCGCACAGAGTTGTTATAAAATGAGTTGAAAGAACGCAAGAGCGCACGTCAATGATAACTCATTGGAGTGGTATTCACTAATGGTATATTTTATAATTTATAAACCGTTGGTTGTAAAGTATTTTTTCAAACTTTGCACGTGTAGCTGTGTGTCAGCAAATTCGGTTGTTGTCTTTTTTTGTACCGTTGTTTTGAGACAATGCGGTGCATAGTCTTTTGCAAGGGGGAAATTGTCACGGTCAAAAATAAACACAACCAAACTCGTGGTCAATCGCCACCAGCCCAGTCGGACATAAGCTCTAACTCAAATATTCTGGGCATCAGGCAGATGGCCCCATGCGTCGGATCCAGCCAATTAAGCATAGGGATAGGTTCCACGGAGACGGTCTGTCTAGCCGGACGGACTAAGTAGCTGACCGACGCCTCGATGTCTGGTCAAACGAGTCTCGACGCCCGGATCAGACTCATCCGGCCAATTTGAGCACAGCGAGAGGCTAATCCTAATCTTCCCCGTAGACAGTCGGAGTGGCTGACCAAAGTCTCAATAGATTGGCTAGACCTATTGCAACGTCTGGGTCAGACTGATCTAGCCAATTTACGACGTCGCCGGAAAGGGAGAGGGAGGAGGTAGTATGTGGTGGGGGTGAAATCAAGCTAATCAATTAAATGACCAATTGACCACCACAGAGAGTAAGGCGTGTAGGCGTGACTGTCATGATTTGAATATCCAATGGAATTAGAGGGAGATAACTTCGGGTACGAGGTGGTAAAATACTGACCAATGGTACTCGCCCTTGGACACGGAGTTAGGGCATAAAGTAATGCGTGAGTGAGAGAGAGGGGGGACAGGAACAGACAGAGAGAGAGAGAGAAGAAGTTCGGGGAGTAGGCTCTCGCCTACAGGAAGGCAGGGAGATGAGAACGAACAGAGAGACAGAGAGAGGGAGGTTCTGGGTGTAGCTCTGCTCGAGCGAAAAGCAGAGAGATGAGAGGGGGAGAGAAGAGAACCAAATTGTGGCATTAGCACGAGATAGTCTGCAGAGGAAGGACTAAAGAGAGATGTGGAGAGAGAGAGTTGCTAACTAATGAAGAGAAAAAGAAAGAAAAGAAAAGGAAAAGAAAAGCAACCATGTCCATTTGATAGGGCAGACTAGGAGAGAGAGAGAGAGTGAAATGCGTTAATGCAGGAAGAAAGAAAGGAGAACAGATCGATGTTGATAGTCACTGTTCCATCTGAACCGGGGGTTCGACCTCATACCTGGCAGCGTCACTTCGTCAAGCAGAACCACAGACCAACGCCAGTGCCAGCAGACCAATACCAATGCCAGCAGTTGTGTCGTGTTGTGAAAGTGACAGTGAAAAGAAAAAAAAAGGAAAAGAAAAAGACAGTGATTCGTGAATAGTTAAGATCACCTGGCCAGGTAAAGTAGAAATCTATTTATACCCGGGTTAGTTAATGATGTTTTAGATAAATGATTTTGTGAAGTTCAAGGAAAGAGAGAATGTTTTATTTTGTTTGATTCATATGCATTGATGTTTCTTTCTATGATCATGTGTAGTAAAGTTAGAGACTTTACTAGTGGTTTGATGTGACGAATGCATGATATATGAATGAGATTGTAAGCAAGCTGTGAGAGTGTTTGGGCTGTGCGCTAGTCCTTCCTCCATCGACATCACCCGAGGTTGACACACACACACACACACACACACCACACAACACACACACACACACGAGTGAGTATATATTGTATTTTGATATATGTTTTTGCACCAGTTATACCTCCCACTTCCGGTTTCTCTCTATTTTCGGTTTCACTCTCGGCAGTTCAGCGAGTTAGGATGTGCCAGGCCTATGTAATTCCAGCTCCACGTGAGACCTTACTGTCATGTCTGACTAGACGTATCAATGAACTGAAGATCATGGTGCACATTTCAACTAGTCAGATCAATCTGAACGGCGATTTGATGCTTAAATGTGAAATATTTATAAAATGACTACCGATCCTAAAGTTACCTCACGGAAAAAAATAAAAAAAGGATTTCTTATAAGTATAGCTTTCAGCTGCTGCCTCACAAACCTTCTTCGACACAACTACATGGTAAAAGACTGGATTCAGGGCACACTACTCGTGAGCAAACTCGGTGTGATTGAATCTGCGTTGAACTCAATGGTGGGAGCTGGTGTCGGCCCTGGGTCATGGTTCAGGGTGGGAGAGTTGGGCGAGATGGGGACAGGCTGCTTGATGTCCCTCTGGAACCGTCTTGACTCTCTCTCTCTCTCTCTCTAAAGTGTAAAATGTGCACATTGTCTCTGCCAAACTTCTGATTGCTGTCGGGAAAATGGACTCACACAGGGACGGCTTCACATTTGTGTGCACTTATAGGAAGGCTGTAGAAACTCTGGAGTGTCTATAGCAGAGGGATACAATCTGCAGTAAACACTCCCCATCCTTGTGTAAACTTGGCAGGGAAAGGAAGCGGGGGAGAGGGGGGTAGGAGGCGGAAGAGTTCTGTCCTGTTTGGTCCATGCTAGTTGTAGTTGTACAGCAGCAGCGGAAGGGAAAAAAAAAGGGAGGAGTTGTTTAGCTGGAGTACCTGTGTCGGCAGTACTAACTGTACCGCAAGTCTTGTAGGAAAAAACCATCAAAAACGTAGTAATTAAGTGTACCGCACGTAAGTATTAACTGTCGGAAGTGTTATAACAGACGTCTCAACTCACCGTGTACAGGCCTTCGTTGCCGACTCCAAACTTCTTGAGCTTGACAGTGTGGATGTGCTGCTTGCTGAGATCAGCCAGTCCTATGATGACCTCCACTCCAGCCTCGTAGAACACCCCCTCGTGGCTGATCTGATTTAGTCCGAACACCTGCACGACAGGTCGCTTAGCATCGGTCGGCGATTGAACATTCTGTTTGTTATATCTCAACCAAAAAGGCAGGAAGGGGAAGGGGGTGGGGGTCGAGAGAGGTGCGGAGGGAGGGTCAATACCAGGAAATTCAACTCGTCAGTTTCATTGCTCACAGTTACATCAATGATTTTTGAAAATCTACAAACATTGCTCTAAATGTTTTCTTCCATTAAAAAAAAGAAAAAAGAAACCTTGGAAGATAAGATGAAACATCTTTATTTCTTTTTAGACTAGAAATATTACATTTGGTAGAAGATCTCGGAACGGGGTTTTCAATGGATCTGCTTTTATTATTTGTGTGTGACATCATGCAAGTCCCATCACTCTAAAAGAACATGTTTCGAAGTGTGTGGTACATCACATGGTAAGCAACAGAAAGCTTCCTCACCTGTTACACAATACAGACGGGTATAAAGACAGTGTCCAGAGTGTAACCAGCCGCCGAAGTGCAGTGGTTGGCATCTCAGACCCGGCTTGGAGGTCACTGGTTCGATTCCGATCACAGCCATTTGTTTGTGGGGTGTTTCTTCCCCGACCGGCTCCTACCCAGAGTTGAGTTTGCTATGGTCTCAGCAGGGAAGACTGGAACCACACAGTCGAGTTTCATCCACT
>CM031600.1:70747875-70750375 GCA_018398815.1 Conus ventricosus | reverse complement strand
AAAATAATGGCTGAAGGTAATTCAAAACGATTTCATTGGCTTCTCGCTTTTTTTTTTTTTTAAAGATACATCTTGTTTACATCGTAGGCAAAGTAATATTTAGACGGACAGAAGTGAAATAGAAGCTACATTGTTTAAAATTCATTTTTGTTTTCCATCTCTGATTTATGTGTTTATGAATATTAACAGATATGTCAGGTTACGTGATTCCTCGATTTTGTCAGCTTCACCGGGGGGAAGTTGATGGGTGTTGGTTGGCTAAGTGGAGTAGCCTACCAGGTTCACAGTCAAAGGTTGAGAGTTCGAATCCAGCCCGTGCCCGACCCACAAATTATATATTTCTATTCTTTATTTGTTGGTGGCTATCTCATCATCAGTGGCATTGCCACTGCCCCACCCATTCCGGCATTCCGTTAACATCTACACCCCGGTTTGTCCCGTCGCTGACTCGGCGCCGGCAATCCCCAGGAAATGTCCATGTCAAATTGTCAAAAAGACAGCCAACGACTCTGCGCTGCTGCCGAGTCACTTTGGTGGTGTTCAGTGGTGCCTGTTGTGATCCAGCGTACGCAGGACATCGCCTTCAAAGCCTGTGACCGACGACAATAATTGTTAATCGAGAAGCTAGCGTGGGTGAGCGTACCCCGGCCACAGGGCGCCATCGTGTCCGTCCCACTGCTTTGGCAAGACCAACGACCCCGACACAAACTCACAAAAGCATTAGTCTTGGGGAGAAAATCAAAACTGAGATGGCACAAAGGCAGAGCATGAGATGTTACAGAACACGAGTTTCTCTGTTTTCAATACTGATCGATGAGACTGAAGATGAAGCTATGGAGTTCTATTTGGCCTGAAACAAAATGACAGGGCCGTACTCGACGCTTACTTTCATAATATATCCCGGCATCAACTAGGCCCAAGAGATACAGATACTCGCAGTGTTGGCACCTTGAGCGACACTCTCTAAAGAGTCGCACCCATGAAATGGATAAAACTCGACTGTGTGGTTCCATTCTACGCTATTGAGCCTAAAACAAACTCAACTCTGGGTTAAGGACCCGGTCATGGACCAAAACATCCTAAAGGTATAAAGAAAAGTTGTCATTTTTTGCTACCCATCTGAAAGTATTGTCGCTCTGGTGGTGATGTTAAGTGTAAGAAGATAGCCCCCCCCCCCCCCCCCCTCCTCTCCCTTTCCCCCAGTCTCCCGGGATGGTGATTCCGGTCTACCGTATAACTGTGGGTGATGGGGTGGGGTGGGAGTGTGGAATTTTTTTCCGCGTACGCAGTCTCATACTCCTACGGACACTCACTGTATAGACAGGCAAGGATTAATCCCATCTACCCAACAAAGGGAGTGGAGTTTTGTGTGTATGACCGTTTTTTTGTTTTTTTTTATCCCGTTTATCCCGCCGTGAAGGTAGCCATACTCCAGCTACACTCTATGTGTAACGCGTCATCCATACCAACGGCCAAAATGGTCTTCTCTTCCAAAAGTTGGTGATAGGATTTTACGTGTGTGCAAGATGTTATGCGTGCATTCACACACGGAACCTCGGTTAAAAGTCTCATTCGAAGGACTGTATGGGAAATGGAGTCAGAACCAAGGTTAACTCCAAGGGAAAAATCCCCCCTGTACGAAACGGCCCAGCGGATGATCCGAACCCGCAACCCCAGGATCACCAAGATTACGAGTCCGGCGCTGTACCACTGGGCTATTCCGACCCCGGTGTGGCTTTTTTTTTTTTCTTTCTTTCTGCATACACAGGCTGATACTCCTGCGGACGCTGCCTGTATAGACAGGCAGTGGAGTTTCGTGTGTATGACCGTGTTTTTTTTTATCCCGCCATTAAGGCAGCCATACTTCCTCTTCGGGGAAGGCGCATGCTATGTGTAACGTGTCATCCATACCGACGGCCAAACTGGACTTCTCTTCCGAAAATTGGTGATGGGATTTTACGTGTGTGCAAGATGTTGTGCGTGTGTTCACACACGGAACCTCGGTTTATAGTCTCATTCGAAGGACTGTATGGGGAAGGGAGTCAGAACCAATGTTAAGTTCGAGGGAAATATCTCCCTGTACCGAAATTCGAACCTGCAACCCCGGGATCACGAGTCCGGCGCTCTACGAAAGGTGAATGTCACGAGTCAGAGCTAGAGCGGCATTGACTGACCGGCTGGTTGTGTAGCCGTGGCTCCTCACCTGGAATGGCCGGGAGGACAAATCATCTTGGTGCAGGCTTCCATGCCCTCTGAGCACTTGCACGTGTTGCAGTGGTCCCGCCCAATGTAGGAGCCGGACTCCGCCGTCCTCGTGTTGCCCAGAGAGTCCACGCAGTCTGCCCGACGACACACCGACACATATACCCATTGACACATCAGTGCTCACACACACACACACACACACACACACACACACACACACACACACACACACACACACACACACACACACACACACACACAAGCGTGTGCGTGTTTATGCGATTACACGCGTGTG
>CM031600.1:70735375-70737875 GCA_018398815.1 Conus ventricosus | reverse complement strand
TAAGCCACGGCGACTTGCATCGTGAATCCTGAACGGATTTGAGACAGAAAACCAGACAGTCTGGCACCAAACTACTGAAAGTCTGGCCGAGCACTGACCTTACCCCACCCCAGTCAGGTCTTTGGATCCCAACGTGCCGGCCTTATGCTTTATCTCTCCAACCGAAAGTTGTGCATGTGCATAAGAGAGATCCTCACAAGGACATCATTTTATACTCTTCAAAAAGTGTAAAGCAACGCAGATGTAATATACAATAGAAACAGACTGGTGAATTTTCCAAAAGTTTGTATCATGCTGACTGCCACCACGGGAGTATTGTTTTCTACATTTTTTGTTTGTTTGTTTGTTTGTTGTCTGTTACTTGTAACGACTGAAGAAGACTATTTACATTTTTGTCCGAAATTCACTTGCCTGCTTCGTGCTGTATACTTCATCTGCTTTCATTCACAACAGGGCTATAAACAATATGAATACGCCTTCTTTTGCCTGTTAATGTGTATTTCGCCTTCTTTTCAGTAGCGCTGCAATCTGTTTAATTTTAGCAATTTCTTAGAACATGACGCGTTCATTATTATAATCCAAACTTGGCTTTTCTGTTTTCTCACATGGAAGTTGCTACTGAGCATTCTGGACACGCGGTTCTGAAGACCAATGCTACACAAGTACATTCGTATAAAATTCTAGCTGTTCTTTAAAAGAAAAGAATTTAAAAAAAAAAAGAAAAAAAAAGAGGGTTGGATGGGGAGGGGGGCTGACAGAGCCAAAACGTGTTCTCCACAGAGAAGACTTCTGACAATGTAATGTGCTCACTCGTGTATATGAAACCATAGAGACAAAATAATGCATTGTCGGATAGGAAATATGCCCGCCCCCCCCCCCCCCCCCCCCCCCCCCCCCCCCCCCCCCCCCCCCCCCCCCGCCACACACACAAACACACACACACACGCACGCACCCACACCACACCACACACACACACACACACACACACACACACACACTACATAGGCTAATCAGACCGATATGGACAAGAGTGATTTAGAAGTTTCAATATCCGATACTGTGTAATCTTGAGCAGTGCGAAGAACTGAGCGATCACAAGAATGAGATCGCCCAGGGATCACCACACTATGATAAAGAACGTCACATTCGTGCCCGCGCACACGCGCGCGCGCGCACGCACACACACACACACACACACACACACACACACACACACACACACACACACACACACACACATATATATATATATATATATATATATATATATATATATATATATATATATATATTATATATATATATATATATATATTATATAATACATACATACAGGAGAGAGAGAGAGAGAGGGGGGACAGAGGGGGGGGGGGGGGGGGGAGAGCTGTGCATGATAAATAGAAATGAAGGGGGCTACGTGTTTGTAGACTTGATTACATTTACGAGGCTCTTGAAAGGAAGGGCGTCAGATAAATTCACTGCAAAGTGCTGTACAGAAATGTTGAGTTCAACAATTTGGTAGCGTTTAGGTTTTTCTTTCCCACATAGTGCAATACCACGCTTCAATAAACATTTCGAAAACGTTGTGGAGTTATTTCCCCGAAGATTCATCATACATTACTGACACTGTGACAACTTGCTTCCTTCTTCTGTGCTTTTCTATGGGTGAAGTTTCCAAGCAAACTTTGTGAGATCAGTATATGTGATACAGACATGTACAGTTGGTACCGGGCCGGTATCTCCTTGTGTGGGTGGCAGTCTGACGTAACTCGGGTGTCTTGTGAACACACGAGCTTTCCAATACCCTTCCTGCAGATGTATTTCGCAATGACGTACTCTGCGTCTCGACAAGCACGACACAAAATGGACACAGCATATAGTTTTTGCGTGTTTTTCTGGTTTATTTCTTTTCTTGTTCTTGTCCTTGTCCTTGTTCTTGCTGTTGTTGTTGTTGTTGTTGTTGTTGTTCTTCTTCTTCTTCTTCTTCTTCTTCTTCTTCTTCTTCTTCTTCTTCTTCTTCTTCTTCTTCTACTACTACTACCACCACCTCCACCACCACCACCACCACCGCCGTCACCACTTCTTCTTTCTTTCTTTCTTTTTTCTTTTCTTTATTCTTTTTAAAAGTAAACGCTTTGCGCAAGACAGTCACAACTCAGGTTCTATATCGCAGCTTGTCTGTTGGAGCGCTTTTGGCCTACTTGCTGATTTTAAACTGGCTTGGTTGCAGGCTGAAACTGAGTCATAAAAACCAAAACAGAAAGACTGACCCGCCAAACCAAGTTTGCTCAAAGTGAAAAGTATCGGCTTTCTAACCCTTGCAGGAGCATGGAGGATAACAGGTTCATTTTAGTCAAATATTATCACAAAGCAGTTTGCAGATCAATGCATAACAAACCAGAGCACGACGAGGTCACAACCTAGCCTACCACAACATCTTCTGTGGAACTGGTTATAGGAAATACACCTTCACCCCACGTACCACCAGAGACTGGAACT
>CM031600.1:70647875-70732875 GCA_018398815.1 Conus ventricosus | reverse complement strand
TTGACCAACCAAAAGCGACATAAGAAACCCCCTTCGCACGTCAAGACGATTCACAAACTCGGCATAAGCAGCAAAAAAAGTAGTTCCATATTCGCTTACATATATCTGTGTATCTAAAAGGCATTTTGTTTGTCTATAGCAATGGAAACATAAAGCATGCGATAAACATTAACTTTGAATGGGCAATCATTCACCAGTCGACCTATTTAGAGGTTACGCGGACGGATAGATCAGACGTTCCGGCTGATATCATCGTTGTTAATAATGTCTGCTGGAATAATGAATGTGGATCCAAACTTACGGACATACAGGAGTTTGTGCCTATGACAGCTGAGTTTAATGTGATTATTTAGTACAGAAAACAGCACTGACTGTTGACCTGATCCCACAGCAAAAATGGGTAATTGCTTAGGGGGTTCAGAGCATTCCAAACCGCCTGGAAGCGTCGGCGGCGGGGAGCAATCTCCGCTGAACAAGCCCTCAGAAAATGGAGCAAACGTGTCCACCGCCCCTTCGGCTGCAACTGCAGCACAAGGGACTCCATCGTCGACTAAACAATCCCCGCAGCATCAGGGCGGAGGAGATGCTGCAGGCACAGATTCGTCAGCCGCCATGAAGATATTTGTGGCATTGTATGATTACGATGCCAGAACTGATGAAGACTTGAGCTTCCGGAAAGGAGAGCTTTTAGAAATCATCAATGACACGCAGGGTGACTGGTGGTACGCACGATCAAAGACGACCAAATCAGAAGGCTACATTCCATCCAACTACGTCGCCAGTGTTAAAAGTCTGGAATCCGAATCGTAAGGATCTGTTAAATTTATATAGTTAGCTTTATGCGTCCAGTTATTTTGTCAGTGTGTTTGTTTCATGTGTGTCCAAATTACACATCATCATCATCATCATGTATAGGTCTACTTAATAATAATAATAATAATGTATAGCTTTTATAGGCTATAGCGCAATTGTTGGGATCAACTCATTGCGCTCAACACATACTCAAACACTCGCACTAACATGTGTTCACACACACACACACACACACACACACTCGTTTACACAACTTGTGTGAGACTGTATTGTGTGTGTGTGTGTGTGTGTGTAGAAGCTACACCAGTAGGCCTAATTTATCATCTTGGTTTGACTCGTATGCACATGTATGATCATGCCTGTAGCTGACCAGCCGCCTACATCATTTTATATTCATGTTCCACACATTTATTTAGTTTGCTTGAAAAAAAAAAAAAAGAAGAAGAATCTGACTGTTTGGTGTGTTGGAAGGAGGGTTAAGTGCTGTGAAATATCAGCATGAAGAATGCACATGGGATTACTCTAATACATGAAACGGGCAACAGGGATTTACTGTAGCCATTAAAGAGATTCAGATTGTTCACAGAATCACAGAAATACTTGACTATACCGTATACGCTAAAAGCCTTTTGCCCTCATATTAGTGTCCATTTATGTGCTTTTGGTTCACTATATAGTGAACTGTCCCATGGTTTAATCAGGCATAGTGTATACTACATTTACCACCGTCTCAATAAAGACTTAAATCAATGGAAAATACATGGTCCTCAAAAGTTTTGTCAGTTTGATTTTTGAAGGGGTTTACTGATGATGCTTTAAAAAGTTTAATGGTGTCAGAGGAAAGGTTATTCCACAGATTAATAATAATGTTTGTTAAAAAAAAAAGTGGAACTAGTTAGTTACGAAGTTTGTATTGTTAAGTTTGAAGTTGTGCCCTGGAGTCTTATTATAGTTAGCCATGGTGAACAGGGAAGAGATAGTGCAGAGACCATGAATATTGTGCATGATTTTGAATACTTGGATGAGATCACCTCTTAGTTGCCTAAATTCAAGGCTGCGCAGCTTATTAAATAGACTTATAGAGACATGTGCTCCTCATAACTATGACCTCCAGTACCAGTTATACACTTGGTAAATCTGCATTGAATGCCTTCAATCGTATTTATGTGCTTTTTTAAGTAGGGGTACCATACCAAGTTCCCGATTCAAGATTGGGCCTAACTAAAGCTTTGAATAAAGGAACCATTATTTCAGGAGACTTATTTATGATAGTTCTCAAAAGCAGATCAGAAATTTGATTTTCTTTTTTCACAATGTTAGTTGAATGTGTATCAGAGCTTAATTCTGGGTCCATGGTGATCCCCAGATCCTTTTTGGTGGTTGTACTGCCCAGTACATGTGTTAAACCATTCTCTTTTATATTTATAATGTGGATTGATCTTTCCAAGGTGGAGTACTTTACATAAATTTCTCACTGTTAGATTGCAATAGCCAAGTATTTGTCCATTCAACCAGTGTATGTATACACATTTGTAAATGATCACAGCCTGATGTGGCCCTTTGCGGTCGGCTGGGCTATAAGCAACATTATCTTATCTTGTAAATGATCTCTGTCTTCAGTATTACGGATTGCTGAGTAAGCCTTGGTGTCATCTGCAAAAATTTTGACATCACAATCAACCTCTCCAGGCATGTCATTCATAAAGTATAGTGTTGGGCCAAGAACTCTACCTTGTGGTACACCACTTGTCACCCTTACCTTAGACGAACGGATGCCATTGACACTTACGAACTGGGATCTTTCATTTAAAAAATCACTCACTTATCCATGATAGAACTAGAAGCTTTCCTTGTTTATCGTAGCCAGCCAGCTTATCAATAAGTCTATGATGGGGAACTGTATCAAAAGCTTTTGTCAGTAGCTGGGTCAAAAAAAAAATCCAAAACAGAAATGTTGAATGTTACTTTGCCCAAATGGACTTCTCACGCACACATCAGTATGCTGTTGCTAAACCACTGTGATTGGTCATTCCTGTGTTAAATACATGTTGCAACAATAAAATGACAAACCCTTCAACTCAAAGTGTATTACTTGTCTGCTTTTGTTTGTTCAGAGTTGTTATAGCCAACCAGCAATACCTTTACTCTTGAACAGTTGGATATCAGTTTAGAATGCCCTCAAAGAAGTTTGCAATGTCAGTTCACAGTAAATTGACCTTTCGAACCAATAGATAACATGAGAACAGAGAAGGTACATTTGAAAAGAAGATTACCTTTAGTAATTTCAGTCATGTTTTATGCTGTAATATGTGTTGTGTAAATGTCTTGACTATTGTATTGGTGGAATGCAATCTCGGCTACATCAGGTATTGAAGACTTAAATGATCAGAATTTGCCAAACTAAACACGTAATTCCCGTCCTCTTCACTTTACAAGATTTTTCCAGCGGACAGTAATTTTTAGCAAAGGTTGAGTGTAACAAATCCATCTCTTTTTAGCAAAGGTTGAGTGTAACAAATCCATCTCTTTTTAGCAAAGGTTGAGTGTAACAAATCCATCTCTTTTTAGCAAAGGTTGAGTGTAACAAATCCATCTCTTTTTAGCAAAGGTTGAGTGTAACAAATCCATCTCTGCCCCCTCCTTACCCTCCTCCCTTCCTCCGAAGAGATAATGTGAAATTAGTCTCGGATACAATTTTCACAACTGACCCCAAATTTTCAGTTGTGTTATTCAGCCCCTGATTACTGAAAACAGCCAGAAGGCCTGCCTCTATTGGAAAAGGGCAGCATAATTTTCAAATACTAGACTGATGATCCTCTGACTTGAAACTGTGGTGGTTTCGGTTGAGAGAGTGTTTTATGTGTATGATGGAGTGGAAGGAGATGGGGTGTGCGTCTGGTCCATAAAACTATATGTGTGTGTGTGTGTGTGCATGCGTGTGTGCACGCGTGCATACTTGTGCGTGCTTGTGTGTGTGTGAATGAAGAAAGACAAAATGCCTCTCATAAAATTATACATTTCATTTGCAACTAAATTTTTTAAACACTGACTCTAAAAAAAAAAAAAAAAGGAAGATAAATTGTGCGTACCGAAGGTAATGCTTGTTGTCCACTTGCTTATCATATTAAATCATTGCAAACAGATAATATGGTCAAGTTCACTTTTTTACATTTTTTACCTGCTTTGGTGTTAGACTTGATGCATTCTTCATCTTTATTCTCATCCTTGTTGTCATCTCTATCATTGCCATGTATTAGTTGTAAATATGCCTTGAAGATTGTCACAAGAAAACAAGAATGAACATACATTACCTCAGTCCTGCAAATGTCATGCTTGCTGTAATTAAGAAACAAAATGTGTCGAGATTTTAGATAGGGCTGGTCATTGAACACATAAACCTGCTCTGTACTGTTGTGGATTGATCATATACAATCCATTTTGAATAAACAGTTCTAAAATAAAATGAGCAGAAAATGCAAAGCAGGCATTATGAATAATCAAGCAGGTAGGTCAATACTTATAATAGGAATAGTGCTCAGTAATGTTTGCAAAGAACAGTGAATTGAAAGTGAAGTTGCTCATACATGGGCAGCTAAACTGAAACAACACACACACACACACACACACACACACACACACACACACACACACACACACACACACACACACAGAGTGAACCTCCTTTGGCTGCAATAATTTATTGTTTAGCTTTTCCTGCTTCTTGCACCATTCTGGTACTGGTTTCCTGGTGAAGATCTTGTAAGCTGCAAAATGTTATAAAAGTACTTTAGCTGATAAATATTCTTTTAAAAAAATACAAGAGTATCATTTTCAGGGCTATTGAGCATCCAGTTATGGGAGACCACAGGATGAGTAGAGTCTCTTTGAGTGCATATATGTCAGTGTCAGTTTTGTTTTTAAATCTCTTTGAGTGCATATGTCAGTGTCACTTTTGTTTTTAAATCACACTATTAAAATGAAGTAGTTTTCCCAGGTATCAAGACCAAGCCAATCATGAAAGCATAATACTGGCAGGATATTACAATCCTCTGGGCCCAGTGCATGAGCCATTAGGGCACAGGCCTGACCTGTCATTTAATACCTACAGCATCATTAAGCCAGTGCTCCCTTTTATAGTGTAATGAATCTGTCATGGACACACCATTAAACATATGTCCACAGAAGATGTTGGGGGTTGCTTCCACAGGTCCTTAGATTTATGAATAGGCAAGACAGTAAATTTAATACTGCATCCCAGATGACACGACATGAGCAGGGAATGGGGAAGAACATGACAGTGTCATTAGAAAACCAACATGTTCTTGCCTGTTTCCAGCTCATGTTCACAGGAAAAAAGGCTACAGTACAAGAAAACTAGTTTTACTTCATTTCGCCAGTTTTATGTGACCTGCACACATGTTTATACTAGGTGCTGCAACATTATGCCTGCTGAAAAGGTGAAAATGAATCACAAAGTTTCTATCAAGTCACAAAGTTTTCTATCAAAGGACCTTTTTGCTGATTAATACTAATGATAGATTGATAAGTACTCTCTTTTCTGAATATTACAATAGTAGATTATTTATCAGCCACAGAAGAAACTGCAATGAAATTCAGCAAAGAAAAACAAACCCAAGCACAATTTCTATGGATTAGGAATTATATTGCCATATATCTATAGCAGAAAAACATGCCTGTTTTGGGTTGATGTGCTACCGCTGTACTGGTACATTGTGTGTTTGCTGAGGATGAAACATCTAATCGGCTTTCCTGTTGATTACTGTCATCAAGAATTATGGATTTTTTTCCCCATGAATTGTACTAGAGAACTGTGTATGGTAAGAACAAAAGGAAGGTGATCAATACAGGGATGGTTATGGATGATATTACAAAGTGTCTCTTTGTGTTTGTGTGTCTGTGTACACTGGTGATGGTGTATGTGTTATTTTGTGTGCTCAATTGTTTTGAACCAGACTTTGATACCCATACACTGTGTATGTTTTAGCAGGGTCAGTATTACCATTAGTATTTGAACCCCCAGTCAGATTTTCTCAGACAGTTTGGAGCCTCACTAATGTGATGCAATGCAACCTGTGAATACATACATGATATACAAAAAAACAGAATTACCAGACACTATATTCAGAGCCCCAGGATTTCTGATTTTACGTCGTTAACATCTGTTTTACCTGAAACTGGTAATAGTATTACCAGAAACGTATAATTTAAGTTTAAAAATAAAATTGAGCTGTATTACCATAGTGATTCCATTATCTGTTTTCTTCATGATTTGAAGTGGCCAAAAGAGGCAAACAAAAAGAAAACAACAGCAACAGCATGTATTGGAATGTTGCTTTTTCCCACGAGGGATGCGTGTAGGACTAAAGAAAATGTATGTGTCATGAAAACACACTTGCTTTGAAAATTGTTATTGTATAGTCAGTTCTTCTATTTGTGTGTAAATAATGCGTTCCACTTCACAGTTCCTAAGGAACTCTGTAGGAATGTAAAGTGTTTTTTGCTCCTTATGCCCCCCACCCCTCCTCCCCCATCACATTATTTCCTGTACTTTCAGAAAATGTTTTGATTGGCATTATTCCCACTCAACTGATTCATTAATTCTCACTCTTGTGCACTCTGGCCACACCCACGTGGCCATTGACCCAGGTTTGCCTTTGTCTGAATAAATTATGGTCTCTTTCCCAGGCCTGTGCAGAGTTCTACAGGAAGAGCTTTGTCTAGTGCCAGCATCACTTGTCGAAGTATTAGGTCATGAGGTCACCCATCAGTAGAAACCTGACACAGCCGTTAAGAGTTCATTTTGTGGGATTTTTTAGTGTTTTTTTTTTGTGTGTGTTTTTTTTTTTTGCCTTTGGTTCTGTAGTAGTGCGACCTACTGGTCAGTAATAATATTGAAGTGAAATCAAAAGTTATCTTGTGATTTGCAGGACAGATCTGTTAAGTCTAGTTTGTATGATACATTCTGTACACACTGGTGAATGCAGCGTTGTGGTTTTGTTGCTCTCTCTCTCTCTCTCTCTCTCTCTCTCTCTCTCTCTTTCTCTCTCTCCCCCCCCCCTCCACCTCCCTCCCTTCCTCCTCTCCTCCCCTCCTCTCCTCTCTCCCTCTCTGTGTGAGTGAGTGAGTGAGTGAGTGTGTGTGTGTGTGTGTGTGTGTGTGTGTGTGTGTGTGTGTGTGTGTGTGTGTGCAACATTATCAAACAATGGTTTAGAATTTTTGTTTAAAAAACCCCTAAGGGACTCGTTCAACAGGAACATAAGTATTTAAAGTAAGAAACAATGTACCACAAAAGCAGAAATTGGGTAGCACTCAGATCCAGTCAGATTGACAGTACCTAAAGTGGTTCAGAATTTAAAAAAAAAAGCAAAGTATCCTTTTTTTTCCTTTTGATAATAAGATGGGTATTGATAGATCACACTGTCCACAAATTAGCCTCCATCATCACAAAAAGCATGAGCCAAAGTCAGCATGGTGGTTAAGTTTTTCATTCGATTTTCAGTTTGGGTTTGTGAGGAGGATAACGGTGTGTATGTGTGTGTTTACTTTATATGTGATTAGGAGGGGGCAAGGGTGTGGTCAGGGGTGGGTTTTTTTTTAATTTGTTTTTAAATTGTGAGTTTGGTGGGCCAGGGAAGAGTGTGGTGTAGAATGAGATGAATATATATATACTAATATACATTTCTTGGGTGACATCTAGCTTGTTATCTAGTAACTAAACTGGGCTGAGTCAGCAATTAAAGTAATATAGTTAACTGAGATGGGAACAGAAGAAAAAGAACAACAAACAAACAAATAAATAAATAGGGTGCACTTGGCTGCTGCTGATCAGAATATTGCCATGTCCATTGTGACTGTAAATAATATTATGACTATGTAAATCGTACACACACAAAAAGCACTCTCAAGTGGGGGAAGGCCTGGCTGAATAAGCATTCTAACTGGATGATTGATGTTGTAGTACAACTTGTGTGGGAGGGGAAGTGGGGGCTACCATCAGAGTCAAGAGCCCTTGGCTAGCATGGTCAGTAGTGGTAATTCACAAAAAGCGTGAGTGCAGATCAAGGGTTAGCGAGAGGAATGAGTCATCCTGAGAGTCGCCAGCCTCCCCAGCCTCCAGGCTGATGTCCAGGAAGGAGGCTGGTGAAATTATGGTTTTGATGAATCAATAATACTGCCAGAGTATGACTCAGCTGGCCAGAAAGTGCTGGGGTGGAAAATACCATGTGTCACCGATGGTGTGTGCACGCTATTGTTCAGTTTGTTGAGTGCTAATTTGAATGGTATGTGCTGAGCGTTGAAAGCTGAAATACCTGAGCTGAGTCTTGTGAAAGGGAATGAGAGTAATGATATTTGATCTAGGTTTTAAAACTAAAAGTGATTATGTTGATATTTGATATGTCATTGAAATTGATTGGTATTATTGCTTCATTTGTATTATCACAGAATGGTAGATGACATGGAAATGACAGTGCCAGTAAAATTTTACATTCACACATGCACACATAAAGATACATACATACATACACGCACACACACATACACATGCGCGCGCGTGCACGCACGCA
Source organism: Conus ventricosus (assembly GCA_018398815.1). Classification (NCBI taxonomy): domain Eukaryota; kingdom Metazoa; phylum Mollusca; class Gastropoda; order Neogastropoda; family Conidae; genus Conus; species Conus ventricosus. The sequence continues at coordinate 70,724,476 of CM031600.1, read as the reverse complement.
CGCACGCACGCACGCACGCACGCACACACACACGCACGCACGCACGCACGCACACACACACACACATGAATTGTTGAATTTTGTATGCAATAGGGCCTATATAATTCTGATTTCTTTGAAAGTTTGATGCTTGATCACAGTTGACCTTATTTCCTTAGGTCAGACTTGTTATAAACTTGTTCATTTTGTCACATTGACCTTGCACTGTCAATCCTACAGTAAATCATCTAGTCACCAGACCTTTGGTTTTTTTTGGTTTTAAAACGTTTCATTTGTATAGTTTGTGATTATCAAAAAAGATAATCATAAAGGAATATTTTGAGACCTGTGAACTATTTTGTGAGAATGTATTTACAAAAAAAAAAAGAGAAAAATATCTATGTTACATTTTCAAGGATATGTCTTTTATAGTCTTTGCTTGGTGTGATTTTCAGGTGGTATTTCGGCAAAATCAAGAGAGTTGAAGCTGAGAAGAAGTTGTTGTCCCCAGAAAATGAACATGGTGCTTTCCTCATTCGTGATTCAGAAAGTCGACGGAATGACTATTCCTTGTCAGGTATGTTGTGGGAGTGAGTCACCAGTCTGCAATAGTGAAAGTGTTCTGTGCAGTTCATTTTTTCTTTTTTAACTGAAGTGTACAGATTTGAAAATTCATGTAGATTTTTAAGCAATAATGTCTATAGGGGTGTTGCAGGAAAATGGAAGTTGAATCAGCCCACGACTTATTTCATATTTTATTTCATTTTCTTTTTTGTTTTTCTTCGTCAATTATGTGACGTCAGCCAAAAGGTATGCATAGAGGTAACCAGTCTTTCAGCTCACAGTAATAAAGGAGTGATAAAAAAGTTTTTCTTTCTTCTTTCTTTCTTTTTTTTTTGTAACCACAAAGCTCAGAGTAAAAGGTAGTAGCCAGATCTAATTCCTCGTAGCCAAACTCTGAGGTATACACACGTACATCAAGGTAGTAGAGCAGGTACACAGTGACACACGCCACGCCTGACATTGAAGAACTTCTTCAAGTTTTTTGAGCAGAAAAAGAATAGTTTGTGAAAGGGTGTCGACGACACTTCAAGCTCATTATTGAATCCATACAAAATGCTTTTTTTTTTTTTTTTTTCATATGCAGTGTGGGCACACTGGCCTGAGTGGGAGCAGAGCTCTCTTGGTTTGATAGGAATGAAAAGGAGGGACAGGGACTGGTGGGGGTGGGGGTGGGGTTTGAGGCAGGGGTGGGTGAGAAGCAGAGGAGAGGGTGGGAGGAGGGGACTGCATAATGCTGTAGTGGAAGGGAAAACCCACCATCTACGCATAAAAAATATTGTAAGCCTGACTTTTTCTCATCGCATGTGGCAACTGGCCTAGCGCTTTCATTTTCCTGTAGGTATGTGGGGGGGGGGGGGGGGGGGGGGGGGGGGGAAGAGTTGTGGTGGGAAACAACGTAAGATATGAAAGAAGCTTTGTTTGAATATACTGTAGCAGATAAACTGAAAATGAACATTGATCATTTTGAACAAAAACTTTGCACTAGAGTAATACATGGTTTTATTTTAGCAGATAAACTGAACTCAGACATTGATTAGATTGAACAGAAAACTTTTGATATGTACTTAAAAGGTTAGTTATTGTACATTCTGTCAAGATGAAAGTATTGCTTGAAAAAATAGCATGTTGAGTGTGTTCTTTCTAAAAATGCCTTAAGGTGCGCAAAAAAACAAACAAAACTTAGTACAGCTTCTAATGTGCGTTGTGTGTGTGTGTGTGTGTGTGTGTGTGTGTGTGTGTGTGTGTGTGTGTGTGTGTGTAAACTTTTGCATGTGTATGGATGGGAATTTTAAGTGAATATGATGATTGAATTTTAATTCATGATTTTGAAAGGTGTTTATATTAGTGGGTAACTGTTTGCTCAGATTTGGAAGCATAGTATACAAAGAGGATTGAATGGTCAAAAGTGTCTTTCTTGCTTGTTTCCAAAATCCAGTGCGTGATGGCGATACCGTCAAACATTATCGTATCCGGCAGCTTGATGAGGGTGGGTTTTTCATCGCTCGGCGGGTCACATTCCGTGCACTGTCGGAACTTGTGGAACACTACAGGACAGACGCAGATGGTCTTTGTGTCAACCTGAGGAAACCTTGCTCACAGGTAACTTGTCAGGGATGGATAATGATAATAATAATGATGAGGACAGTTTGTATAGTGCCCATCCTAACAATGTAGGCTACAGGGCACTTAACAAGTTTTAACAAATCAACATCTAAAATATATGCAGGACACACACACACACACACACACACACACACACACACACACACACACACACACACACATACGCATACACACACACATATACACGACACACACACTGGGACACAGTGTTGCACACTTACACTATGGATGTGGGTGAAGGAGGCGAATTGCTTCATTCTGTACTGCCAGAACTGCGACAGTTGCTATATTCAAGAAATGCACAAGCTCACAACTGCAGTATTATGTATGTTTGCATGTGTTTAAGTCTCCAGTTGAAGAATTTCAGTTTGGTACAGTGTTTATAAGCCTCAAACAAAGGGATTAAAAAAAACATTTTTTAGTCCTTGTCTGCAAGAGGAGAAGGTATAGCCATATAACACTCGTTTACTGTAATACAATCTTTTGTTTTAAGCGACACCTCACAGTTAAGACTCTGTAAATAAAGACTCCCACCCTTCTTTTCCTCTGTGTGTGTGTGTGTGTGTGTGTGTGTGTGTGTGTGTGTGTGTGTGTGTGTAACTATACTACTTACCTCCCAATGAAAACTTACAAAGACTCAAATAAAGGTTCAAGTTGTATGGATTTTTAATGGTCATTACAGAGCGTTTCATTTTGTAGCCTAGCTGTTCGTGTTCACTACTGAAGTGTACTGTTTGTTGGAAAGAAAAGTATTTATTCAGGCGCAAGATGGGGGCGAAAAAAAAGATTGGTGTCATCTGACATGCATGAAAAAGAGCGTGAGAAGAGAGAAAGGTTTTCTTGAAAGAGGGGTGAAGGAAAGTATGATCTACTAAACCCAAAGCAAATGAGGAGACAAGCTTTGATCTTTGTTTCCTGCTTGTCGTTTCTCAGAAATGAGAAATGAAATGTATAGTTTCCTTTTCCTCTTTTTTTGTTTGTTTGATACCTTGAAAAGGTGAAATGGAAAATGGATAGACCATCCCTAGTTCTATTCAGATTTTTCCTTTTGTGTCTCCTCAAGGATGCTTTAATAAAGTAAATGACATCACAAGGACATTCTTTTCCAGGTATGGCCTCGTGCATTCAAGGTTGAATAAGAAATAGTCTTAATAGGATATCCCATAGTGAGACTGAAGGGGGAATAAACTTCTCTGTGTTGCCATACAGTACACGGCAGAAGATGTTGATCTCTCTCCGTCAGGCGTATAGAGGTACTTATGGCCCTTGAAAGTCTTTGAAATGTGAAGCCCAGTTTCAAGAAGTTTGAAAGTCTGAGAGATTAATGAGAATCAAACATCTGGGTCGTGCTCAGAAACTTCAGGAAATTCGTGGTCACCTTTGTATTAGTTTTTCTTCGGGGAAATTTAGGAGAAGCAGGAAAATGTACTGGAAGTAATGATGAAGATGATAGACAGGATGACATTCTTAAAGGATGGTATTTATTTGTGTTACTAGTTAAGCAGAACTGTTGTTTCTTACATTACAATACAGGGTTGATAAGGTCATTAGATGTGGCCTTGAAAATCTGTCGAAACTCTTGCAGACCTGTTTACCCACATGATTTTGCCATATTTTATACACATGTTTAGTGAAAATAGAATACATGATTTTGCCATATTTTATACACATGTTTAGTGAAAATAGAATACATGTTTTTGCCATATTTGTACAAATGTTTAGTGAAAATAGAATACATGATTTTGCCATATTTTACACACACATGTTTAGTGAAAATAGAATACATGATTTTGCCATATTTTACACACATGTTTAGTGAAAATAGAATACATGATTTTGCCATATTTTATACACATGTTTAGTAAAAATAGAATACATGATTTTGCCATATTTTATACACATGTTTAGTGAAAATAGAATACATGATTTTGCCATATTTTATACATATGTTCAGTGAGAATAGAATACATGATTTTGCCATATTTTATACACATGTTTAGTGAAAATAGAATACGGCAAACTAAAAGATGATATGTGGGGAAAAATCTAGAGTCGAAGTTCTTGAGCTGTAATCACACCTGCAAGGATTAACCATAGTGGTGGTTTGGTTTGACCAAAAAGTGACAACTCTTGCTGACTTCTGCACGCGAAATGGCCTCAGGTTGTGTCTGCTTCTTCGACAACATGCTATGAAACATTAAAAAAAAAGACTAGGGAGTAAGCATGAGTTTGGACAAAAGTATGCTGATGAATTGGGTTTGAAAGTAAGTGTGTTAAAAAGAACCTATTTTTATCTTAGTTAATGCAAGATCAGGTGGTTAGTACCTAGAAGAATGCCCAACCCCCACCCCTGCATTTACAAAGATTTGAATTTTTATACACACTCTTTGTAAAAAAAAAAAAAATAAAGTGGTCATTTTGGTTGTCAAGTATATCACTGGCAGTTTTATGGTAAACAGGTCTGCTCTAGATTTTGGTTTGAAAAAGGATGTTGATGTTTCCCGTCAGGAAAAAAAAAAGAAAAAAAAGAATGATTTTGTGGCTGTTACAGGGTGAATTCAGTTTCCAAAACGGCCTATTGGTCTAGGAAACTGGATCTTACCAGCCGTAGCATCATGCTGAGTGAATTTCTGCTTTTGTTGATCAAAACAAATAGCACCTTCTCTGAAGTGAAGCCAAATTTTTACACAGGTGTTTGTTTTGGGTGTGACTTGTAAGCAGTCAGGTAGATGTTGTTTTTTGACTTTTAGTCTAATCGGATTTCAACAGTTTATTAATTTTCTTTTGATTTTGTGTCTTTTTTATTTTTTAGGATGAACCCTGTAAATGTTGACAAGTTTTTCACATACTTTAGCATGTACACTTATGTCATATTTAGTTTTTCAAGCATTTTTGTATTAATTTTGTAATCTTCAAAAACTGTCGAGTCTTGTGAAAGAGTCACATAAAATCAAAACACTTGTTGTTAGAACTGTCTGAATCCTGTGTAAACCTGAATTATTGGCTAGGCTTGTGTCTTTATGTTTAATATTTGCCCTGATGCAGGTGGAGAAGCCTCAGACGAATGGGCTGTCCTACAACACCAAAGACCAGTGGGAGATCCCCAAGAACTCCTTGAAGCTGATCCGCAAGATCGGCCACGGCCAGTTTGGGGAGGTATGGGAAGGTCTGTGGAACAACACCACACCTGTGGCCATCAAAACCCTCAAGCCAGGTACGTGAAGCACGCAGAGAACCAGTGACCCAATGACATAGCTGCCAACCCTTACGATTTTTTCGTAATTTTTACGAATTCTGAGACAGATTACGAAATTACGACTTGTGCGTTCATTTTCCGATTTCTGAATTTTCGCCAAAAAAAAAAAAAAAAAGCAACTGAATCAGTCCAAAGGCTTATCCACCTTTTAAAACCGGATGCATTGTAAAGCCAATTTGTTGATGCGCATGCGCAGTCACCCTCTTCTTCCATCAAAATGGCGGACAAAACACCTAGCACGGCGACTACCCCGCCATCACAGCAAGCGAAGAAGTCAAAGAAGCCCAAGGTGCAACAATGTTTCACCGCCAAGTACAAAGAAATGTTTGATTGGATTGGCGAGTCCCGACAAGGACCGCACTATGCCTTCTGTAAGCCATGCCGTGCTGACAACATTGCTCATGGAGGATCTTCCAACATCGGCAAGCACGAAAAGTCGGAAAAGCACAAACGGAACGCTGGGGAAGAAACGCAGGCTGTGAAGAGCACACCCAAGATAAGCTCCTGCTTTTCGACGCAGTCAGATACCAGCACCATACATGCTGAGGTAAGCTGGCACCGTTAATAGTTTTGCTTTTCACAAGACATGTGGAGTTTGGGAGGAGTAGCATACTTGTTGCCAAGGCCAACATGAAGGGAACTGTTACGAACAAAAGTTCTCCAGGGACTTTCTGCTCAAGGCAAAATCAAGCACAAGTGACACTGTGAAGAAGCCTGGCACTTCAAGTGAGAAGCCTGGCACTTCAAGGGAGAATACATGCTAGATAAACACTGTTAGGACTATCAGAGACCTGTGTACGTCAAAAGATGAGACAAACTTTTAAGCAGTGTATGTAATGTACTCTTGTGTGAAGTGCAAGTGTTAAATATTATGAACAGAAGTTTTTTTTTTAAGATACATTTTTGTGTGTGGCAAAATCAGCTACCGGTGAAACTGAAACGAACAGAACTTCCAAGTCAGAAGACCGCATGTCAGGTGAACATCTGCAGATAAAACATTCAAGGATTGAAGATGAGACAAACTAACTGAGCTGAGCATGTGAATTGTGATGTACTCTTGTGTTGGACTGGCTATCAACAAACAAGTTCGCAAACAAGTTCGCATGAAAGGTATGTAATCCACACTGATTTTGCTTGATTTTTTTTTCTTCTGAAGTTTCCAAGGAGGGAATGTATAGTAAACCTAGAGAATTATCTTTCATTTTTGTTCCATTTCCATAATACTTAAAAGCTTTACAATCTTGCTGAAAAGTGCAAAGTTTACTGCTTGGAAATTAAAAATGCTTCAGCTTCAGGGGGCGCAGCCCCCTGACCCCCACTTTTTTCAGGAGGGGGGTGACCCCCCTCCCGAACCCACCCCCCATTACTATTTCTGCATCTCTGAGGTTGGCAGCTATGCAATGAGAGAAAAAAGACGAGTGGAGTGGGGAGGGTGGGGGAGACAACGGGGAGGTAGAATAGAAAAGGTCTAATGAGAGACAATAGATCAGAGTCATTAACATGGGCTTGTGCATGCTGTTTACATATATGCACGAGGGTGGGGAGGGGTGGAGAGGGGGCTAAGCAAATGAGAGAAGAAACTGTTGAGTAAGAGACAAAAAATGAACAACATTACTAATTGACATGGGGGTGCATGTGCACGTCTTGTGTGTCAGACTGTTTGTGGGATAAATGTATTGGCATGAAATAATGATTATGGGTAAAATGTTATGAATCGGTTTGAGTAGGTGTATTATTGGCTCTAGCAACATGGAAGGTGAATATCTTCAAGAGCCGCAGCAGAATGAAGTAGGATTTTTCTGACTTGAGTATATTATTAATTGTTCATAATTTTCTGACTTTACTGTAATACAGGTTAAGCATTTTTAGTGTTCTATTTATTAGGAATTTTCTGATGCAATTGTCATATAAATTATGCATTTGATTTTATGTGTTACATTTTTTTGGTGTGCCTTAAATGGTGGTGTGCAAATTTAGTTCATTTCTGTCTCTCTGTGTCTGTCTCTCTTCTCTCTCTCTGTCTGTCTGTCTGCTGTCTGTCTGTCTGTCTCTTTCTCAGTCTCTCACTGTGTCTCATCTTTGATATCATGAAGTTTGCTTTTTGTGGCGGCCAGGTTATTAGAAACGTATTTTCATAGTTCAACACATAAGCGTTCAGGTTATGGTGCACCAGATGGCTTTAACATTCAGTCAGAAGAGGAGACTTTGATCAGTTGATGAGAAAGCTCCATATTGCCCTAATCTAGTGTGTCATTATGCAACTTGAATCAGAGAACGGGTTTAGGATGTAGGGAATCCTGTTTGCAGGCACCATGGATCCTAAGGACTTCCTGGCAGAGGCCCAAATCATGAAGAAGCTGCGGCACCAGAAGCTGATCCAGCTGTATGCCGTGTGCACCCAGGATGAGCCCATCTACATCATCACCGAGCTGATGAAGAACGGCAGCTTGCTGGAATACTTGCAAGGTCAGAGACGTGTACTGCTGCGGACAGAAAGCAGACGGTTGTTTGGTTGGTTGTGTGTATGTGCAAGTGTGGGTCTCTATGATGTTTTTGAAGACATTGTGCAGTACATTTATGTATTCAGTTTAATTTGTGTTGTCTGTACCCTTGCCGACCAAGAGGGATGTTTGTACAGAGATCTTTTCAAACGATCCTGAGGTAGACAGACAGACAGACAGACCTAAATGGATGAACGGATGCTCGGACAATGTATCGTGAAGGGCCTCTATTCGATGAGACTGTAAACTTGCCCCAATGAACCTACACTGAGGGGAGGGGGGGGGGGGGGGGGGGGGGGGTGAGGCCACTTGACTAGGTTTTATAACTAATCCTTTTTTTTTTATTGCAATCATGAAAAAAGCATCTTATCATTCACATAATTATTGGGATGGAGAAATGAAAGTACGTCAGAGAAAGAGAAGGAATAAGAAGATCCACCATCTGCCTACCACCCCATAGCACCTCATTGGCTTGGTGGTAATGTATCTTAGTTGACAGTCATTCATTGCAAGTTTGAATCATGGTGGTGACTTACATCTTTACTGCCCATTTTTGTTTCCCATTTGAAGGTGGTGTCATTCTGTTGGTGTTGGTGCAGTGTTAGCTAAGTCCCCCTGCTCCTGCCCCCCCCCCCCCCCCCCCCCCCCCCCCCCTCTTTTGGGATGATTATATCCTTTGGTAGGTGTTGATGCCGAGTCTGCCAGCTCGACATTATGAATGTGGTAAAACATGTGACCAGAGTGAGTCTGCTTGATCAGCTGGTTTTGGCTCCAGTGTGTGGTCGCTTGTTTTAGGACAAAATTCAAATCTAAACTCGTTATACTGTCTCATAAAAGTATACAATTAAGATTATTGATCCATTTATCGACGATACACTGGGTACAAACAGCAGAAAGATATCAGTGTATTTTAGCCATGACTCGATGACTCAGAACTGTGTAGAATGCAAAAACTTCTCATCATTACTGTGTTTTCTTTTATACATGAATGCATGTATGTTCAGGTGTGTGTGTGTGGGAGTATGTGTGTTTTGTGTGCCTGTGCACTAGACTGCACTGACCGAGTCACAGTGAACTATCCTTGCTGCACGAAGGTTTTGAAGATGCGGGGGATTTCTCCAATGGGCAGGCAAAGGACGCGTGCTGAAGCTGCCACAGCTGATCGACATTGGCGCCCAGATCGCCTGCGGCATGGCCTACCTGGAATCCCAGAACTACATCCACCGGGACTTGGCAGCCCGCAACATTCTGGTGGGCGACAACAACAACGTGAAGATCGCCGACTTTGGGCTGGCCCGAGTCATCAAGGTGGAGGCAGGGATCAGTCACTTTCTTTCTTCTTTTTCTCCCGTGTTTTGCTCTTTACCCCCCCTTCTCCCCCCCCCCCCCCCCCCCCCCCCCCCCCCCTAAACATGTTTGTTCTTTTTGGAACAACCCTGCTTGCTCTGTCGCTGTTTAGTTTTCTTCTTTTTGCAGAGATGCCTGGCAATAGAAGACTAGGTTTTCTTTGTTTCTTTGCTTATTTAATTAAAAGAAAGTAAACATACAATACAAAAAGTGAAGTTGGTTTAAAATAACCTAATGTAAAGACATTTTTTCCCTGCATTTGGCAAAAAGCCACATGTTGTAAGACAAAATTGCCACATCATTTTTCTCATTATGCGGTGACCTTTGAACTGTGAATAGAACAAAGTGAAAAGACATAGGATTTTCTTGCTTCCTTTCATGGCTTGATTTTGCTTTTAATTTTCATGGCAAAAACATTCTACCAACTAACAAAGTTCATAACAGTTGATTGAACTGTCCCTATTTCAATAATTTTTTGGGAGCTTTTTACTAATTGATTGGATTGTTTCATTTTTAAAGAATTTTCTAGCGCTTTTAACAGTTTTGCCCAGCTTTTGGTGGTGACATGTGGAGTAATGGATCATACAGAAATAAGAACGAAAATACTTTCGGGTTGAGAAAAGAAAGGTATGATAACGTGAGCTGTTACAGCTCAGTTGGCCTGCTAACTGAAACGTCTATTTGTTGTAAAGTGATGACTGTCCAGCTCGTATTTGTATAACTGCTTCTTGCCCTAAAAAAAAAGAACAAGTGGAAGCATACAGCAGAGATTTTTCAATGTCAGACGATTCTGGCAATACTTCCGAGTCACATAGTTAGGTATTCAGTCTTCAGTGCGCACTTGTTTGAAATTAGAACTTGCAGTACACACACGCACATGCACGCACGCACGCACACACACACACACACACACACACACACACACACACACACACACACACACACACACACACACACACACACACACACACACAGATTCTGGCATATGCTACCATCTTGAACATGGAGGTGAACACACTAATGAAACTGAGAGATAAAAGTGAATATTTTCAATCTGTAATGTAGAATTGACACACACATATGCATTAAAACAGATGCAAAGTAATACACATATGACAGCAATGATAATCTAATTTAATGATACACATTCAGTTTTCACGCAGATGACATGCAGTATTACTTTTTTTGTATGTAGATTTGAGGATTTTCATCTGCCAGTTCTGGAACAGAGAGAAGTTTGTGCAACTTGGTGGTGGTTCATTTTTATAATTGCTTTACACTCCCCAAGTTATTTTACCCCACATTTTTATAATTGCTTTACACTCCCCAAGTTATTTTACCCCAAAGCACAAGAATTGTGGTTAACATACAGCATTTGTTGGTGAAGTAGAAATAGAAATCTGGTAAACCCAAAGGTTAGATATACTCTAAAGAAAATTTAGTTCCCATGATTTCCGGAAACCACATTTAGCCTGTTGAGAGTGAAGTTTTTGGGAGTGAAGGTGGGGGATGGGGGGACATGCGTGTTTGAATTGATTTTGACATTGTAAGAAACCAGATGAAGATCCGTATGGTTGCCTGGGCTGCAAACAACCTGAAACTGAACTGTATTTGATCTATGACATGGAGCAGAAATGAAGATAATACTCTTTCAACAACACAGCATTGAAGTGAAAAGGCAAGTTATTGACAAAGGCAAGAGTTGGAAGAGTTTGGGTGTTGTTGGTTGTAGAAAGCACCGGCTTTGCAAAGAACATATCAAGACTTCAAATTTCAAATTCATACTCAAGATGAAGAGGGGAGTTCATACTTTTGTCTGAAATTAGATTCCTGAGTTAAAGGACTTGCAAGACTGTAGAGTTGGACAAAGTGTACATATAGCAGTGTGATTTTCCTTCTTTCTTTTTTTTTGCTTTTAGTTTAACTTAAACTTTTAACTTATTACAGGGGTTCCATTTATTGCAAAATTTTGCGTAATTATTGCGTTTTTCTGCCTTCCTACGCATTTTTTTTCGCGGCCGTGCGTTTAGCGACGCAATTTTCCCAGGACCCTGTTCTCAACCGCAAGCCTATGTCAGAGGGGCAAAACACGGCACAGACCTACAGCAGACTGCTTGACACCGCCAATTAGTGATAGTGCGTGCACATTTTACTCTGTGGCACTTGCTGACTTTTTGCTAGATCAAGGATGTTCCAAAACGCCTCATCCTTTCTCCCCTCGAAATAAAATGGAATCTTTCCCGCGTCTGCGATGGTGCCATCTTCCAATAGGAATACGTTATGACTTCCCACGCACACACGATCATCCCACGTGATTCTGGATGCCAGAGTGCGCCCATTGATGGGAACTTTACCGTGGTCACAGTGTGTAGGAATAATATCAAGGTTGACTGACCCGGCTTGTTTTCGCGGGCTTATTGGACAATACCATGCTGCTTGCCATGGAAGGCCGGACTCGTGTGGCACAGAAAACGCTTTCCTGCAGCGAGCTGCTCTGCACTTCAGCGGTGTTAAGGCGCGTGATTCAGAGCTGTTTTGACGGGAGTGAGTACAGTTTACTTTGTTACGCATTTTTTTCAGCGCTGACGTAATTTTTGCGGAGGCGTGCGTTTCTTGACGCAAAAACTAAAAAGTCAGTGGAACCCCTGCTTATTAACATGAACTCCCTTTTTATTTTCCAGTCTATCATACTCTTCATCATTCTCTTTTTTTTTTTCATTTGAATGATTAATTTCCCACTCTTATGCCTCTGATGTGTTTGATTAATGAAAAAGGAATGTTGTCCTCACTTATTGGTTTTGTTGTAGCCCAATCAAGTACACAGGACCATTTAGAGTCACTTTCTTTAACACTGTGTTTTGCGGCATTGTTCACCTTTACCCTGTGAGAGAAGACACTCAGTAGACAGACAGGACCTTTGTGACTCTTCCGTTGAGCTTCTCTCTGTCAGTAGATTATCTTCACTTGAGGGGGTGAAATGTGAATATTGTTTCTGCTTTGCATTTCACATACAGTTCAACAATCTTTTTGGTGCGCATTACTTTCAAAGCTGCTTATTCTGGCATCCCGTCCACTGCCGCTCCGTGGCTTGTCCCGCTGCAGCCTCAGTGCTGGTCATTCCCAGGGAGCAGTCAGTGTCAGGTTGTCCTGATGCAACCATTGAGAGGAGAGACTGCGCAGCTGCGGAGTCACTCCAGTGGTGTTCATGGTGCCTGTCCGATCCAGCGTACGCAGGACACCTTCCAAGCCCCTTTTGACAACCAGAATTGCTTAGTCATGGGGCCAGCATGAGTGAGCTTCCACCAGTTTGAGGGTGGCACCACGTCTGTTTATGTGGCAGTCCCCTTCAACTGGTTGATGCCATGGATCATGACACAAACTCACCAAGAACATATAGACGTAGAAAAGAAATTAAAGCAAGGTCATCATGAGAGTAGGGCCTACACCTAGATCTCGACACAAACTCACCAAGTCATATAGACATAGAAAGGAAATTGAAAAAAGATCATGAGAGTAGGGCCTATACCTAGATCTCGACACAAACTCGCCAAGACATATAGACATAGAAAGGAAATTGAAAACAAGGTCGTCATGAGAATAGGACCTATACCTAGATCTCCACACAAACTCGCCAAGACATACAGACATAGAAAGGAAATTGAAAACAAGGTCATCATGAGAATAGGACCTATACCTAGATCTCGACACAAACTCGCCAAGACATATAGACATAGAAAGGAAATTGAAAACAAGGTCATCATGAGAATAGGACCTATACCTAGATCTCGACACAAACTCGCCAAGACATATAGACATAGAAAGGAAACTGAAAACAAGGTCATCATGAGAATAGGACCTATACCTAGATCTCGACACAAACTCGCCAAGACATATAGACATAGAAAGGAAATTGAAAACAAGGTCATCATGAGAATAGGACCTATACCTAGATCTCGACACAAACTCGCCAAGACATATAGACAGAAAGGAAATTGAAAACAAGGTCATGATGGCAGGACCTGAGTTCCCCCTCCCCCATTTTTTTTTTCCGACGAGAATGATGAAGATGATGCAGCAAAGTTCTTTTGGTCAGAGATGGCAAGACAGGGCTGTACTCCATGCTTTATTTCATAATACATCTGGGCATCGGCCAGGCCGTATAATACAAACAACTGCAGTGTTGGTCAGGAAGTTTGAGTAACACTCACAGAGGCATCCATTGAGTGGATTAAACTCGACTGTGTGGCTCCTGTCTCCCCTTTGAACCCACTGCGAACTCAACTCCAGAGTAGGAGTAGGTCAAGGCTGAAAACTCTCAAAGGCAGATAGATGACTGTAGTGGGACTTGAGATCACCAAGCTGGAAATGGGTGACACTAGCCATTGCACCATAGCAGCCAGTCCCTACAAACCTTTTTTCATTCACTGCGTTTTCTGCCTGCCAGCTAAGAATAGAAAATTCATATCAAAGAAGTGTCTTGTCAGTAGCGTGTAATATGGAGTAAACAGTTGCTTTACAGTCAGTCACGCTCTGTCAGTTAAGTCAAAGAAATACTGTTTCATGCTAACAGATGGTGTGAAATGAAAGTAGGTTGGGTTTTTTTTGACACAATGAACCCTATATCAGTATGAAAGAAAATAACTTGTCATAAGTCAAAATAACTCGTCAAACTATTACTATCATAATTCACTTGTCATAAGTCAAAACATATCGCCGAACCATTACTATCATAATTAACTCCAAGGAAAAACTGTATAATGTTTGATATTTTTTCAGACTATGCTGTTTGTGTGGAACATGAAAACTTCATTCTTCATTTCATGGAAGGGGGTTAATGATATTTATTTTTCAAATAAGTCATGAAAACTTTACTCAATTTAAAAAAAAAAAAAAAGAATTGACAGTGAGCAGAGCAGAAAGAAGATAAAAGTGAGTGGCCAGGTCAATAAAACTGAGATGGATTTGTATTGTGGGAAGGGGCCATAGAAATTGGAAAGAAAAAATATATTAAATGCCAGGCATCTTTGCTGTAGTCTACTTTCCCCTGTCCTCTTCTTTTTAATTGTTTGAAATTGAATGTGTGTTGTGTTTTTTTTTATTATTTTTAAATTAGATGTGTGTGTGGTAGTTTATTTGTTTACTGGATGATTATGTGTTGTGTTGTGCTTTTTCTATACCAAAAATATGAGTACTGTTCTGAAGTAAGATGAAGCCAGAAAAGAAGCATGAGTGTATCAGTGATTGTGTGTACATGGCTTAGTCTTGACTTCTGTTTAAACCTTTTGCTAGTTGTAATTTTCAGATTTTGTTGTATCTTATCTTGAACTTTACCACTAACTGTAACTGCATGTTGATAGTCATTTTCAATTTTAGTGTGGTTTGTTTTTATCTCTTTGATCTCAGAGTGATTATGCAGTCTCACACTTATGCATGCATGCATGCACACACAAGCAAGCACACATGCGCCGCGCACAACACACACACACACACATGCATGATCATGTATACAAACATGCTCACTCTCTCACACACACACACACACATACACACACACACACACACACACACACACACACACACACAGAGATACACACACTCTCTCTGACACTTAAACGACAAAATCATCAATTTTGATAATTTGAGATATTTTTTGTTTGTTAATATCGTGATCGGTGAAGATGGACCAGATATGAATTTTGGTGTTCTTTGTCATTCAGCTGGGCATCTAAAGTTGGAATTGTCATTGAACTTAGAAGTATATTGCCAAACCCTCATTTTTTTCTCATTTTGTAAACTGTTACCAAAGCATACAGAAAATTAGAATACGGAAACATGTGCTATAGTGCGCTTTTCTCACTGGGGCTGTTTTATGGTGACGTGCTCTTCCCCCAGCAAGGAAAGCAACCAAAGTGTCGTATGGAAATCTTGGCAGAGAAATTACCCAGTGGAATGCAGTATTTTACATGGTTATGCTGACTGGCATATTTTTGTGTATCAGGTGGATATTGCAGATATTTACTGAGAAGAGCAGGTTTGTTGTTTGTGAGAAGTACCACTGACATGTTTGGCATGAGGGTGTTCTCATTGTCTGACATCTGAATTGTTGTTCTTAGACAGTTCCTAACTGCATCTTGCTTACAGAATGTTGGTGGATTCCCTCCCCAGACTTCATGTGCGTTGGTCTCATTATTCATGTGTGAAGTGGAGTTTAGCTGAGGAATGCAGAAGAGCTGGACTGTCTGTTGTATGGTGTGGCATTTATTGCTACCCGATAAAGCTTGCAATACATACAAATGGGTGGATGAGTTCGTGTGCATATACACAAACATGCACATTTTGTGTGTGTGTGTGTGTGGTAGCATGAGCGCCAGAAACAGCAGATGTACTAAGTTTATCTTTGTCCTATTTGTCCTTGTAAGACATTTAATTACAGTGAGAAAATGAATATAATGAGAATATAATGTTTTGTGTTTTTGTAAATCAGTATTGATTTACCAAATAAATAAACGGAAAGGAAAGAGATGAAAGATGCACATACACACGTGCAAAGCACAGAGCACTGTTTATCAGCGTATACATGAAAATTGGAAACAGTAATGAGAGAATGGTAAGGACAATTAAGAAAAATAAAAAAAAGAGAACCTTTGAGTACACCATTGAAACACCTGCAGTAGACTGAATGATTGTGTCACTACAGAAATATGCATGCATGCGCGATGAAGTTCTGTGGCTGTTTTAACTGACCCAGAAGATGAACTGGGGCATCAGAGGGGTGGGGATTGTGTGTCACTCACGAGGGAGATGTCTATGGGCTGTATGCTGGACAGGAGGATGAATATGAAGCCAGAGTGGGTGCCCGTTTCCCCATCAAGTGGACAGCACCTGAGGCAGCCAACTACAACCGCTTCACCATCAAGTCCGACGTCTGGTCCTTTGGCATTTTGTTGACAGAGACTGTCACATATGGCCGAGTGCCCTATCCTGGTAGGTTTTGTTTTGCAATCCCGCCTTCACATTTTTTTTTGTTATTTTGTTTTTAGGTGGGGGTGGAGGGGAGAGAGGGAAGGTGGAGGCCAGGGAAAGATGAGAGGTTTTGGGGACATTCTTATTTAAATTGAAGTGTTTTATTGTGAAGGTTGTTTCATAAGGATTTGTGCATTTGGTGTAACTGTAGCAATTACTTAAAAAAATTTTTTTATTGGTTTTGTTTGTTCAGAAATGTTGGCTGCTTGAAGAAAGACCTATTTTTAGGTTGCATAAAATAATTCAGTTTAGTACAGTGGAAATTAGTCCTTAAAAGCTTTAGTAGGTTGGTCGTGTCTGCCAACATTAAGAGTGACAAAAATGTGTGACAAGCCTCACTTTGTTTTCTGCTGATGAAGGAGAAAGAAATGCAGCAAGCTTTGATATTGTAGGCGTGTACAGGTCATATGATTATATGACAGGTATGACCTGCGTGGAAATGCTGCTCCAGGTGGTTGCATCCTTCGAAGGAGCCTATAAACCGAGGTTCCGTGCAACAATTTGCACACACGTAAAATTCCATCACCAGCTTTCAGAAGAGAAGGCCAGTTTGGCTGTTAATATGGATGACACGTTACACATAGCATGCACTCTACGTGAGAAATTGAAAGAATGAAGGAAGTAAGGGAATTGAGGGAACGATATTGACTGGACGATGCAGAAAACAACTGAATGAAGCACCAGCAGGCAGCTCTTCAGTCAGCACTGCCCAGGTAGGCAGCTCTGTTAGTATTATTATTATTGTACAATATAATTCTGTGACAGGTATGACCAATGCAGAGGTGCTGCACCAGGTGGAGCATGGTTACCGCATGCCCTGTCCGCCGGGCTGCCCCAAGGCCCTGTACGACATCATGCTGGAGTGCTGGCGTAAAGAGGAGATGGAGCGCCCCACGTTTGAAACCCTGCAGTGGAAGCTGGAAGAGTTCTTCACCATGGACCCCAAGGATTACCGTGAGGCATCATTCGTCAGATGAAGGACTGCAGCTTACAGCACTGGCCTCGCTTCCAGAAGCGTAGTGCTAGCATTTCAGTGTGTAGCTCGAGGATCTGCTTAAGCTGTTGATGAACAAAAACTTCTGTGCTGCTCAAGGACTTCTTTTGGGGGCCATGACTATTGCTAACATCTTGTGTGTGTGGTGACTAAAACATGTTGTGGGGACCCTTTTACAATGCTGAAAGACGGAGGGGATGAAGAGAACGTTGTCTTTCCATGATTTTGGCCATACATCTCCTTTCCTAGTGTTTGTTGTCGTTGTGGTTGGTGTTGCCTCTTCTTCCTGGATGTTGATTGTCGTCCTGCTGGCAGTGCACATGACCAGGTGCACATGCACGGAGAACGCCTTCGTGCTTGCAGACCTGGTGGATAATCTTCACAACAACACACCTTGTGCAGGCGCACAGGAGTCATTGTAAGCTTCTGTCATTTCATTTCCTGTTTTTCATTCAGAACTTGACAAGATTATCTGTGCTTCACTAATGACAAAACAGGCTTGTGGACGGGGAGGGTGAGGTGAGGGGTCGACAAATAAAGCACCAGTGCTTCATGGAAACTCGGCCTCTTCTACACGGTTCTTGTGGCTGACAAACTTGTTCCTGGCTCTGATCGTGCATCGGTTACCATTCATGAAACTTCAGAACCGTGTGATCCTTTTTAGAACCTTTGAGCGGCGCTGTGGAAGTGAATTCCTCGTCACCATTTCGACAAGTTCATGGACTGGAAACATTGGCCGAGATGCAGGTGATGAAATGAAATGGGAAAGAATGCCACGTTTTTCATATTTTTTACTCACCTTTTTACCACTGTCCACTACACTCCTTTCGACAGCCTTCCCATCCCACTTCTTCAATGTGCACCACGCCTCTCTCACAGAATTAGAAAAACAGAAAGGAGGGAAAATGTGAAATATTGACAAAAAATACATAATTTATGAAAAAGGAGCATAATTTGATGCAATGTGAAGATATGAAATTTCTCTCTCTCTCATAATTTGTTTAATTTGTTTAAGAAGAACAAAAAAGAAAAAAAAAAGAAAAAATAAGGAGGGAGGAAATGACACTGCAGCTGAATGTTGACTAGAAAATCAATAGCAGTGATCAACAATCTTTTGATTTAAGGATTGTGAAGGTCTTTTCAAACACATTCCACCACAGACAAGTTTAGCAGATGCAGATGGTTTAGGCTGAGAAAGGGATAGTGAGAAGATCGTCGGTCTGTCACTATAAGCAGTGATGACTGATGGCAGTACATGCGAGAGGACGGAAACTGTGAAAGTCTTCTTGCCAAGAGTCTGAAAGGTGATCTAAACAGTGACATCCCATCCTAGCCTTTAATTTCTCACCTGGACGACGTTTTCTGGCATCGGTAGTTCAAATTCAGAGGCTTGGATCAAGAGAAGATTTAAAATTATGTCACCCAAGACTCTGTTCCACTGGAGCCATTTGACTGAAAGTTTCTCCTCGTTTGTGCTCAGTGTGCATGTATTTATGTTATTTATGCTTCAAGTTCATCAACTTGTGACAGCTGGAACAGAAGTGAAGTGAGCGCTGTGCGAAAGGGTAGACATGGACTTCCACAATTTGATGCCACATTTTTATTGCTGTGTTTTTTTAAAATACATTTTTTTCTACATATTTTCGATGTGAGGAAAAAAAAAATTCTTGGTGGGGTGTCGTAGATGGCTCCATGAAGTGAATTTCACAACTGCCAGGTATAAGATTTTTAATTGCTCTTGCTGTGTGTGCGTGTGTGTGTGTGTGTGTGTGTGTGTGTACATTAGTTCTTTGATTTTATGACTGTTCTTGAAATATTTGGGGTATATGTGTGCATCCATGCACATATGTGTCTGCGAGCATGCGCCTGTTTGTGAGAGAGCTTCTGCTGCTTCATGTCAAAAGCAGGTTATAGTACAGTTCCATTATTTTTTTCTCCTGCAAGCTGTGTTGGTCAGTCTCCGCAGAGTGTAGTCTGTGAATGTGTGTGATGTGTACACACACGTTTAGGGTAACTAAGCAAGGAGCTTGATACATTGCTGGAATCCAGCAGATTTATGTCAACAGGCTCTGAGTGCATTTCCAGATCGTGTAAGTTGTACGCTTAGAGATCATCCTCGACATTTTCAGTGGTGCAGGGTAAGCATGATGATGTATTGATTTGCCCCGGAGACACCTCGTTGTTGCCATTTTTTGCGCCATCAAGCGTTTCTTTAATGAATTCCTAATCATGGGGCAGAAGTCAGGTGGTAGGTAGGGCTGTCTTGTAGTACTGACATGCTGCAAGGGGAGGGAACGTTATAGTCGACTTTTTTCCTTTTTGGTTGTATTTTGCTTTAAAGTTAAACATTCTCTATTGATCCTTTTTTTTATTTTTGTTTTTCTCTCATTTATCCACCTTGGTGGGATTTTTTTTTTTTTCACTCGGTACGATTTTGTTTTTGATTGATAGATTGCTTATTTCCCGTTCAACTTTCTTTATGGCACTACTTTGTTCTGATTAATTGATTGTTTATCAATAGTTGTTTATTAACAGTTCATACGTCTGAGTTTATGTTTTAGCTTCAGTCTGTTGCACTAGAAAAGATAAAAGACTAGAGAGACTGAGCGTTGCATGTATGAAGAACTTGAAAACGGGCTGCAGAAGTGAAGATGAGTATGACCGTTCAAGGTGGATGTACACTGTAAGTTATGGGAGCTTGCATGTGAATGCATGCGCGTGTGCACTGCTGTTGGTATGTAAGTGACGATTATAACATACAATTTTTGTTTTTAATTGATGTTTATTATCTAGGACCCGTTCATAGCGTCGTTTATTTATGAGGTTGGCTGAGTTTGTTGAATAATTTTCAGTTTAAAAACAAAAGTAATGATTTCTGTTAATTAGCAATGTGAAGTAAGGATCATGTGGTTCACAAATTCAGCATTCATTGTTGCTGTCACTTTGCAGAATATTTGGATGGCTTTCTGTACATTGTCAATGGACTGATGTAAATGAATTGTTCATGGTTCTAGAATGATGCTCTCTATATTTCTATTTGGGAGGATTTTTTTTTTCTTTTTTAATCATTGTATGCCCTCCACCTTTTCCATTAAGAAACATTTTTTTAATTACTGGTCGAAAGCTTTTCTTGCTTGTTTGTTTTTGTCCTATATTGAGATTTTTTTTTACATTAGATACCCAATATAATAATATATAATATAATATATAGATTGTTGAAATCTTGTTTGGTCTTTGATTATCGTTGCTTAAAATCAGTATAGATGATTTGTTTGCTAGTCATGATTTGTAAGAGTGCAAAGGAAAAAAAAGAAAAGAAAAAAATCAACAGCACCTGTTTTTTTGTATTGTAGAACTTTTTTCCCCACATAGTTCATCGTTATCGGTTTACCTTTTAACTTGACAGTTAGAATATATGTGTGATTCCATTAAGTTTGTGTTTACTAACAAGCTAGAACTGCCAATATTAGATCAGTAGGTTGTGTCTTGAATCATGTGTTTTAAAACATTGGAGAACTTGTGCACTCACCTGTGGGAGCAGTGAGGATAGCCACCATGTCATGTTTTTTTTGTTTTTTTTTTAATATGGTCATGGATGATGCTTTGAAGTTGTGTACAGGCTTATTGGCAAGTATTTCACCAATGTTGTACAGACGTTTTGTTGTTGTTGAACTATTAACCCCAGTCTTTGGTTGTTTTAACATTTGGTGTAGGTTCTTGATGTGACGCTACCAGGCACCACCACCACATGGGATGGTAAATGGAGGACATCCTGTAGACATAGATTAGAAGCTGTGGCCCATATCTGCAGCACATTGTTGCACACAAGAAGACACATTTCCTTTTCTTCAAATCAGTACAAATGACAACAGAAGTCTTTATTCCTTATCATCTCTTCTGAGGTTCAGAGGAATAGACAAGTGGAAAATCGGGATCTGTCGTTTATTTCTGTAACCAGGTACAGAAGGGTGTAATGTGAAAAAAACATGCTGCCATACAATGAAAGGATGTAGCAAGATCTCTCTGACCCCTTTCCCCTCCCCTGTGCACCCTCTCAGTGGTTCAGATAAGTTCCACTGTTTTGTTTACAAAGCGTGTGCATAGAGTTTGTATCATGTCTGTCGCTTTGATCCTCGAGTTGTTTTGCCTGCCAACACAGAAGTCATTGAACTGTTGTGATGTCATCTTTCAGATTTTGTGCACAACTCCTTGATCCATTTGACACTACCTGAGTTAGTTATGACAGGATTTCGACGATATCTGAAGTCCCTCGTGTTGAAGTGGTGATACCCTGGCGACATTGTTGAAAGTTCTTTTAAGATCAACTTTTATTTGAAACTGTTTGAAAAGTCCTTGTGATGTGTGCTTTTCCAAAACATTTTGTTAGAAGGCGAATGTATGTACAAATTTCCCATTATCCATGAAAGCTGTTAAGGACAAAATGGCAGTCAGGGAAGAGCTGTTTACTATCAGTGTCAGAAGCTATTTTAGATTTGCTGGCAAGTTGGTCCAGGTTGTGCTTTGCTTGGCAGCTGACATTTTCAGACTGGAGACATCAGTGTAATAGTCCTTGAAGGATAACTGGGGTGCAAAAAAGTCTGAAAGTGTGGATCCAGAGTATTGTATGAACATGTCTAGGAGAGAATATTCAGTGGTGGAGAAGAGGTTTCTGTTTGTGATGCGATGAAGGAAGTTATGAAGCAAAATGGGGTAATCTAGACAATACTCGTCACAACTTTCTCTGCACATAATAATTTTCCTTGGTAACCAGTACCCCACCGACTGTCTGAAGTAAATCATTTGTACCACCAGAAGAAAGGGGAGAGAATGAGAGTCGGTTTTGGTCACTGTAAGTGATACCTATACAGACTTATTTCTCAAGAACGGTGTTTGGCAGAAAGTTTGGTTTAAAGGGGCTTTTACCATTGTTGAGAAGATGTTGCTGAATTGCGCAAACTCTGCAAATGGCTTTTTCGTCCTTTCCACCAGAACATTCTTTGAGAACATCTGAAATCTTGATGCCAAGTTTTCTCCAGTGTATATATAGAGCTGTATGGGGTCCAGAAGTGTCTCCTTCATGGTAGATGGTGAACAGAATAGGAGAGAGGAAATGCACTTGAGGGGGTTCTGACAGTTGTGTGGAAAAAGCCTGCCAGGTGATTGTTCCTCAGAACAGCCACAGTAAGCACTGTTGTAGAGGGCTGCTGTGACGTGGATCAGGTGGTGCTCATTTAACGTTACAGTTCCTTGGGACCTGGCACAGATTTTCACAATACACGAGGTGAACGACTTTCTTAAAGTCAAACTGAAGGTGCCCAGGGAAATGTAAAAAAAAAGAAAATGAACCAGTATTGATGTCAGAATATTTCATGATGGAGGATCAAATCATTTCATGATAGAGGATCAAATTTGGTATTTTCTCCTATGATGGCAGAACTTGTTGATGAAATTACAGTGGAATGCAGGGCTCAAAGTTGTGCTTTTGCTTTGTTAAAACTGGGAACAGCGAACAGTTTGGCTCTACGACATAAAGGAGACACCAGGCTAGCTGACTTCATCGTTCATACATGTTTAATCTTGTGGCAACATCTGCATCTTTTGCCTTTTTTTAAAATTTATTTAGAGGAAACCCAATCATAGTCAAAATGAAAAAAACAAAAAAACCCAGTTTGAACAATCACAGGCACCACCATTTTAACTGTGTATGATACCATTTACATTACAGGCATCTGTACTAGTTTCGCTTTAAATTGTGGTGCGACAGTCAAGCGTTTCGTACAGATTATGCCAGCACTTGTAGAATCGTTGTGTCATTTACTGATGACCTGTTGTAGAATGGATCTTGGTTTGATAGTCCATGTCATTTCAAATCGGAGTTGACTGTTTTTGCTAGAGATAGAATAGAATGCTTTACCATTCTGGTCGACTTGATCATTTCACAAAGCCACTTCCTTTGTCGAGATGCAATGCCAGACACTTCTTCCCATCTCTAGGAAAAAGGTTTTTCAGTATGGAGAGACTTTGTAAACAAGTTGTTTATATACAGGTTTGTGAAGTCCTGCAGCCAGCTGACTCCATGATCCCCATTTTAGCCTCTGAGATGGCAGATCGGACTTCTTAATGTATAATTATGTGTAGCAGTTGCTGATCGATTTGGAGAAAGAAAAATATATTCTGTAAATAGTAGTGTTCATTTAGAAAAAAACCCTAACTAAACAAACAAAAAGAAAACGAAGAATATTGTATTCTTTAAAAAGTAGTATTTATTTTGAAGAAAAAAAAAGAAATTAGTGTATTCTTTTTGGGAAAAAAAGTATTCATTTTAAAAAAAAGAGGAAAGAATAGAATCACAAAATATAGGAGAATAGCTTTGCTCTTTCGTTTGGGTTCTTGTTTACTCGGTGACAAGAGTATTTTGGTGCAGAAGCTCACACAAGCTGGCAAGTTTTCTCATTGAACAGCTAAGAATGACTTAAATCTGTAAGATCTATGTAAAGTTTGTTCATCTGGTGTTAAGCTGCTTTACTTACTGGGTGCTTCATGTTAATTGACAGGTCATATTTGACCAGACAAAAACAGAAGAAAAAAAGAAAATGAAAGCAGAGAACTCCAGTGGCAAAGATATTATGGAAGACACCATCTGAAAGCCATGAAAAACACACTGTTGTTAATGTATTTTCACAGATTTCTTCCTAGATTTTGTAGAATATTGTAAATAGGCTTGAGAGCATAGATCAACCGCAGTCCATCTTTTTTGTGTGTTTTTAACAGCATATGAAGTTGTTTTGTGCTTGGGGCATGTCTTTGAGAAGCTGACTCTCGATGTTTTCTGGTATATGTGGTGGGATATAGATTTGTATATAAACATATTAATACACAAGACAGATTTTGTGGGTTGTCAATGATTCAGATACAGACAAGATATATCCCCCCACCCCCATTCCTCCTCCCAAGTTCAGCCTCTACACCCCTACTGAGTCAGAATGAAGACTCGACTTTGTCTTCTTTGAGACTTGAGCAAGATGTTGAGGATCTTGTGTTCACTGGCCAAACTTCAGACCACTTAGCCAACATTTGTGCAGCGCTTTGTATGTCTACTGGTGTGCATTTGAAGTAATATTCGCTAAAATGTAGAAAGATTCTTTTCATATTTTCCTCTTATTTCAGGCAGTTCAACTCATTGCTGTATATACTTAAGGAGATTTGTGTGTGTAAGTATCAGTTTGTTTGTGCCAGTAAACACACAATTTACCATTTTATGGACATTTTAAAGATATTTTATACTTTTTCCCCCCTGTAGATGGGATAAGGATGCAGCAGATTTTTTTTTATATTTTAGGGTGTACAGTATTGACAGAAGTGATGCCCATGTTAAGTAGTCCCAAACCTGAACTCGACCTCAAACCAACAGTACAGTTACATTCATTGATCAAGGTTTCACACAGTTCTTTTTTCCGTCTCATCTGGTTTTTGTGGGAGAGATGGAAAAAGCCAGGATCTATTTAATTACAACATTAGTTGTATGTGGGAAAAAGACTATTGTTAGCCTACATGCTTTAACAAAGCACAATGCAGACATTTTCACACACAAGTGCATATGCTTTTTCACTGTTAAAGATACAACAAATAACTATGATTTTAGCCAGCTAGTTACACTTGGCAAGAGAGGGATAACTACAGACTCCTTGTAGCTGAACATGCTACAGATGTTTTCTGTGAGAAATGCATTTGTTTCACGGACCAGAACGGAGCAAGACTGAAGGGTATTGCTACAGAACTCATGAACAAGGGTAAGATTGAAGGACATTCACAGAACTATGAAGACCGAAAGAAATTGCTGCATCAGAAAGTCCAGCTTGGCAGTCAGCAGTTATGCAGACCATCATGCAGGCAAAAGCATACCCATGGAAAGTGTGCGCTCCTACACTCATGTGCACTTGACACGCACAGAGAAAGGTATGGGGATTGATTCACATGCACTCACACACCTTTGAAACATTTACACCCACACATCTCTAGGAAACTGATCCACATGCACTCACACACCTCTGCACCTGGCTCTGTGTGGGAAAAGGAAATTACAAGCACATGTTGGCCCACCCTTTGAGCAAGCATTTTTTTCTTAAAAAAATTTTTTTTTTTCTGAAATCAATCTTAATTGACGTGTGTGAGACCAACGGCTAGCAAACGAGCATACACTGCCGTGCCAGTAGCATGAGCAAAAGTCATCGGAAGTTGTGTGCCTTTTGTTTTGTTTAGAGAGCAAAAGTTACTCTGTGTGTGTGTGTGTGTGTGTAACACATTCATCATAATTATTTTGTTTTTATGAAATAAAACTAGCTGGTGTGAGAAAGGTGACCATCAATTGCATGTGGCTCATCGACCACATGTGAATTACAATTGTAACATTTTTCTCCGAGTGAAAGTAAATGGTAAAGTGAATAAACAAATAACAAATCTGAAAAAAAAAAAAACCCACCCCACAGTATAGCCTATAGAGTTACTAATTTCTTAAACATCACCAACAGACCCCATCAATTATCCTTGTTTTTCAATTTTCTGAGCAGGCAACCATTTCCAATGATTAGTATGTAAAGGTAAGTGCAAAAAAATGTTCATATTGTAGCGTGATACTTATTTAGGGATGGGAACAAACTTACTAAATGACGCTTACTAATCAAAGTCATGGCGTTTGTAGCCGATGAACTGGAGTGATTGGCTGGCGAGGGGAAGCCAGTGCCGATTTAATCTGGAGGGATGCATGAAGAAAAAGAAAATGGTCCTTTAAGAACGAATAGCAGCTGGAAGCATGATTTTGAGCTCATGGTGATTTTGAGCTCATGGTGCAAGTTTGACATGAACAGACTGCTGTAGGAATGTGAACAGTTTAATTGCATTTTTGTCCCTCATGCATCACGCTTCTGCACCCTTCAGCGATGCTTATTTCGTAAGGAGTGAACCTGAACCCAATCTTTCATCAGAAAAGACAGTTCTTTTGTTCCTGGTGAAATGATAGCATCGTTCAAATGGTTAGAAACGTGGGGTGTCCCAGTGGGAATGCCGAGGGCTTTTTCAATATTAACTGTATACCCGTATTTCACAGATTCTGTGCTGGTAATTTCCTCTTCACTGTCACTCCGTTTGATTCTGCTTTCTTGTGTGTGTGTGTGTGTGTGTGTGTGCGCGCGCGCGCTTTACTGTCGCCCAGTCTTTCTGCCTTTGTAGCCGACTGACCTGTCATTGTTTGAGGAAATCTTTGCACTGTTTTCACTTGGTAGAATTTTTAACATGCCAGCATTTTTTTTTTATTGTAATGTGTTGACAAGGTACTGAAAACACACACACTGTTAAGAATGGGCACTGGGTATCCATTCTATAGCGTTTATAAGGGAAATTTTCCACTCGCCCCCTCCTGTCCACACACTCTGATGAAGCCTGTACAGAGAGGAAAGAACGAAGCCCTTAAAGAGCAGAATATAATAGTTAAGAGTTTAGGAAAGGATGGGGATGTGAGAGGGGTGGGGGCAGGGTGGATGTTGTAAGTTCCACTGAATTCACTCCAGTTCACTCCTCGTCATTTTGTACAGTTGACGGCGCCTCCACATGATCACCTTGTGATGCCACACGATGGGCATGCACAGTTAGCAACCACTTTTGCAGTAGTAGAGTGCAATGTGTACATGGTTCCCAGTTTGTGAGCTATGATGGTTTTGTTTCGTTCCATTTGGTTCTCTCTGTATGCTGCCTGTGTTGAACTGTCGTACATGGTTGGGTATCGTTTGTTACATGACAATGTCAGCAGTCTGTCTGGGAGAATTAAAAAAAAATTTGTGCAAAACCAGAGACAGGAGTATGTGTTAATTGAGTGTATGTGTTAATTGAGCGTATGAATGTGGATGAACATGTTTGGTCATGTGCATGATTATGTGAGCATGTGTCTACTAGCCAACTAAAGCTGAACTCGTTTTTTCTCAGTTCTTAAACATGTTTTATTCACCGTTTTCCTCCATTCAAACAACCTCAGTTATATATGCACAACAAACAATTGTTCTGTTCCATTAAAAAAAAAGAAAAAAAAAAAGCACAATGTACAGTACAATAAACAAACTCCTGTGATCTATCCAAAAGCTGTATGACACAGAATTCATAATTTCACACAATCATTCATTCATTCATTCAGTGGTCCTCCTCATACTTACTCTACACAATGCACTGCAGATCAGCCATTCATTTTCAGATCAAATTTTCTGCTTCATCTTCTTTAACAAGTTGACATGATCCATGGCTGCTTTTCTTTTCCTCTGAAAACAGACAGGAAACACAAATACCACTAACGTTAAGCTTTTAAGATACTGGCCGTTCAAGGCTCTACTAATTGTTCACCAACATTTGTTGCATGCACTTCCTTTCACTCCATGCCAGTGAACAAGCGCAGTATTTCATATGATATGGGAAGCTAATATCACCCACGCAAAATGCTCCATCCCTGCAAGCGGTCCTTACTATTGTAGCTTTTGTGCTTATTACTGTAAGCAGTAGCCCTGCACTGTTGATACCGTTTGAGAAAATGTTTTATATCAACATGTTCAGAGATGTGATGTTATTTGAAAGAGCTCGGAATAATTTTTTTTTTTAGGAGATGCAAAAACTAAACAAAAAGTGTTCCTTCCGCATTTTGTTTTGACTCAATGTATAGGCCCACAGTTGACAACAGTTACCTCTTTTCTTTTATGTTGTATTTATTTCAAACTTCGGAACAAAATTACTGTTTACTTCAATATTTTAAAAAAAAACCCAGCTACAAGCTGATAAGAAAAATGATCCCATCCTCGCAAAAAAAGAGGTGCTGGTTTACTGCTAATCCAGTAAGTTCTCTAAGTAAGTGCATGCAAAGTTGTTTTCGTCTTATGAAGGATGATGTGCCTACTGATGTAATCACCAAAGCCATGATGTCAGGAGGGAGGCACACTCTTAACGTTCTCCCCAAAACGATTTATCAATACTGCTTCCCTAAAGTTGGCACCTATGAAAACAAACACAACAATGTAAGCACAATGGTTGAAAATTGTGCATAAAACAATTCTGACACTCTTCCCTCCCACCCATCCCTCTCTCCACCACCAACTGATATGTAAACAATACTCGGTATTGTTTATTAATCATGCAAGTAACAGCTACAGCTTCCAGTCATTAAAATGTCAGCTTTTGAGCTTAAAAAAAATGCAAAAGATAGTATAAGGATTTTTGTTTGTTTTCGTTTGCTTGTTGGTGTTTTTTCCCCACATTTCTCTTTAAAATAAAAGCGCTAAGTGCTGCTTGTCAAGTAGGGAATATTATGAAAGCATCTCAGCAATTACTGAGAAAAAAAAAAGGTTAGAAAAAATTTTTTTGGGAGGCAATAGGATGACAATGTGTTAAAATTATGTTGGTTGTTTTCTTTTTACAACAGGGCAAAAAGAAGAAAACTGAAATCAGTCTCTGTATCCTAACCTTCCAAAAAAAAAATTGAATAGCGACAAAACTTTATGTGACACATTCACATATTTGATTTGGCACGGTGACTTGAGTATCAATGTGCAGGTTTGAAAACTGTAAACGGCACAGGACATACGGGACATAACACAGGCTGAATTCTGCTTTCTTTCACCGTTGCCCTACTAAAATTCTATTTACAATATCTTAATGAACTGACATAACAAAGAGCAGAAAAAATATAATCCACAAACATTCCTACTTAAATTTTACTTCTTACCAGCTACTTAAAAAGAGTCATTATTATTAAATACAAAAGCTATCATTGACCAATCCAGGCGCAACTTTTCACACCAAGAACAGGAAAAAAAAAAATAATAAAAAAAGAGAAATTTGCAATCGACTCACCTGCGGTGTTCCCACCACATCAATCTCGGTCGAGTTTCTCCTGGTCAAGGAGGTGTCTTCCACAATCTCGTCCCCCATGGTGCCCAAGTTGGGAGTGATAGACGGGGACTCCAGCTCCGAGGCCAACAAACTGTCCTCCTCTGCCGCCGACACGTTGGCTGTCACCGTGGACAGCGAGGGCGTGGATGTGTTGTGAGCCGTGGTGGTGCCCCCTGAGGCCGGGTGGGGGGAGGAAGCGGGCATGCTGGCTGGTATAGGGGTCACCGACTGCTGAGGAAATGAACAGGGAAGATGAGAACCTGACATGACATGCTAACACGAATGTACACACTGATGCCCAAACACGCAAGCAAACAAACGCACATACAGTACACACACACATGAAGCATGTTGGCCGAGAATAAAAAATGTTCCAAGAAATGAACAAACGTTTTGAGGAACCTTCTTCCCAAATAGGATTTACACTGAACTTTCATTTTCAAATTCCAAAAATGTCACCTAACCTTTTGTGACCATGCTGATTATTTCTGATACACCAAATTATTGCTAACTTGCATTTTTAAACTGTATGATTTTTTTTTATTTGTATGTAAAAGGAACAGGCTGATGTAAACCAAAAAAGTGCAAGAACGCAATTTTTTTTTTTGTCCAAACAAACAAACATTTCTCACTTTTCTGTAGCACTCCGCTTCCCCATCCTCTACCACGCTCAACTCTTTCAGGCTTTCAAAACATGGTTATGCTGTTGGTCTATCCAATCTGACAAAGTGTCCCCCTGTCTGCCTAAAAATTCACAAGTTAATAAGACCTTGAAAATGCCACTTCCTTTCCCTGTGCCTGAGCAAAGTCTCCAAAACAGGGGAATCGTTATCAAAATTCACTAGATCAAGCATTAATGTTAAAAGACCAAACTGTGAAGTTTCTATGTATGAACCTGAAAAAAAAACTGAAGGAAAAAACTTGGCCAATGAATAAAAACTGTCCCATAGTGGCCAAAATATAATGGCAAAAATCTTGCTTCATGCATATCAAGGTAATCTGTTGGGATTAGATCTCTTTGTGAATGCTCTCTCAGTTGAACTCAATGACAGGCACTGAAAAAAACCAAAACAAAGTAAAAGGAGATATTTATACGAAATGACCATCTTTATGTAATATATACACGACGCAAATCTTTTAGTATGTTTACTTATGAAATGATTTTTCATGTGTGAAACTTGTATATTCTTGCAATTTGAAAAAAGAAGATTATATCATTGAAATTGAAAAAGCAAGCATGTGTGAAAGATATGTATATTCACATAAGAATGTTGCTAATATCCATCAGGAAATGCAATCGGACAATTAAGATGATTTTCCCATTAAAGTAATCTTCTCTTCATCACATAAACACACTCAATGCTTGATCTTTCACTTACCACAAGTTTAATGGCCTCTCAAAATGAGAACTGCCTTCATTCCTTCAACTTGTTTGGTTCAGGATGCGCAATGCACTGACTTTACCATTAAGGTTCAGGATGCGCAATGCACTGACTTTACTGTTAAGGTTCAGGATGTGCAATGCACTGACTTTACCGTTAAGGTTCAGGATGCGCAATGCACTGACTTTACCGTTAAGCTTCAGAATGCGCAATGCACTGACTTTACCGTTAGGGTTCAGGATGTGTAATGCACTGACTTTACTGTTAAGGTTCAGGATGTGCAATGCACCGACTTTACCGTTAAGGTTCAGGATGCGCAATGCACTGACTTTACCGTTAAGGTTCAGGATGTGTGCAATGCACTGACTTTACTGTTATGGTTCAGGATGTGTGCAATGCACTGACTTTACCGTTAAGATTCAGGATGTGCAATGCACTGACTTTACCGTTAAGGTTCAGGATGTGTGCAATGCACTGACTTTACCGTTAAGGTTCAGGATGTGTGCAATGCACTGACCTTTCTGTCAAGGTTCAGGATGCGCAATGTGACTGACTTTACCGTTAAGGTTCAGGATGCACAATGCACCGACTTTACTGTTAAGGTTCAGGATGTCTGCAATGCACTGACCTTGCTGTCAAGGTTCAGGATATAATTCACCGACCCTGCAGTTAGGGTTTTACGTGATGCACTGACCTTGCTGTTAGGGTTCAGGGTATCATAGCGGTGGCGCAGCATCTGATGATCATAGTCACATGAGGCCAGAGCCAGCTTCAGCTCATACAGCAGCACAATGTCCTGCCGCAGCTCATTGAAGTGCTGCACCATCTCCTCCGTCGGCATCGGGTTGAACTCTAGCATTGGTACACAAACACACGCACAAACTTAGTTTTGAATCTGCATGTACACTAGAAACATCCTGACTTAAGAATCTTATTAAAATGAACCCCCCCCAAAAGTATGTATTCTATAAACACCAAGACTTAAGAATCGTAACGAAATGAAGAATTTACGCAACTGTGTAAAATGCATAATGACTTCATCTTAAATTGTGCCCTATAACTTGCATTAATTATTGCAGTAATATATTTTCAGCCTCAACAAAAGGATCTGGTGTAACTGCTATCCTGATAATCTGCTGACAAGACATGAAACAGTAATAAAATGCTCGCATTACAATTCATCACACCAAGCTGCTTCCAAATTTACTTTCAACTACGGCCAGTTTCTGAGCATGGCAAACACTAGTAAAGCTGACCTTCATCACATCATAGAGGAAGCTAGTATTCAATTGTTTTCTCAACGCTGATTTCCCTCAGTGGTACTGACAAGCATGGCAAACAACAAACACAAGAGATGCATTCACCTCTTTTTGTCTCGACTTGCTGATTTGTATCTATTGAATTTTTTCCCTAACGCACTGAAGTTTCCCAAAACTCTCCCACTTAAAACTATCTCCCTTTACAGATTTGTTTTCCTCAAAGCATTCTACCATCTTTGGGTAGACCGGATTTACCTCTATCAAAGGTTTCCTCCCTTTGAGGGCTTGTCTTTACGGCTGTCTTTGTCAATGCTACATTTACTTCCCTTTACAGAGTTTTGTTATTTTTTTCAAAAACATTTATTTTACCATCTTTAGTCTACGCTTGATTCATGTCCCAACAAAGATTTCCTTTTAACGATTTGTTTTTCTGGTACTTTTTGCTGTCTTTGTCAATACATTTTGCGGTCTTTGTTGACACATGACTGATCTTCCTTTACAGACTTTCTTTTTCTTTTCTTTTTTTTTTTGAAGCATTTTACAATTTTTGTGTATGCTAGGTTTACTTCTTATCAAATACTTCCTCCATCTAAAGACTTCTTTTTCTGGAACATTTTGCTGTCACTATCAAAGCTACATTTATCCCCCATTATAAACCTGTTTTTAATGGCGTGCATTGCCGTTTTCTGTCGATGCTAAACTTACCTCCCTGAACACACTTTGTTTCTCGGAAGAACTTTGCTGTCTCTGTCAATGCTAGATTCACCTCTCACTGAAGACTCTCTCCCTTTAAAAACAACAACTGACTTTTGAAGGCTTTTGGGAGGCTGTTACAGAAAGGTTCCACAATATACCACAATACCTGGCAGACCATGTCCATGTCCAACTCACAGACATGGGCAAGGTTCATTTTGGTGAAAGGTGTTTCTGGGCAGTGCCAGGCCTACATGCCAGAAATAATAACTCAACTGATCACAATGACGCTGGATGAGTGAGAAACCAAGGGTGAACTTTTCCTTTACATTTTGTGTTCATAATCATGCTGTTTCCAAGACGAAGACCCTACTGTTCTTGGAAACAAACAGAAATTAACTCAGTTTGCCAGGCAAGTAAAATGAATCAACCCATACAATCCTCAATCAAAAAACAAAATTACAGCAACTTACCAATCCCAAGTTCTTCCAGAACCTGTTCAATGGCCTTCAATTTCTTCTGACCTGTTGTATTTGGAAGTTTCATCTGTACAAAACACACACACACACAAACACACGCACACGCACACACACACACATGCATGCACATCTATTACAATCAGACAAGAAAGAAACAAAGGATTTCTTAAATTTATCTCTCTCAACTGTAAGTGGACACAATAAGCACTAATATAAGTATGACTACCATGCCAACCACTTACAAATACACAATCATCATCATCATCAATATCAACCCCCTACCCCCCAAGATCTTGTGTGGCACTACTTGAATTGACAATCCCCCTCCTTCCTTCCTTGACTATCCTCTACCGCTCACTGGGAACTGTCAAAGGTCGTACTTGTCTGCTCCTGGACGTTGTCCTCACATCTCTTTCTGTCTGCCCTTCCTTCTGTATGGCTGGATGATTAACTGGTGCGACCAAACCATTTCAGTTTCATTTCTTAACTCTTTCATCCCTACAACCCTGTTTTCCGGTTTACTGAAATCGTACTCTTTCTTCCTGCAGCCCGGAAAACCAGGAAGCACAAAATCCCTTCTTTCCTTCCTGCAGCCCGGAAAATCGGTCCTCGCAGTAAGCACTTCGAACTTTGCGCGAGTCTGCGTCATTGGTACACATCATTTCTCCCTGACTGGGTCGCTTGTGGGGCAGTGTTTATGAATGGAATGGATGCCAGACAGCCTCTACAGCATGGGAAAGTGGTCGCCACTCTTTCTGGCCGGTTCACAACTGCATGGCAGTTCTCGCTTTGCACTTCTTCCCTTTTTCTCTAACTCCAGTAATGAAAGTAACACTTGTATTATAAGAATCTAGGAACAAGGGGAAGTAATGGTTCATAGAAAAGTAGGAATGAAAGAGTTAACTGTTGTCAGCAGTCTTCAAAGGGGCCCAATGACAGCTTGAATTCTCTTGCACTCTTCATCATTAGTGACATGGTGATTGTAGGACATGTGTAGGATTTTGTGGTAGCATAATATTTCAAAATCCTGGATTTTTGTTTTGTTTTTGTTTTGGGAGATCTGCTGTAAGTGTCCATATTTTGCAAATACGACTGATATCACTGGAGCACAGATCATTCTCACTCTGGATTTGTGCAGAAAATGAATATGTAAGCCCAGACATACATGACAAACATGCTCATCTTATATGCAATCATGTACCCATCTTCATTTTCCTCTCTCTCTCTCTCTCTTACTCTCTCACATAGTCTGTTTATGTAGTATTAGAAAGGGAAGTGAAAAAAAGATTTCCTAAACGTAGAGATCTCTCAGCTGTAAGCGGATGTAAACATATAACAAACATAGCCACCACAGACATTCACACAGTCCATGCTGATCTTCTCACTTGTGTGTACAAATGCACACACATGCATCCTACACACAGACATAAATATTCTCACAGATACAACAAATGCCACACAAAATCAACATACACATGAACTGCAAACACACACACACACACACACACGCACACACACACGCAAACACACACAAATAACCCATAAACAACTGCAACAGCACACACACACACACACACAAAAATCACAAATGTTCACACATACCCTCTGACTTCTAAGAGTGACCCCCGACTGTTTGAAGTCTGGGAACTTGATTCCACCAGGTTCAGGTGTCGCCTGAAACAGTCACAGCTGCCATGTTTCCACGTCCTCCAACAAAATCACCACCCCACTTCACAGTCTCTCTGTTCTCAACGCACCCTAAACGTGTACTTCCTCTTTGCTTCGATACATGCGAGAAAGTATGAACTGTGCGCAGTCAGCACACTCTTCAAAGGCAGTGCGCAGTCTGTATGCTCTTCAAAGGATGGCACAATTCTAGGTGGTAAAATATAATGACAATACATTAATCTAGAAGTGAGACTTCCACAAAAAACCATTAGTGGTACTCTATGTCAGATACCAAGGGCAGACTATCATAAGCAGGTTGGGTTCCAACAATGAGTTGAGGAACACAGGAGACAAATGTTGACCCAAGACAGGTGTAACAAATGGTTCTATTTACTTGACAAAAATCTGATGTCTTCAATAAACTATTAGGGAAGGATATGCACATATTTCATGACATATCAGATGGCCAGACATTAACAAGGAGGAAACTGAGTGTTGGAAGAAATCCAGAATAGAAAAAAAAGGGGGTGGGGTGGAGGTGGGGCTTGGGGGTCCACAGACACGCCCCTATTCCTTTTCTTCCCTTGGAAAATCTTGTCAAAAATTGTATAAAATCTTAGGAATCTGGCATATTCTGCACATAATTTTAAGCCATTTTCGTCTACACCCACTTCCACTTATTGCCAACACTTGAATCATCGAACTTCTGGACTCTGGAGATATTTTTCTGTTTCACCACTTTGTCTTGAACAACTTTTCTGGCCTGCTGACAACTGTCTGTAGAATGCCCTCACCCCGTAACATCTGACACTTTCTCAACTGATATTTGGGGCTGGGGAAAGGGGGTTGGGGATGTGTTTTCACAAGTAGAATTCCTCCAAACGACGACAGCAACTATGCCCCCCACGTTCATACAGCAAATGAAACAAACATGCACAAATGCAGGTAAAAAACAAAATACAGCTCTGTCCTAACCAAGAGCGATTGCCTTCCTAGGAAAGGCAGCCCCAAATTTACACGGAAACATCTGCTGTGACCATAAGAATACCCAGCACCATACACCACTCACCCCGCCCTCTTTAAACTTCATCTGTGGGGTGATCTTCTTCTTGGTGGTTTTGCGCTCTGTTTTACGAGCGTCCACGTTGCTGTCCGCTGCCGTGATGAGCTTCTGCAGGTCCTGGGCCTTCTTCTCTCGCTCCTTCTTCCGCATGTCAATCTTCTTCAGCTCGTTGATCAGGAGCTCCTCCTCCTCACACTGGAACATGTATTCCAGTGTAAAGGTGAGACGTTATTCTGACCTCATGACATTGCATGCATACATGAAAGTGCCACCTAAAAATTCGTAGGAGTCTCAATTTTCCACACAGAACATTCCTAAAAAAGCAATCTTTACTAAAAGTCGGAATATATAGGTCAGGAGAATTAATGAGTGCAGATAATAAGATAAATATCAATAATCTTTACACAACAGACAGAAGAGATGACCATGAAATACAATCCAAAAAGATAATGAAAGGAGTCTTGAGTCTGGGTTGAACAATTACACACACACACACACACACATGCACACGCACACACACACTTGAATGCATAAACAAGTTTTACAAGTGCATTCTTCAGTGTTCATAGTCAAAGAGGACACAAAATGTACATACTTTTTCATACACCTGTAAGATCCAATTGAACTAAATTTTCAAACTCAATGTATCATAAGTCACAGTAATTTAAAAACAAACCATGTGTATAACCTTCCTTTTATTTCAGAATTAGGCAATCCATCTTCAATAGCAAATGCAGAATTAACTCATCTTGATACTACTGTGTGCTGGATCCAGTTTCC
Source organism: Conus ventricosus (assembly GCA_018398815.1). Lineage (NCBI taxonomy): Eukaryota > Metazoa > Mollusca > Gastropoda > Neogastropoda > Conidae > Conus > Conus ventricosus. The sequence continues at coordinate 70,687,946 of CM031600.1, read as the reverse complement.
TATGTACCTTAAAAAATCCAATAGTTCTTGTTCAGCAGGAAACTGAACTTACTTGCAGCAACAACAAATCTTTCCTTCTTCTTCTCATATCTTTTCAATTCTTGTTTGAATAAAATTCACTACTTTTTCTTTTTTCAGATAAATCTAGTAACTTAATTCTTTTTAACCCCTTCACTGCCACAGTATAATAGCACATTTGAAAATCTGTCTGCCGTGGTAAAATTGAGCCTTTTTCGGTAGGTTCAATGAAATGGTTACTGCTCACTTATTTCTTGACAGATCTCTTTGATTTTTTGCATGTTTTGTTGTTATGCATTTGTCTACAATGTTCTATCAAAATGGCTTGATTATGTTGATAATTAGTACAGCAGAAATTGATATAATTATAAAAATTTTACCAAAAATAACAGTTTTCGAGTGGACACAAACACACTGCGCCAAACAGAATGATCAAAACACTGAAAAAGTGGTCTTACTACTTATTGAATACCAGCACAAAACACATGAAAGTCATATAAATCCCAAGGAATGTTGTTCTTAATGATAATCTGCTCATAATTGGGGGTACTATTTTTCAGGTAAAAAGGGGCATAATCATGCTTTTCGCGGTATGTTCACTAACATGTACATTACTCATTTATTTGTTGAGTTATTTGTTAGATTTTTTGTGGATTACTTACTTATACCCTTATCTACAATTCACATCATTCAATATTGGTTTTGTTGGTTATGATGATGGTTCACACTGATAACATGTGATAAAACAGTTTTTGCTTTGTTTTCAATGTGAGAGTTTTAGAATAATTGAGCATATAAAACCCACTAAACACAACAAAAATACCTTTTGGTGTTAGCTCAACAACATTACAAACACCTGGATTCATATTGTTGTCAATAAATGTCCTCTGTGTAACAATCTGTCTGTTACTGGGGGTACCCCAATTCTACTAGAAAGGGGCATAATTTTACTATTTGGGGTAGGCTCAGTACCTCAATCACTGCTTATGTATTTCTTTACATATGACTTAGATTTTATGGATTCTCTTTCCTTATACCACAAACTTTGATGCTATATAACAATAATGTAGTTTTGTGAGCCATTAGGGGATGGACAGGGATACATATATTGGTGGTTTTACAAAAAAGAACAGTTTTCAGGTACACATAAACAAATTGCACCCTATAAAATCAGTGTAACAATGAAAAAGTGATGTGACTAATTGTTCAACATCAGCACTAACACACACGTCATATAAATCCCAAGGGAAAGTTGTTCTTGATGACAATCTGCTCATAATTGGGGTACTATTTGTTGGGTAAGAAGGGGCATAATCATGCTTTTCACGGTATGTTCACTAACATGTACATTATTCACCATTTGTTGAGTTATTTGTTAGATTTTTTTGTGGGTTACTTACTTATACCCTTGTCTACAATTTCACATCATTCTATATTGTTTTGTTTTTATGATGATGGGACACACAAGTAACATGTGATAAAAACACGCACACCAAACCCCACGCATACACACAAACAGCTTCCACACACACACACACACACACACACACACACACACACACACACACACAGTAAGCAGACCCCAGTATCCCCACACACCACACACACACACACACCACACACACACACACACACACACACACACACATACAACACATGCATACACACAACACAGCTTCCACACACACACACACACACACACACACACACACACACACACACACACACACACAACACACTACATATATGCACAAACACACACTAACAGTATCACACACCACATGAATGTAAAAACACCACAATGATACAAAACAAAAAAACTGCTGTTTGGATGAGTGCTTCTGTGTTATACAAAATGAACAAACTTATATGGAAAACTTGCATACAGAAATAAATAATGCTTAGGCGTGGGCGCACACACACACACACTCACACACACACACACTCACACACACACACAGTCCCACCTATCCATACAGTTATTATTTGCCATAATTATGTCACATGTGGTTTCAGTAGAAATAGAGCAAAGAAGAGAAATACAGAAAATGAATAGTCAAGGAATGAAGAATCATGTAGTAAAAACAAAAACAAGAAAACAAAAACAACAAAAGAAAAATAGAGCTACTTGCCTGAAACCAGTTTCTGGTCATGAAGGAACTGAAGACTGGAACTTTGTACAGCTGAAATTTGGCACAGTTGACTTGCAGACCAGAATCCCAGTCAAAACAACAGCAAGGTTGAAGGGCTGTGCACCTCTTTCTCGCCGTTCTTTGATAAGCTGTTGCTGACCACGCCCCATGCCACGCCCCCGGCCGCTTCCACGAGACCTTCACCGTCGTTCTGAGCCCGTACCACGTCCACCACCCCGTTCGTCAAGAAGGAGGGGTGCAGTGCTCGTTCACGGCACGCGTTCGGCAATTTCCGCTTCGTCGCCCACGCTAAACGGCTCTTTCTTTACTACTGTCTTGTGTACAGAACAGTGAAGCCACGTCATCACCAGCATGTATCTCCGATAAAAGTGGATAATGCTGATTCCCATCCGTCTCCTCCTCATCGCTAGTATCAGGATCCGATCCTCAAAGGTCTTCTTCATCACTATCTTGATACTTTAGAACATAATCTAAAATATCAAGGGCAGTGTGACGCTTGAAAATGGGACGCGTCGACGAAGTGCTAGGTTGAGCTGCCATCTTGACTATGCTTATCAGCTGTGACCTCTCAACTCGCAATTTGCATAACATGTGGTCAGCTGGCTGCTCGCGAGAAGGGAAAGGGGCTGTTCCTTGACACCAGTAGAAGAGGTGAGAACATTTTAGAGGGTCGTCTCCCAAGTAGATTTTTCTGCTTTCTGTTACGAAGTACGACGAGACACTCTCGTTCGGGGCGTAGCGATTTTCTGTTTTCTGCGGCTTTCTGAACGAGCGTTACTCGTTCCAGGCAGGGAACGGGTTAAGTTAGCTTTTACAGACTTTGAAGACCTTAAAAAGGATACCTCAGTTTCTCTAAACTTTTTCAAACCTATTAATGACTGGGCCAACCTTGCTCTCACTGACACATGCTTAAATTCACATGATTCCATACACATTTGAATACTAAGGAAAATGAAATGGACTGCAACCTCACTGATTTTAAACAGGGGACTAATGTTTTCTTCATTATTTGTCTGTTGTTTGTAACACTTGAGGAAGACATATTTGTTGAAGATTCACTTCTCTGTTTTGCCTGGTATATTTAAAATTTGCATTACTTTACACCTTGTTTCGTTTACTCTTTCATATTTCATGTTTGAATAATAAGTTTTCTAGTGATGATATAAATAGTATAAATACTACAAATAATGGCCTTCTGATCAGTCTTACCCAGGAACTGAAAGTAATAACTGGCTACAGAAGACAGAATTTGACAGTCCTCATATTCAGCCAGCGAAAAGTTTAACATGTAAACTTTATCACTCTCTTCTTCATTCCTATCCCCCCCCCCCCCTCCCTTCCTTTCCCCTATTTCTTCTCCTCACTCCTTTCTTGTTTTTCATCCATCCCACTCCTTTCCCTGTCCTTTCTACAGCTTTGCTAAGGTACTGTCAAAATACTGTTGACCTGCACTTGTTTTCTCCCGCTATCTATAACTTCATACAAATAAATTTGACTTTAAAAAGGTGCAGTCTTACCTGTTCATGAGTGCGCTCGAAGAGTTTGACAAGTTGTGTCTTCCGTCGACGCTCATGTTCAGCGTCAAACCCCTTCACCTTCGGCTCGCACCCCTGTGGTGCTCTGACCTACATCACAAGCCACAGCCTGAGTCCAGCAAAACTAAGGCATTACGCAATGGATGGGGATAGGGGAGGGGGATCAAGCAGGAGGAACTGAATGCTCAGCCCAGTAATTTTAGATAACAAACTTTACACAAAAAACTAAAGAGGTACACTTAACAACAAAGAAATCTTTATTTCAAACTAATATTTGAACACACAAAAAGACAAATGAAAACAATCTGAAAATGGCTATTTGTCAGGTAACAAAAACACTGAATTGTTTCCACACACAAAAATCAGTAAGGGCTGTCAGATTATGAAAGTCTATACCTTGCACATTTGTAATAAAAAAACAAACAAAAAAAAAACGCACAGTAAATCAGATTTTTTTAATGTGCAAGAATAGCTTGAAAATCTTTCTTACATAAGATCTTAGATGAGACAAAAATTTTCTTCTCTTTCAGAAACCACACACACACACACACACACACACACAAACACAATCCACATCTGGGGGAATATTTCTGAACAGGGTTTCTATGGAGTCTGTTATAAGGTGTTAATGTCTGACATCGTGTAAGTCCAACACTTTTATAGGAATATGCTATACAGAGTGGTACATCACATGGAACGCACCACAGAATGTTCTCACTTTTTAAAAGATATGAGAGGGTGTAAGAAGATTGGCCAATGTCTTTTCGCTATGGCTACCAGTGGCAGATGGTAAAATCTCTTTCAGGTTTGGACCGACTTGAACAAGTTTATCATTCATCTGCATGTTCCATTCCTAATGCCCGAGGTCTTTGATCTAAGTCTGGTCTTTAGCTTTCACATCACATAGATGGATAGAGAATCTTCACTATTGTTTATTGCAGGCATTTTTGGCAAGCTGATCAGCCACCTCATTGCCTCCAATGCTGGTGTGACTGTACATATGTGTGCATGTGGATACACACATACACCCCACATGTACAAACACATGCATACAGATACACATGCACACACATGCTCACAGGCACACACACACACACACACGCACACACACAGAGCATACACACACACACACGCACACATACAAACACAGAGCACACACGCACACACACACAGAGCACACACACACAGCACGTTTTCTGTATTTTGCTTTTTGTTTGTTATATGTATCTTTAACATTTCCTCTTTACTGTTGATGCAGTGTTCACAGTTTTCATTACCTCACAGATTTACACTCTCACACACTCACAGACAGAATGCACTCACTCACGCACACCTTGGTCTAATATCACTTATGGTGAAAAGACGTAAAAAACAAAGAACGAACGAACACACAGCACACACACGCGCGCGGCGCGCGCACGCACAGCACGCACGCAACGCACGCACGCACGCACGCACGCACACACACACACACACACACACACACACAACACACACACACACACACACACTACAGTAACAATGACAAGCAGCCACTCCACAGCAGTGCACCTCACCTTGGTGAGAGTGTTGCAGACACTGTAGTACCGCTCCTTCAGTCCTCCACGCTGCGCTGCCGGAAACGCTGCTGTCCCATCGGTCGTGCACCACGATGAAGCGCACGTACAAAGCGTTTGCACAGGTCGAAGAGGTGGTCAGTCTCCTGCCGGGTCCAGCCCTCATCGTGGAGGTGCTGCTGGTATTCCAGGTCAGAGTACACCGGAACGTCCACTGTCTGGAGAGAAGGACCAGGGGGACACACGATGAGATCATTTTCTCTTTTCATCAGGAAAAGGACAATCAGGAGGGATAAAGTCGATGATAAGATAAGATAATGTTGCTTATAGCCCAGCCGGACCGCAGAGGGCCACATCAGGGCTGTCACCACGTTAAAATCAACTCACCAGTCATGGGAAGAAAAAAAAACAAAACCTTTCACACATCTCGTTAAATGACATCGTCCACAAACGCACCAGAAACTTTGTTAAAAATCTTTCTGCCGTAAAATCTTAAATCAGATAAAAAATGTTAATCTCTCTCAAAAACTCAAGGATCACGTCAGGCGGGACATCCCTGAACAGGATCTTCATGGACTTCGCTGTAAAATGTTTGTGTCTCACATCATGCAAGTCCCAACACTCCAAAAGAACATGTTTCATTGTGAGTGGCGCATGACATGGAATGCACCACGGAGCTTCTTCACTCTTTAAAAGGTAAGAATGGGTAAAATACGAATGGCCGGTGTGCAGCCGGCACAGAACCGTTTCCTCTTTACGACCACCCGACGTAGATGGGAGGAAGTCCTTAAGGTTTGGACGGATCTGAAAGAGTTTGTTATTCGTCTGTGTGTTCCAATCCTCCTGCCAGAGGTCTCTCACATAATCGTTAATTTTGGGTTTCACATCTGAGCAGGGGATATAAGTGTTGGACAGTTTCTCTCTTGTGGCGTTCTTGGCTAAACGATCAACCATTTCGTTCCCGCCGATGCCAACATGACCAGGAACCCAAGGCAAGAGTAATGTTGTAACCGTCCGCCTTCAACTTACTAAAAAGTTAAAAAAAAAGTAAAAGTTCTGGATGCTGAAGGTTGCGGCCAGCTATGCCCCCAAAGCTGACAGCGAATCCGACAGAACCAGAAAGTCCCTTTTTGAAGAATGTGAGATTATCTTCAAAGCCAAAACCAGAGCAGTAAGTTCGCAGAATAGACAGAAGCATCTGAATGAATATGTTCCAACAGTATTGAGAAGGAGCCCCAGGGCAATAGGCTGCACAGGCCACTCCATCTTCAGACTTGGAACCGTCAGTAAAAACTTTTTGACAGATGGGAATTTCAAACAGAGCTCAGCATACAATGCCTTGTACGCCAGAGAGCTGGTAGACTCTTTGCGAAAAGCTGCAAGATCAAAACGAATCTCTGGTGTGAAGAAGGTCCACGGTGGTTGATCCGGAAACTTGGAAAAATCAGATACTACACCTAGGTCTAGACCAGCATTCCGCACGTGAGGCTGCATACAAAGACCAAACGGCGGAATACATTTAGGGTTGTTTTGAAACTTACTTTGGAACGGAGGGTCAAAGACACAGTCATAGGCAGGGTTTTCTGGTTCCGAGAACAGTCTGATGTAATAATTCAAAGACAGTTTCAGCCTGCGGTTGGACAGTGAAGGTTCACCCGCCTCTGCATACAGGCTGTACACAGGGTGGTGCGGAACGCCCAAGACAGAGACGAAGCCCTTGATGGTGGATAGGGTCCAAGAGTTTGGGTTAAGATGATCGTGCGGAGCCGTACCAGCACAACCGTAGTCCAGTTTGGAACGGACCAGGGCTCTGTAGAGGTGCAACAAAGTTTTCTTATCAGCGCCCCAGTCGGTGTGCGCTACGACCCGCAGAATATTCAGTGCTTTCTGGCAAGCAGTTTTGAGGTTTTTAATATGGATGAGAAAGTTAAGTTTTTGGTCAAAAATGACTCCCAGAAATTTGGCCTCTTAACAGCTGGAATGGGAGATTTCCCTACTTGAAGTTCAGGATCTGGAAAAAACTGACGGAAATTAAATGGAAGTGAATACACTGCGTCTTTATTGGAGAAAAGGTGAAACCGTTTTCATCTGCCCACCGATGGATTTTATCTACGCAAAGCTGGAGCCTGCGCTGGACACTCGGGTACAGGCTTCCAGTTGCGTAGACAGCAAAATCATCCACAAACAATGAGCATCTGAACCCTGCTGAACTGATTGAACAATGTTGTTGATTTTAATACTAAAGAGGGCAGGAGACAGTATGCTCCCCTGTGAACACCCAACTCCTGCTCGTGGACATCAGAGAGAGTGGTACCAACCCGGACCTGAAACTGTCGTTCTGCCAAAAAATTTTGAATAAAAAGCGGAAGATGACCTCGAAAACCCAGATCGTGGAGATCATGAAGTATCCCCGACTTCCAGGGGGTATCGTAGGCCTTCTCCAAGTCGAAGAAAATTGCCACTGCATGCTGTTTGTTCAGAAAAGCGTTCCGAAGTGTAGATTCCAGACGAATCAAATGGTCAACGGTAGTCCGATGTTTGCGGAAACCACACTGTTCTTTCGCCAAAAGGCCATCGGTTTCGAGTTTCCACATGAGCCTAGCATTGACCATTTTTCCATCAATTTACAAACACAGCTGGTCAAAGCTAAGGGACGGTAGTTTGATGGATTAGAAAGATCTTTTCCAGGTTTGGGAATTGGAATAATGAGGGCTTTCCGCCAAGAAGGTGGAAAGAAACCAGTAGTCCACACATGGTTGTATACCTGTAGCAGGATGTTCAAACCTATTGGGGAAGATGTTTCAAGAGTTGATAATGGATGTCATCTAGACCTGGAGAGGAATCGCTGCAAGAGAGTAAGGCAGATTTCAGCTCGTTTAACGTGAAAGGAAGTTTGTAGTCTTCCATGTTGTGGGACGAAAAGTTGCAGGGTGATTTTTCTTTTAGGGTTTTTTTTTTGACAAAAGTGGCTGATTTGTTGGAAGAGGGGAATTCTTTTCAATGGTTGAAGCCACAGATTAGCAACTGCTTTTTTTGTCTGTTATTAAAGAGTCAGAAAACTTGAGATGGTTCACAGTGGGACAGGTGTTCTTCCCTTTGATTTTCTTAATAAAGTTCCACACTTTTTTTTGGAAGTTTTCGATGTCACCTGGAGCAGAAGCTTCCGGGACCGACGTTTACTGATTTTAAAAGTGTGTCTCGATTTGGCACGGAGTTTTTGATGGCTGAGCGTTGGACCTGAAGTCGTTGGTATACCTGACGCTGAGCCTGTTTCTAACTTTGGAAATTTGTTGGCAGTCTGAATCAAACCGGGGTGTTTTTGGCATTTGAAGTTTATCGGAAGACACTGGAATAAAAACTTACCCACACTTGATCATAGGTTTGCAGTGATTCTGCTGGTCCGGACTCTGAAGAAAGTCAGTGTCCTGGAACTCTTTAGAAATAGTGGCTGCAAAGAGATCCCATTTTGCTTTCTTATAATTTAGATGTGAGAGACAAGACGTGTTCATTTATAACAGGTTGTAGAAGGACGGGGAAATGGTCACTTCCGTGCAGATCGTCATGGACAGCCCACTCATAGTCCGGGACCACGAGGGGGTCACAAAACCGACAATCTAAACACGAAAGTGAACCTGTGGAAGAGTGGAGGTAAGTTGCAGATCCTCGTTCAGACAAAAGATCCAAATCCGAAAGGACATCCTCATTAGCAGACCTCTGGAGACGTACAGACACTACCCAAAGAGGATTGTGACCGTTAAAGTCACCCAACAGCAAAAAAGGTCGAGGAAGTTCTTCTATCAGACTGACAAGGCCCCGGGACGACAAACCGGGACAGAAGGAGGTAAATAAAGAAACAAAATTGTCACAGTCTTGGGGAGAGTAAACTCTCGCAGCAACAGCTTGAAGGGAGGTAGACAGAGCGCCCAGGACTATACAGTAGAGTTTTGTGTATGAGAAGGGCAACACCGCCCGACCGTCCCAACGTGGATGGTTGTGCAGGATTTGAAGAATATTAAAGCCAGAAAGATAAAGGTCTTCTGGCTTTGAATTTGAGTTTCCTGAACAGCCACGACGGAAGGTTTTTATAGATTGGCACAAAACTGCAGCTCCTCAAAGTTGGAATTAGTCCAGGGATATTCCAATGGAATATTTTATTATCCAGGTGCAGAGGGCGAAAAGGAGAGAGATCAGGTCATCTCCTCTTCAACGTCTGGTGCTAAAGGTTTTAAATTTATTTGAGGTTTGTACTGGACTGTTTTGGGTCTTCAGACCTGCTGGCAGACTTGCCAACAGGTGAAGAAGGGGGTCGGGTTTTGGGGAGACGGGGGGGTTTCTTCTCATCTCCACCATCTCCACACTGGGTTGAACTCCCTTGCCTGCACGGGCACTGGACAGAGGAGTTCGAGGGGAATTGCTGTTTTTTTAATCTGCCCAGCAGCAATGTTGTAGACTGCTGGGCAGTCTGAGGGGTGGAGGTTTTTTTTTGCCTCCACCAGGGCAGTCTTTGGTTGGGAGGTGGTGGACCTGTTTTCCACCCGAGTTGACAGTTCGTACTTGCAGTGTCTTCGAAAACGTAAAGTCATCAGTCTGACAGCAGACTGATCGAGTGGAAACTGTGGGAATTTTTCCTTACAGCCGAAGCATAGGAAAGGCTGTCGGGCGTCTGACTGCCCACAACCTGCTTGCGGGCCTCAAAAAAGGAAATTTTCTTTTCAGTTTTGATTCTTTGAATAGCGATTCCTGAATCCAAAGAGGACAGTTTCGTGAAGAGGAGGGATGGTTGCCACCGCAGTTAGCACAATGTGCCGGATCTTGACACGGCCCATCATGGTTGCCTTGCAGCAAACCCCGCATACCTCTTCCCTGAACACGGTCCCTGACATGGCCAAACTTCTGGCACCTGAAGCACCTCAACGGGACGGAACATATAACTGAACACGAACATTAAAGTAACCAACTTTGATGACCGGAGGCAGCACGGGGTTGCAGAAGGTCGAAAGAGGGTGTTGGTGGCCCCCTCTCTCTGAACCTTTTTTTAAACCGTCACCCTGCGCACCTCCGTCACACCCGGGGACGCCAGTTTCCGTCTTAATTTCTGCCTCTGATACACCAATAAATCCCGGCAGCGAATCACCCCTTTTTGATGATTTTCAATTGTTTGTGGGGAGTTACCCTGATCTCCCTGTCCACAATTTTTCGTTGCCTTCAGCAGCTGTTCAGATTGTTTTGGCGATTTACACTGAATAAGAAATGAACCATTCCTCAACCTCTTGATGGGCCGAGGGTCACCTGCTAAAACCTTGAAAGCCCTTTTGAATAGCAAAAGGGCTCAGAGCTGAAAGGGTCTGTCCTGCTCCGTCCCTTCCATCACGAGCCAGGAAGCCCAGAAACCTGTCGTCTGTCGTACCTCAGTATCTTTAATCGCTGTCAGAATAAAGACCTCCTGAAACAGGGGATGCTGCTTTTCTTTCTTTTGGGGGGGATGTTTTTTGATAAAGCCATGTTTAGTGTAGTATGTTTCATCTCTCCCTTTCCCACCCACCTTTGGGGTCCAACAAAGGGCCAGGGCCAAGAAACCAATGTCTTGACCCTTCCAGCTTCGGGGGAGATATATATACGACAAACAGAAACTACCAACCCTATCCCCCCTGATCATGCTCAACTCCCGGGGACAGAGAGCTGAGCACTGCAGGGTTAACTTGGCCACAGGGGAACTGTCTGTCTTGACCCAGCCCCAAAGGGGAGCCGATTAGTACAACCCGGCCAAAGTGTACTTCCTGTCTAGGAGAGGTCCGAGCCAAAGTGATGTGTTGAGAGCGCTGGCCCTCTCAATCACCAGGATCTCATTCCCCTCCGACACAGGTCGCAAAGCACGGGAAACATGCGGGTCTTAAGGAGACCACAGAGAGAAAAGGAGTGTGGAAAAGAAGACTTGAAGGGGAGACGAAGATAGAAAAGGGCCAAAAAAAGAAGGCAGAAAACAAGAAAAGGAGAAAGGCGGGTTACTCTTAGTCAGGATCCTCACCCTTAGCCTATCTGACATGGGAAGCCCCACCAGGGGGATCAACTCCTTTCCACGTTTTTGCTTAGGCCCGACAGCAAACTCGGCTTTTCGGACCTAGAAGCATTTTAAAAAACCCAGCCTATCCTAAAGTATTGATGCCCCCGCCAGCAAAACCTAAGGGATCACTGGACCACGCAAGCCCTCCGACCACGACAAGGTCGCAACCCCCGGAGGGATAAAGTCGATGAGATGAATAGATCATCGGTGAAATGCTTCATAATGAGGCATGGTACTGGAGGAAAATCATTTTTTCCCTGAAAATTTTTGGGGGGCCAGGGGCGGTCAAGGGGCCAGAGCCCCTTGGGGGTCAGGGGGCAACGCCCCCTGAAGCTGAAGGTTTTTCAGCAATTCAGCCTGTAAAAAAGCCTCTCCTTGAACTAATTTCAGTTTTTCATAAATAAGCAATTTCTGCCCATAAAATAAGCTCTCCTAGAATCACTTTATCAGTCATTCCTTCAACCCAAAGAAGGTTTTTAAAAACCCCAAATAATCACATAGCAAAAATGAGTACATAATCTACATTGCTTTAGGTGGCATACATTAAATCAAACTGTAAAAAAATTTACTTACTCGCTGATAATGAGGCAGAAAAGTCAGAAACAGAATGAGAGAGGGGAGAGAGAGGGGGAGAGAGAGAGAGAGGAGAGAGAGAGAGAGAGAGAGAGAGAATGAGGAGGAAGGGGGAGGGGGGAATGGGGGAGGGGGGGAGAAGAAAGAGAGAGAATGAGAGAGAGTGAGAGCTCTAGAAAGAGGAAGAGAGAGGGGGGAGGAAGGGAGAGGGGGAGGAGGGGGGGAAGAAAGAGAGAGAGAAGAGAGAGAGAGAGAGAGAGGAGAGAGGAGAGAGAGAGAGAATCTTACCTGGCAGAACGGGATTACTTGCAGCAGTTTTCCACTCTCTCTTTGTTTCATTTCCCTTTGATGTGATCGCTGAGGCTTCTCGCACCGCCCGACCGTAACAATTTCAACTTGACACACCACACACTTTGCTGCGATTCTCAACTTTTCCAAGCACGACGAAAAAGTTTCATTTTTGTGGCTCCTGTTTCAGCCAATCCCCTCGCCATTTGTTTGCCACACCAGCATCAATATTTCTGTCGGAAATTCCGCGAACTATGTCTGTACCTTTGGCATTTTTTTTTTTTTCCTTTTTTTTTCTTCAAACCCTTGTTCAAATTCGATCACGTTGACCCAGAGCGAAAGCAGTGGCGAATGTCACGAAAGCGCATGCGCGAAAGTAGTCCTGCTCATGCTACTTCTCGCGAGACGAAGGCTTGAAGCGAACGACCTCAAACGAACTAAAAGGGCCGGTCTCGTCGGCCGCGGCTCGGTTTTTTTTTTTGTTTTTTTTTGTTTTTTGTTTTTTTTGCTTTTCGCGATTTCCACGAATTCGCGGACATGTACCATGCCTGATAATTAGGCCGCAATAGGCTCCTAATATAATCATCAATACCTTAACCTCTTCCCTGCTTGCCCCGTGTCTATTACGGGTCGTTTCCGCGATCCTGTACGCCCGTAACCGTGTCTATTACGGGGTATCTTCGTCATCGAAATTTCGAAAATCGGTACGGGAAATAACCCTAGAAATTGTCCCTGACTCTACTGGGGTGTTATAAATAAGAGTTCTATCCCTTTATCGTGTACTGAAGTATTAGTAAATTGTCGTTTAGTATCCAAGTGGGGTCGAGCTGATATCATAATCAAGATGGCGGATCAGAGACGAAGCTCGACACAGCGACCTGTTTTGAAGCGTTATAGCGCACTGGAAGTTTTAGATGAAGTGTTGAATGATATTGATGTGGTGACGAAGACTTCCAAGCATCAGGTGACAGTGATAGTGATGAGGGAGAGACGGACGGTAACCACACCATCCACTTTTGTCGGAACTCGTGGTGGTCACGAAGAAGAAGGCCCGGACTTCGACCCACGTGATGTTTGGTCAAGAGCAATACCGGCCATGATTCCGACCAAGAATCAGAACCAGAGCCGATTCCCAGCACCACACAGCACCCTCTACTGTCATGAGAGGTCGTGGTAGGGCAGGGAAGACCTAGAGGCACTGGACAGCATCAAATAAGGGGCGTGGCAGAGGGCGTGGAGCTCGACAATCTTGCTCCAGTATCCAATGCAAATCAGTGGGAACTGATGGAATCGTGCAACTGCCTGCAATTGAGCTGTACTGGTCGAAGAAGGTGCTGTACCGCATTCCATCTTCAGCTCAGTAATGACAGAAACAGATTTCAAGTAAGTTTCTTAACTCTCTCTGAGTCTCTCTCTCTGTTTACTTGTTCTCATAAATTTCCTTCCACCCTCCCTCTCCAACTCCTTCCATGTGAAGTCTTTCTTTTTAGCTTTACAATAGATGAGGATGATGTGTGTGTGTGTGTGTGTGTGTGTGTGTGTGTGTGTGTGTGTGTGTGTGTGTGTGTGTGTGTGTGCTTGCTCTCTGTAATGTGTGTGTGGCACTTCTGTTTTGTGTGTGTGTGTGTGTGTGTGCTTCTGTGGTGTGTGTGTGTGTGTGTGTGTGTGTGTGTGTGTGTGTGTGGTGTGTGTGTGTGTGTGTGTGCTTCTATGTGGTGTGTATGTGTGTATGCTTCTATGTGGTGTATTTGTGTGTCATTGTTTATGGTGTGTGTGTGTGTGTATGTGTGTGCTTCTATGTGGTGTATGTGTGTATACTTCTATGTGGTGTATTTGTGTGTCATTGTTTATGATGTGTGGTGTGTTGTGTGTGTGTGTGAGTGTGTGTTGTGTGTGTGTGTGTGTGTGTGTGTGTGTGTGTGGTGTGTGTGTGTGTGTACAAATGTTTGTATGTGTACTTGATTGTTTCTGGTGTGTGTGTGTATGGTGTGTGTGTGTGTGTGTGTGTGTGTGTGTGTGTGTGTGTGTGTGTGTTGTGTGTGTGTGTGTTTGCTTGTTTACACACACTGATCAAATTTTTCAATCCTATTTCAGATCATCCTACAATTTAATCCACTTTCACAACTCTGCGATGCCACCACCAACCATCCCCAGTATGACCGGCTGTACAAGATCCGCCCAGTACTGGACCACCTCCATGAAAGATTCAGGAGGTGTAATGAGCCACGGTGAGTGGTGTGTGTGGATGAAAGCCTACTCCTTTGAAGGGTAGGCTTATATTTTGCCAATACATCCCCCTCAAGCGTGTCAGGTTCGTGATCAAGTTATACCTCTGCTACCGTCAAACGATGAAGTGAGGCTGATGAGAGGCATTTCATGTTCCCCATCCCACCAACACCCAACAAGGCAGCACCACAGAGGGCCTGCAGGGTCTGCAACCAAGAAGCTGAAGATCAGGCGTGATGTGCGGTCCCACTGCCCCTCCTGTCCCTCCAAGCCTGCACTGTGCTATCCACAGTGCTACATGGATTATCACACTAAGTTCAACCACTGGAGTAGTGTGATCCTGTAGCACAGCTTAGTTTTGCAGTGCAATTTTTTTTTCATAGATCTTCTTCAGTTAGTCAGTGTGTGCTTTTATCTCTGTGTTTTTATATTCTTGAGTGCCTGTGTTTTTCTTTTTTTCATCTTCATGGTGGTGTTTCTTCTGAAACTGTTCAACTGGTGAAATAATCAGACTGGGTTATATTAGTGAGGCTGCTCAACCCAAGACAACCCCACAAACCTGCGAGATTGTGCAGAAAGAAGTACTGGATTAGTGTACAGACATGTACTGAGTGAGTACCAGATGTTTCTCCTCGCATCCAGTGAACACTGACATCAGTTTTTTCTAGTGTTTTGTGTGGTTTTATATACAGCAATATGACTGTTTTTCTTTTGAAACTGTCATAAGATTTGATTCATCAAATATTACTGTTTACTAACAAAATCTGATTATTAGTACATCAGGTTATAGCCAAAGATGCAAGAAAAAAACATGCAAAGATGTAAGACTGTCTGAGTAAATAGTCAGTATGATCACATTAGTAAACCTACTGCAAAAGGCAAAATTTGGTCCCTTTATGTCTGGATTATGGTACCTACAATGATATATGTATTATTATCACACAGAACAGACTTTGCTGGCATTCAATCAATGCCAGATGTTTATATTATGTTCAGTCAATTCTAACATCATTTTTTTCAAAGTTTTGTATGGTTTGATGAGCTCCAATGTATGTGTGTGTGCCCCAAAACAGTCATTTCATTACTAAAAAAGTTGGTTATGTTACTTTTTGCATAATTACTTATCAACAAAATCAAAATGTAATGACATCACATCATGCCACAAGGCATAAGGGAAAACATGCAAACAATCTAAGAGATATCTCAATAAATGAATGAGTAGTGAACAGATGAGTGAACCTACTGTCAAAAGCAGAATTCTGTCCCTTTACCCTGGGATTGGGGTACCCCAAAGATGTATGTATTACCACACAGAAGATGATTTGCTGGCAATGATACCAATACCAGATGTTTGTATGATGTCCAATCAATACTAACACCAATTTTTTCCATGTTTTTGTATGGTTTGATGAGCTGCAATGTATGTGTGTGTGCCCAAAAACAGTCATTTCATTACTAAAAAAGTTGGTTATGTTACTTTTTGCCATATTACTTATCAACAAAATCAAAATGTAATGACATCACATCATGCCACAAGGTATAAAGGGGAAAACATGCAAACAATCTAAGAGATATCTCATAAATGAATGAGTAGTGAACAGATGAGTGAACCTACTGTCAAAAGCGAATTCTGTCCCTTTACCCTGGGATTGGGGTACCCCCAAAGATGTATGTATTACCACACAGAAGATGATTTGCTGGCAATGATATCAATACCAGATTTTGTATGATGTTCAGGCAATACTCACACCATTTTTTGTATGTGTTGTGTGGTTTGATGTGTTGCAGTGTGTATGTGTGTGCTCGAACACTGTCATTTTATAACAAAAACATGTTGATTGTGTTACTTTTTACTATACTAGTGCCACCAAAATCAAAATATTATGATACCACATAATACCTCATGCTATTAGGAGGACAACTGCAAACTATCTAACAGATATCTCAATAAATGAATGAGTAGTGAACAGATACGTGAACCTACCACAAAATCAAAATTCTGTCCCTTACCTCCTGAATTGGGTAACCCCAGTGATGGATGTATTACCACATAAAAGAACATTTGATTGGAATGATATCAATAACCAGATTTTGTATGATCTCAGCCAATACAAACACCCATTTTTTTCATTGTTTTGTGTAGTTTGATGTGTTTCAATGTGTGTGTGTATGTTCAAAAACAATTATTTTATTTCAAAAAGGTTTATCATAATACTTTTTTACCAAACTATTTGGCAACAGAATCAAAATATTATGAGATCTCATTGTAGACCAGGCACTAAGAAAGAATCATGCAAAAAATCTAAGACATATCTCCATAAATGAATGAGTATTGAACAGATTAGTGAACCTACCACTAAAGCAAAATTCTGTCCCTTTACCCTGGGATTGGGGTACCCCTAATTATGCATGTGTTACCACACAGAAAAACATTTGCTGGCAGTAATCTAATACCAGATGTTTGTATAATGTTCATCAATAAAATCACCAGTTTTTTCACTTTTCTCTTTGGTTGATGTGCTGCAATGTGTGTGCGTATGCAAAAATGTGTCAATATTATTACAAAAATGGTTGATTATATGATTTTTATCATACTTATAACCAGCCAAATCAAATTATTATGACACCACATCATAGCACAGGTATAAGAAAAAAACATGCAAAAAATCTAAAGATAATCTCAATAAATGAATGAGTAGTGAACAGATGAGTGAACCTACTGCAAAAAGCAAAATTTGGCCCCGCACACAGCAATACAGAAAAGCACTTATACTGTGCAGGGAAGGGGTTAATTGTTTAACAGTCACAGTGTGCTCGACACAGTGGTTAGTTTGGCTGGCTGAAGGCTGGGAGGTCATGGTTCGAATCTAAGCAAAGACTTGCACACATGCGACATGACTGGGCCTCGACTGGCAACAACACAGAAATTATCAAGTATATTTTCAGAAGACTTGAAGACAAGGCTGACTTTTATCCCTGAACAGACATGTCTTAAATTGTTAAAACTATCTGATCAACACTGCGTGGACTGTATCTTTCAGGTCCAGCTGATGACAAGATATATCATGTAAGAGGGCATAGGGTACAGCCCTGTCATGTAGACTGAGAACAGAATGGAGCTCCTTAAAATCTTGCACTGGGGTGGAATCAATAGCCTGCACTTTCTTTCTCCCACTACTTAAATTTGTTCAACTCCCCAGAACTTTTTTCATAACTGCTCTGGTCATGACCAATGTTTCAAGTGTATTAACACCTCTAGTAATTACCTCCCTCTCTACAACATATTTGTTTTCCTGGTATATTCATACCTTTGTCATGTTAGGTATACCTCCTCACAAAAACTCAGGAGATGGCAGCCTACCCTCCAATCATTACCTCTCCAATCCTGCATACCTACACCCAGCTCCTTCCCCTACCATCTCTACATTCATTGCATATGTGCTTAATTCATATCTTATCCACTGTCTAAATAGACAGAATTTATTTTGATGGGCACAGAATGAGTGGAGTACCCCAATGAACAAAAGACAGCATACAGCTGATCTACACTTTGCAGCGCTCTCATCCTGTTTGGGAATGGCTATCACTGTATCATAACAAGACCATGACACGAGAGTCAAATAGGGAAATCTGCCTCTCTTTTTCTTTTTACTTATGATAATCCCAGCCTCCTTTTGGTTTAATCCAACAGTTCAGTTCGGCCATTTGCAGTAAGCAAATCATGTCCAGGTGTTTGTGAGCACCACCTTTTCTTCTCTTTTCTTTCTTTCTTAAGCACCCATCTTCGGACCCCATCTCACCTCCTCCAACACCCCCCTCCCCCAACTTGTCTGTCCAGTGGCATTACCCCTACTCTTTCACTTGGACTCCTCTGTATACATCCACACTCAGGCTGTCCTGTTGTGGCTCAAGAGTTAAACCACCAGAGGAGATGTTGCGCTACTGTCCAGTCACTTGGTATTCAGAGAAGCCTGTTTTGGTCCAATTTAGATGGCACTATGAAGTTCCACTCTAGTCTTAGACAACATGACGGGCTGTGTTCCCTTTCACATATCCCAGTGTCAACCAATCATAACAAATGCAGACCCATGTGAATGAGACTTGACTGTGTGGCTCCAGTCTTCCCATTCGACCCCATAACACACTCAAACTCTAGATGAGCCTGGCCATTACCTAAAAATCCCACAAACAAATGCTTCTGATGGGATTTGAACCCACCACCTTCCAGCCAGCAAGCCTGCAATGCCAACCACTGTACCATGGCGGCTGGCTGTATGAGTCTCCTATGTCTTCATTTTGATCAAGTCTCAGCAAGTAGGGTAAACTGAGCATGTCTCAGAGATGGCACCAGAAATGCCTTCCCTTACCTTGTTGAAGCGAGCAAAGGGATAGTCCTTGCCTTCATCTGCCACTTTCCTCCAGTGGTAAAACACGGCTCCATCCTGGAAAATAAAAACAACAAAAAATAAATATCAGGGACCGCCAGATACACATTGCTCTTAAACAGTATTTTCAATGATGACAACATCAAGCTGCAACCCCACCCCCATCCCTACACAATATCAGTCGAGTCTACTACTAATTTCAATAGTCTTCTGGACAAGTTTAGCAGTACTGCTGAACTGAAAGTCACACACTATCAATTCAATATCCGGTCGTTCATGGATTTTCCACTGCTTTTATCTGTCAGACACAGTTGTCAAGTTAAAATTAATCAACTGTTTTTCATACAAACACAAATGTGGCTTGAAATTCCTGTCCTTTTGATTATCTGTCAGAACAAAATCATTTGAAGGACAAGTTAAAGTGCTCCCTCCATTTGCCCACTGGACTACCATTTTTCTGACCGTCAATGAAAGAAAACCTGAGCTGTCACCTTCAGAGCAGAGTGACTGCACTTCTCTCTTCCCCTCTTCACTTTCACACCTCCACTGCCCATCAATTTTTCTCAGAACAGAATCCAATACCAGTGCTGTATTACGGAAAAAAAGAGTGCTCTACAAAAATTTATGAAATGCATCAGCACAGAAACGATAGATCAACTCACTTTCTTTCTCCCTCTCAGGTCAACATAATTTCTGTATGACTCATGTGGGACTCTGGTGTGCTTGTAAGCAGAAACTGAAGAGGTGGGGGGAGGTTGTGGGGCAAAGAGGGGTGAGCACATAAATTTTTGTATTTAGTTTTCTACTGGAGACTAAAAATTACCTGGAACCTCTAGCCCAGAAAAATCAGATGATAAATGTTCATGTCCCGTGGTATCTGTTTGAAATGAATCAGGCGTTCTTACCATGTATAAAAATTAGGTTAAGAATGTTCATACTGTGTTGCATATACACACCTTGCGAGCTGGATTTGTGAAAGGCATCCACTTCCAGGCCTGACCTTGCTACTGCCTATTTTGGCCTTCATCTGCTTGTAGCCCTGGTTGGAGTCGGAGGGGAAGATGGGTGGTGGTCTCTGGCATGTGCACACACAAAGAACACACACACATATTTCAACCTTATATGAATGTTACACAATTCACGCTTGCTGTTCAACTGCTGTATGATATTTCAAAGAAAATACTAAAGCCAATGCATTAAATTTCATTTCTTGAACACAGAAAAACATAAAGTGTCATTAATTCTGGTATGGAAATTGATGAAAAATTTGTTCAAAATCATATATTCTTTAAAGAAAAAGAAAATCTATGAATAATCCATCTAAACTTATGCCACATATTTGTTGTTATGTTCTTTGTACTGCATAAATTAACACAGAAAACAGTAGTGGGATAAACATCCAGTTGACTAATTTGACAGAATATTGATGCTAGGTTCTCTCATGGCGATCTGGTAGTGACTGCTCCCTTTGGATTGCACAAAGAAGAGGTAGTGACAGGATGAAGCTGAGTGCGGCTATGTACGGTAAGTTAGAATGAGAAGCATGAGAGCAATGTTTCTTTGAGGGTACTGAAGACAAGACAGCAACACAGACACACACATATATGAGAGGGCAAACATCTATCTGTCACTATGTTAAGTTTGGTTGCAGGCCGCTCGAGTGTTTTTTTTATCGTTACATTTTTTCTATACTTGAAGTTGCAAAGAAAAAAGAAAAGCATACAAGAGGCAAGGATGGAAAGGAACAGAACAGGTACAACAATACCTAGTTTTCATAGAACGTTGCCTTTGGTATGCCTATCAGCCGCATCTAACCCATGAAAATGGCAGGTCAGTTTTGCGGAACACAGGCCCCAACACAGCTTTCCTCTCTCGCAGATTTCTGAACATTATTCATGATCACAAATGCCATACGCTTGCCTGGTTCTGGCCTGTATCTCTCTATGATTCCCTGTCTAAGACCATTCTACAGGGTACAGAGGAGAAAGGATTGAGGGACGCTCTACAATCAGACTGAAGATGTCCTGAAGAACAACATTAAGAACTGAGTAGTTACAATACCTCTACCCTGTCACAGGCACATGACAACAATTGGGTTTTGTCAATCTTTTTGCCTAAGCATCTACCACAACACCACTAAGACCTTGTTACAAGACAATATTCATGCCAACAACCGTCTGATAGCTGGATATCTACAACAAAGCTGGATGAATATACCTTTTTCATGTTCATCTCACGCAAATAACAAACAACAATAAATTTCACGGTGACTTCAACCTTCATTTCAACAAACCTAATGATTACAAAGTTGCTCGCATTTTGACCTTGCTTGCTGATCAAAATTTGTGTCAACAGGTAGACAAAGCCACCCAGCGTTGTGGCAATATTCTTGATTGGACTGTAGTGAAATCTGAAGACAGTCTTCTTAATTTTGATTTTGTGAAGGAATTTCCAGGTTTATCTGATCATTTTGGTGTGTTTTCCTCGCTCCGTTTGCAGCCACCCGCTCCTCTCACTCGTCGCGTGGCTTCCAGAAACATAAAGGCTATAGAGCAGGCTGCTTTCAGCGCCCAGGTTCGAGACATGGTTCAGGGTGTGGGGGCGGGGATGTTTCAAATTTGGTAGGGGCTTATGATAAAGGTCTTGGTCAAATCCTCGACCAGCATGCCCCACTTGTTTCTAGGGGGTACGTGACAGGCCCTCGGCCCCTTGGAGGACTGAGGGAGTGAGAGAGGCGAGGAGGAAGCGACGACGAGCTGAGAGAAAATGGCGAAAGACAGGTTTGACTGTTCATAAGCAAATTTATTTACATGCTATGAAGAGTACTCGCTCAGTTGATATTCTTGCGAGAAAAGACTATTATTTCAACAAAATGATGGCTTGTTCGTCTTCTAGACAACTGTTCAATGTTTCGGACTCGCTTTTAGGGCGGAAAAAATGTAACTGTCTCCCCTCAGACACCGCAAAGTCAGACCTGCCTCAGCGCTTTTGCGACTATTTCAGTGACAAAATAAAAACTCTTCGCAGTGACCTTGACCAGCGGTCTTCTGTGGCGCCAACTTTCCAGGAATACGATGGCCCCATTATTCGCTGCTTTTGAGCCTGTGTCAGAGAAGGACATTTACGATCTGATTTTGTCAATGCCTACTAAGAGTTGTGTGTTAGACCCTTTACCAACTGAACTTGCTAAGACATGCCTCCATGATCTTTTACCATTGATAACTAACATCATTAATTCCTCTTTGTGTACTGGCATTGTTCCTTCACAATTTAAGCAAGCTGTTGTTAAAACCTTTGTTGAAGAAAAAAGGACTGGACTGTAATGTGTTAAAAAACTATAGACCTGTGTCAAATTTGCCATTTTTGTCCAAGGTTCTTGAAAAAGTTGTTTTGAAACAACTACAAAAGCACATTCTCGATAATAACCTGTTCGAGATGTTTCAATCTGCATACAGAAGGGATCACAGCACGGAGATCGCCGTGCTGAGCGTCATGAACAGCTTGCTCTTGGAGAGCGATGCCCACAAGGTTTCTGTGATGGCGCTGCTCGACCTCAGTGCGGCGTTCGACACGCTTGATCATTCTGTACTGCTAAAGAGACTAGAGAGAACTTACGGTCTCAGAGGTACGGTGCTTGACTGGTTTTCATCATATGTATGTGATCGAGAACAACGTGTTATCATTGACAGTGTTAAATCATCACCATCTCCTCTTTTGTTTGGCGTGCCACAAGGCTCCGTGTTGGACCTGTGCTTTTTACCCTTATTCTCAGCCTTTGTCGGATGTCATGTCTCGGAATGATTGTCAGTATCACAAGTATGCTGATGATACTGAAGTATCGTCAAGTAGTGTTCCGCAGGATTTTCCTAATGTTATTTCTAAAGTTCAAACCTGCGTCCATGACGTATCATCTTGGATGGTTAGCAATAAGCTTAAACTAAACCCAGACAAAACCGAGGTGATCAAGGTGGGTGTTCCATCATGCCTGCGGCAGATTAAAGACAGTTCGATTGAATTGGAAGACAGCTGTATTGATTTCAAGAAAGTGTGAAATATCTCGGTGTGAAACTAGACAGCACTCTGACTATGAAAGACCACATCAGCAGTGTGTGGTCGAGCCTGTTTCCTGGAACTCAGGCGCATTGCTAGCATTAGGCAATATCTCTCAAGAGAAGCAGTGAGAAAACTAGTATCGGCCTCCATTCTGTCACGTATTGATTACTGTAATGCCACTTTCATTGGTATCACCCGATGAGCAGCTCTCACGTCTACAACGAATTCAAAATGCTGCTGCTCGGTTAGTTTTGAGAAAACGTAAACGAGACCATGTCTCGCCGATGCTTCGCGAGCTTCACTGGCTGCCAGTCGAAGCTCGTGTACAATACAAAGTGGCTGTTCTGGCTTATCGCCACTTTGAGGGTAGTCTCTCAGTGACCTTGACCACCAGGAACTTTGCTAGAAGTCTGAGATCTTCTTCAGAGAAGCAGTTAGTGCTCCCCAGGTCGAACCTTCAGACAGCTGGGGGGCGTGCCTTTAGTATTGCTGCTCCAAGGATATGGAATAAGTTGCCGTCAGCCTCAGACACTCACCTCTCTTAGCACTTTTAAGAGCCATCTGAAAACCTATCTTTTCAAAGCACATTAGGGTAATGCTTTTTTGTTTTATTCTGTAGTTAGACGTGCTGCTTTTATTTTTTATCTTATTATTTCTGTGCTGTAGATTTTCTATATAATGATTGTTTCGAATGAATCACAATGTATAAAGGAATGTATGCGTGAGATCAAGCGCAATGAGTAATTTGTTGAATTAGAATTGCGCTATAGAAATGCAATCCATTATTATTATTATTATTAAGAATAAAATACTTATTGTCTGTCCACAAAAGTCCCCAAAGCTCTCTGGCCATGCCCTCCGGCCTCTTGAAGGTCGCCTGCTCAGGCTTCTTCACCTTTTTTCTGGAAAAAAGAATTCACATAGTAAAACTCTCTGACTGCGACATGGCGTACATGATGATTTCTGGAAAACGGATGTCACCCTCAAAAGGAAATGGCTGGGCTTTGCACTTCGACAACTTTCCCTCAATCACCTAAATCAGTTAAGGAAGGAGGTGAGGCAGGGGGTGGAGGTCGGGAGGGCAGTCAGAAGGGAGGAGTTTGAAGTGGAGGGGTGGCGGCTGAGTGTAGTAGAGGGGGTTTAAAGTGGGAGGGGTGGGGGCTGGGTGTAGTAGATGGCTAAAGTTGCCAATTTCTGAGTTAAGGGTTCTCCAATCACTGATCAATAAGGCAGCAACTATATTCCTCAACATTCAGTTTCTATGAAGCAAAAATTAATTCTGCTCTCAAAAGATGGCATACATTAATTCTGATATTAAAAAGAAAGTTACAGATTAGTTAACTTTGCTCAAAACCTTCTCTTGAAGGAGTCCAAATTTAAGAGGGCATATCTCAAAATTAATTATATCATTCTGATTTATTTTTCACCCCATTACCAAGTATAAAAAGTATTAAATCTAACAGGGAGAATGCAAAACCAAATGGGCCAGAGGTGCAAAGTCACTCATTCTATGGCGGAGTGTTTACCAATCCTTAAAGAACTTCAACAGAACTGTACTGTCGTTCCCATAATACACTTAGTTTAATTTAATTATGATAGCCTAGCTTTCTTCAGGCATATACAACAAATTAGCTGTTCAGTGAATGGAAATACTGCTATAGTATTAGAACTGACAAATTCATTCAGAAACTGCAATGTGATGAATGCCACTGTACTTTGCCATAATAATGCAAGTGGTAACCATGTTTCTGAACTTAATATTCACTTACTATTCTGAGTGTGAGTCTAATGTTATGACACATATCAGGCATGATAACTTCTTAACAAATGAATGATCACACTGATGTTTGTCCCCCCCCCCCCCCCCCCCCCCCCCCCCCCAAAAAAAAAAGCCAATGTTGTGATGATGACACAGATGACCTACAATACAGAAAGAATTACTGAACTTGTATACCATGTCAAAAACAAACTAGAACACTACTGAGGTAACAAACAGGAAATTGTATTAACTCTTTAAGAGACAGAAAAATATTACCAAAGTAAGACAAAGTTGCTGATTAGATTGAGGGAAGTGGTGCAGCACTGCCTCAGAAATCTGGTGCTGAGTAGTTCTCATCGAAGATTAGAGCATTTTTGAGTCAACTTGTGTACTTTGCAACTATGTGACTCAACCCTTTCCCCACTGAAAGGTGAGGGCTTCCATTAGTTTCTTTGACATGAAATACAAAGCATTGACTCAATTACCAAAGCTTCAAAATGATACAGTTCTACTTCACCACTTTAGTACCCCCCCCCCCCCCCCTTTCTCTCATTCTAATCATTCTTTTTTCTTCTTTTTTTTTGCCTACGAAAGCATGTAACAATCCTGAAACAAACTTACCTTTTTATTATCATTCATCAGGGACTCCTTTGTAACAAATTCATGTTCTGGGCGATTCTCCAGCTCCAAGATGTCCCGCACGTCAGATGTTGCCGCCATTTTGGTCTGTGTGTAAGTAGTTCAGATGTATACATGTACTAAGATCGTGTGGTTTGTTTTCAGCCCTCTTTCCTGAAATAGACCAAATGAAATCATGATTAGTCCACTGACTTTTGAGAATCATTACTACCTTGTAAGTCATTCCGACAAGTGGTATTTCATACTAACCAAAGGAACTTTCTTTACGGAATGGACTTTGGACAGAAGACTCTATAACAAACTCCTGTCAGCACAACATAGCTATCATACACATTATCATTTCTTTGGTTTGTAAATTAAAGTAGGCCTGCACTGCCTCTTTTTCCCGAAGCCTTTTAACAAGTCATTTGTTGAGAGCCTGCTGAAAATTTACAACTCCTGGCAATTCACCATCTTTTTTCTTTTGTTTTTATTACCCTAGAAAATAACTTAGGCCATTTGCCTTTATGGGTCAGTGAAGGAGGGGGGAGGAAGGGAGAGGGGGTGGGTGGGGTTGTGATGATCACAGCTGATCCCCAGGCTGTGGTGACTGAACTGGTTATCTCGGAGGACTGGTCCAAACAAGCAAATACAATATCATGAATTATTATATGAAGATAGTCTTAAGTTAGTCTTCTGTCATTATTTCTGGCCACATTTATTCAGCTCTTGCTTTGTTTTGCCTACAACCCTCCCATGTCCTTTTCTGGCAATGTTTTTCAATGAACACTTGTTGCTTTAGACAAACAAGCTAGGACTTTGAGAACATCATTCAAAATGGCAGGATCTTCTATGAAGTAGCAAAACATCTCCACTGCCACACCAACCTGTGGAAAAATAACTACTTCAGCCTTCTTAGAGTTTACACTAGTAAATTCACACTATATAACTACTTCCCTATACTACGAGGTTCTGTTACTGTTTTCTTTTGCATTTACAGTAATTTGCCTGCAGGCTCTGATTTATGGTCATGACTACAAACATTACAGCAACGTACTGCAGATTAAAAACTTGACTAGCTGCACAGTATTTGAGACAACGAGAGCATTTCATATGCTCATAAGGGTTTTGGCATCCAATTTGATCAACATAAAGAAAATATGATCCATCTGTGAGGAACCAAATTTGTCCGCTGGAAGTTTTTTTTTTTTTTTTTTTCTAAAGTAATCATTATCATGTGTTTTATGACTTGGGCAACCTGACAGACAGACACTGCATATAATCTACTTAGATAGTAAACATTGTATTGATTCAATTTGCCTTGTTCATCTTATATAAATACATGCCAGTAAATTTCCAAAAGAACAAACTCATTTTACAATTAATACAGCTGAAAGTAAACCTAATTATTCAGCTAGCATCAATAATCCTCACAGTTCATGTGGAGTCTGTGACCTCAGTGTGCAACTTGTAGAAAATGGTTTCATGCTATTCTCACAAATGGGGGCCGGAATAGCTCAGTTGGTAGAGCGCCGGACTCGTGATCCTGGGGTTGCGGGTTCGAATTTCGGTATAGGAGGATTTTTCCCTCGGAGTTAACATTGGTTCTGACTCCATTCCCCACACAGTCCTTCGAATGAGACTATAAACCGAGGTTCCGTGTGTGAACGCACGCACAACATCTTGCACACACGTAAAATCCCATCACCAACTTTCGGAAGAGAAGGCCAGTTTGGCCGTTGGTATGGATGACACGTGACACATAGCATGCACCTTCCCTGAAGATGGAGTATGGCTGCCTTAATGGCGGGATAGAAAAGGGTCATACACACAAAACTACTGCCTGGCTATACAGGGAGTGTCCGCAGGAGTATCGGCCTGCGTACGCAGAAAGAAAAAAAGAAAAGAATTCTCACAAATATAGGAACTTCAGTTTAATGTGCAATTCACTTGAGTGACACAGATAGTCCTTGGCTCTGTATGATAAATAGGAATGATACAACAGCTATCCTGCCTTTGACAGCCCTGATGTGGCCCTTTGCGGTCGGCTGGGCTATAAGCAACATTATCTTATCCTGCCTTTGATCTTTTTGGCATCATCAGAGAGCCACAGAACTGCACAAATAAATCTGTTTCAATATAGACATGCACCTACTTTCTCCAACATCAGGATTTGTCCCTGAGCTACACTCATCAATTCTGAAGAAAGTGTCCAACAGGAAAAACAAGGAGACTATCCATTCCATTTCCTGACTGTAAATGTAATTGTGTAAACTTCCAGTTGATCATGAGAAAGAGACCTTTGCTGGCCTGTCTTCAAGAGCTTCAGACATATAATCATTGGCACCGAAACGTGGTGGGCTGCCTCTGTTCATGCCAATTAACTGCTGTTTGACAACTAACACAAGTACCTGGTCAAATGTGCTAAGAAAGAAGGATAGAGGAAGAGTACTGATGCTAGTTTAGTAGTTATCTGCCAGAGAGGAGATCCAGTCAGCTGTTGCAGAGGAACTGAATACTGACTGAAATTCTGTGGTCAGGTTACAAAGAGCTCCAATTGACCAAGCACATCATGTCCTTTCCAACAACTGTGCACAAGTGGAACTGTCTCCCAAAACATGTAGTACAGGCCCCTTCATCAGATGGCTTCATTGTGAGGGCATCTAACCACCTGTGTCCCAATACCCCAAAGGGTTTTTTTAAAAACCTCCTCCTGTATTCTTCACCCCTGTTTCATCTTCATAACAATCAATATTGACTGTGGTTGCTACCGGATGAAGAATTGGTAATATCCCAGTTTTGTTACCCTCCTTTTTGTTTCACTAATCACATTTTCATGAAGTTGATCAATGAATGTCTCAATGCATTCTTACTATACCATACTGCTACAGACTGGATTAGGCTCTTCAGCCTTTAGTCTGGTCTTTTTCACAAAACTGGTAAATCCTACAATGTAAACTTCTTGCGTGGGTGATGATAATGCAGCAATCTGAAAGTCTATCTAATCAAGCATCTACGGTCTGCCCAATGGCTATCCAGACTGGCCTTAAAGCTATCGAGAGATGGTGCATTAACCACTTTTTCTGGAAGCGCGTTCCAGGGATTCACCACTCTATCAGCGAAATAGTGCTGGCGCAGTGAACTATCGCAAATCCTTTTCCTGAGCTTCAGATTGTGCCAACGGGTCTGCTTAACACTGTTTTCCATCATAAGAGGACTCTTTGCGTTGTGTAGCCCATGAGTGAACTTTAAAGTTTCAATCATGTCACCCCTGTCCGTCCAGTAATGCACGCTGGGAATCTTCATTCTGGCAAGTTGCTTTTCATAGGGACAGTCAACCAGACCATGAACCATCTTTGTTGCTTGCCTGAGAACACACTCGATGAGGTCCTTATCTTTCTGATATCGTGGTGACCACACACTGTTGGAAAACTCCAGGTGAGGGCGTATCAGTGCAATGAAGAGCTGTCACTTGGTCTCAATGTCACGGTACTGGTACCAGCGCCTGACCAGCCCTAAAATTTTGTTGGCTTTGTTGACCTGCATCTCGACATGCCGGCTAAATTTGAGTTCCTGATCTACCAAGACTTCTAGATCTTTCTCTCCCTTTGATGACTCCAGCGTCACACTCTCTCTTCACTGTTGTGTAGTTTCATGCTATACTCTGCCTTGGGGTTACTGCGTCCGAGGTGTAGAACCTTACATTTTGTCTTCAAGGCCGAGCAATTAAAAAAAAAAAATCTGTTTTCATATTCAAGGAAATGTTTAACTCTTTAGCAGATTTAAATCAGTGATTGATTTTTTGGTCAATTTAAAGTTTTGAAAACCATCTCTGCAAGTGTACGTGTAGGCCTACTCGATGACTTACTTGGTCATTGTGATGGTGCTGATGCAGTGAACAGTGAGGTTCAATATATTAATATCTGTGGCGTAAACGTGAATACCAGTTTCTACTCTACCCCCCACCCACCCCCTCATAATAATGCCCATAGATGTTGAGTATCTTTAAGCTTGTGCACTTGAGGTTTACGCCACTGACTCAGTCACTGACGAGCTAGGAATGATTTTCCTCCATTCAGACAGCCCTGATGTGGCCCTTTGCGGTCGGCTAGGCTATAAGCAACATTATCTTATCCTATTCTCCATTCAGAACCGAGTAAGCCATTTTTTATACACCAGATTTCAATTAATCATCTTATAGGTTATATGTAATCCTAGTCTAGTAAGAAATAAGTCAACCTGTTGATAAAACCCCAACTAACCTCAGCTTCTTGTGATAATTAAAGATTTGCTCATGCCGACTTGAGATCGAAAGTTTCCTTGCGATCAAGGCGCCATTGTGGAAAATTCGCGTTTGTAACTATGTGCACAGGAGCTACGCAATATTTGTCTTTTTTTCCCCCCCATAAAGCACCCATAGTCATAAGTGATGATGGCATTCAGTTGACACACGAGGCTTGGTTTGATTTAATGTGTGTTAAGTGTCGACAGGAGCCTATCCACTTCTGGCAGTATGGCCTCGGGGATGACTCTCCAAGTAGAATAGAAAGTCCAAGTAATCATCCACGCTTGGGAACTCGAGAGACAATCTTCTTCTTCTTCCTAAAATACTGGTTCACTCAAAAACGAGTAGGTCACCAGCGCGCATGTTAAAAAGTAAAATAAAATAACATAAAATAGTGCGACTCAGACTGTTGGCCCCTGGAGCAAATTTGGCAACAAGGGGTCGCACTCGATATTCAAGAAGTTAAAAGCAATGGCCAAATTCAGGCCCAGGTAACAGTAAAATATTTGGGGAAGTTAAAATAGAAAATCGTCAATATGCAGATCTCAAAACTGTCGTATCAATTTGTTTTTTAAATGAGATTGCATTTGTGGCAATCTTGATGGCACCCGGCAGTGAGTTCCACAGACGTACAGAACTAGGATAAAATGAATGTAAGTGGCTGTCAATATTTGATGCAGGTATGGTATAACATTAACCGCCACTCCTGGTGCTACTTTTATTCAATACCAGTTGTTCCATTGGAATATGAATTACTTTAGCTCTGCCTTTGAAGAAGATGTTAAGTTTGATAAAAGCTCTTCTCTCTTCTAAGGGTTTCCATTCTAATTTCCTCATGTTCTTCCCAGTATTCCCCTTTTCTCTGATGTGGTTCCCTGTTTCGAACCGTGCTGCTCTCTTCTGAATCTTTTCGAGGTTATCAATGTCCTTTAGATGGTAAGGATCCCAAACTGAGCAACCATATTCCAGTACTGGTCTAACCAGTGTTTTGTAGCAGTAGTCTTTAACCTTTTGGGGGCAGTCATTGATATTCCTGTATAAGAAAGCTAAGATGTTATTTGCTTTCTTACATACTAAATTGTAATGTTCTTTCCATTTGAGACGACTATCTATAATCACGCCTAAATATTTTGCAGCATTAGTTTCTTTAAGAATAGTATTATGGATAGAATAATCTGATCTAATTGGTGAGCGTTTGTTACATATACGCAACACTTGGCACTTTTGGGGATGAAATTCCATTTTCCAAGTTCTTTCCCACACTTGTAAAGCGTTTAGATCTTCTTGTAGAATGCGTGTATCATTCTTGCTTCTGATTGTTCTATATACTAAGCTGTCATCTGCAAAAAGCCTTGTAGTAGTTCCAGGAGAGAGATTTCTACTTATGTCATTTTATAAATTAAGAAAAACAAGGGCCCCAGAACAGTTCCCTGTGGTACACCCGACAAGACTGGTTTACAATGGATGACGACCCTTCCACAACAACTTTCTGCGTTCTCCCAACGAGGAATGATCTAGCCCATTTTAGCAAAGAACCGCCAATGCCGATGTGTTCTAATTTAAGCAGCAGGCCCTCATGGTCAACCTTATCAAAGGCTTTAGAAAAGTCCAATAAAATTGCATCTATTTGCTGTCTGTTGTTAAGACAGTTATTAAAATCATTGAGAGTTGTTATAAGTTGAGTCTCACAACTCCTTCGCTGTCTAAAACCATGCTGGGCGTTATTTAAGAAGTCATATTTGTCAAGATGGTTCATTATGCTACTATATATTATGTGTTCAAGTAGTTTTGCTGATATGGATGTAAGAGATACAGGTCTATAGTTCTCTGCTTTTGTTTTGTCACCCTTTTTGAATAAGGGAACAATGCTCGCATCTCGCCACTCATCAGGTATTACTCCCTGCTCCAGTGAAGCTTGGTAAAGTAGTTGGTATACCTCACTCAATTCATTGGCACATAATTTTAAGAGCTTGCCAGGAACGCCATCGGGACCAGTAGCTTTGTTTTCATTGATGTTGGTCAGTAACTTAAATACTCCTGCTTTGTTTACTTTGATGTTTTGCATTTCAGGGAGTTTATCATCATCCTTTAGTCTAACGTTAATTAAAGGTTTGGGATTTGAGAAAACTGAACAAAACTGCTTGTTTAGTAAATTTGCTTTCCCTTCAGGGTCCTGTATTAGGTTATTCTGGTTGTTTCTCAGGTCTGGAATCCCAATGTTGTCCTGTCTCTTACTCCTTATGTAAGACCATAATTTCTTGTTTTGAAGATCACCTTCTGAAATCATCGAATTAACATAATTGGAGTGAGCAAGCCTACATTCTCTCTGACACCTTCTCTTGATATGTTTATACCCAACCAGTAATCTTTCTGAATTAGGATGTAGTTTCAATTTCTTAAAGAAATGATGTTTCCTTCTCAACAAACGTTTAGTTTTTGTAGTAATCCATGGCTGGTGGTTCTTGCTTGAAGTTATTTTGGTAGGTATGTTGTCATCCATAATAAATTCCAAGTTAGTTTTTATACACTTCCAAAGGTC
Organism: Conus ventricosus; assembly: GCA_018398815.1. Classification (NCBI taxonomy): domain Eukaryota; kingdom Metazoa; phylum Mollusca; class Gastropoda; order Neogastropoda; family Conidae; genus Conus; species Conus ventricosus. The sequence continues at coordinate 70,655,897 of CM031600.1, read as the reverse complement.
ACTGACATTATCTTTAACACTATGGGACCTCAAAAAAAGACGACTGAAATCATGAGTATCCCTGCGCAATTTTGGTAAGTCTGCTTGGTTCCAGAGTCTGATGGTACGTTTAGGGGTTTTTCTTCGAAAGGGTTGAAAGTTGCTCTCTAAGAGAATTATGTCATGATCACCCAGGCCTGCAATTAATTCCTGATTGCCTAAAGCGCCTGGACAATTGGTAAAAAATAAATCCAGGAATGCCTTACCACGAGTTGGTGCTTCAACTGACTGCACTAATCCAAGGTCTTTGGTGGTATCAAAAAAATGAGTATTAATATTGTTACTGTATTGATTACCAAGTATGGCATCTTCACCCCAATCAATATCTGGTAAGTTAAAGTCTCCACCAATCCATAATATTGCCTTCCTATTGGCCAAAACAATGTCAGAAATGTCTCTGCAAATAGACAAACATACATTTTCATCTGAGTCTGGAGGTCTGTAAACTGATCCAACAATGACAGGTCTCTTATTCTTAAAATTAATCCTACAAAATAAACTTTCACTATTTTTGCCTTGATATAAAAACTCACTGGCTAAGTTCTTCCTAATGGCAATCAAGACTCCCCCACAATGCTGTGAGATCAATCCAGCTCAAGCTCAGACTGGCAGAAAATGGACACTTTGGAGGACAGTGGACATGGCACAAAGGAAAGAAGCCTCAAATCTCTTCTGTTTATAACACATCCCAACGTAAACAAGACCAAAGAAAGACAGACTATCCTGGTCATAAAATTTGAGGAACACACGGTCTCTGAGATGTATGCCTTAAGAGGATGAAACTGAACGGTGTGTTGTTTAAGTATTCCTATTTGAGCCCTTAACACATCCAACTCTCATTAGGTCAAAAGGTGGCCAAACACACACACACACACACACACACACACAGTTTACCGTTATGCCGGCAGATTAGAATGGGGTTAAAGTAGTAGTAGTAGTAGTAGTAGAGGGCTGGCTTGTAGCCTAGGCCTTTCGGCCTTTTTACGCCCCTTCTTTTGTTATCATATTTGTTTTGTTTTGTTTTTCTAGGGTCTACGGCATGCTTATTCAATCCCTAGTAGCAAAAATTGCTTCAATCTGTTTCCATAAATAAAATTTTGAAATCTGTGTTGTTATCCAGGAAATTCTTGAATTTATTAATATCATTAGTAAATTTAATTTCAACAGGTATTGAGTTCCACAATTTAACAACTCTGATAGAGAAACTGAATGCTCGTTTGTTAGTAGTTCTATGTTTAACAAAAAGTTTACCTTGTGCATTTCTTGTCATACTAACTGGTGAGAAGGAAAAAAAAATAATGGTCACTTATTGGTATCTCATTAATTAAAGACTATGCATGCAAAGATTAGTATACTACACTACCTCCACACTCCATACACTTTTAATGACATTTTTAAAACAACACACATATTTATGCCCCCCCCCCCTCCTTACACACACACACACACACACGCACACACACACACACACACACACACAAATGCCCGTAATGGGAATCAAACCTAGAGCCTTTCAGTTGGCAAGTCTGAGAGGCTATGTACCACTGCGGCTGGGTTGAACGCTCACTTGGATCTGAATCACAACATCTGATTCTGGGAGATGGGGGGGGGGATAGACTGGGGAAACAAAGGCCCTATGGGAATATTGACCTGAGGAAACCTTGACATGGGGACAACATACACCTGTGGAAACCAAGACCTGGGGGAATACACACTTGGGGAAACATAGATCTGTGGAAACACAAACCTGGAAAAATATATTCTTGGGAGAAACGCAGGCCTGGGGAAACAAAGACCAGGGATCTCAAAGGCATGGCTCCGCTGAAAGCTCCTCAGTTTTACCTTTCATGACATCTCGGAGTCATACCCTCTACAGCATCGGGAGCATCTCATCAATCAGATTCTCATTCATACATATGCCTGTGAAGTATATAGATATTCATTTTGCCACACACATGGATCCGGCTATGTGCCGTTTGCACAAACTGTATATTTGACTTCGTACAACTAGATATTTTACTGTTACCTGGGCCTGAATTTGGCCATTGCTTTTAACTTCTTGAATATCGAGTGCGACCCCTTGTTGCCAAATTTGCTCCAGGGGCCAACAGTCTGAGTCGCACTATTTTATGTTATTTTATTTTACTTTTTAACATGCGCGCTGGTGACCTACTCGTTTTTGAGTGAACCAGTATTTTAGGAAGAAGAAGTGTGGCTGTGCTTATAGTCAACGCGTTTGTTTGTTTTTTTAATTCTTTTTTTTTCTATCAAGAGTTATGCCCCCTATCTGGACTTCACCCTGACAGCAAAATGCTGCACGAAGTGTGTGCTCGTGGTTGAATTCGATCAGTCCAAAAACAGGCTTCAAACTGAGTGATACCAAGACTGATAGTGCAAGGGAAAGTAGAATGTAGTGGTGACATTATTTCAGAAGTATTCAGACGGAATCAAATGTGTACAAAATCGGATGATAAACCTTAAACTGAACTCCTAAAGTTGAAGTACATCAAAACTAAGTTAGGCCCCCCTAGCTGTGGCATAATTTCGAGTAAGATTGCAAGGATTCGTCTGTCTGTAGCTCGGTAGCAATGGCAGCATTATTTTGTTCCAGGTTTAGAAAGCTTGCACCGCAAGTGGAAACTATGTGTCAAAAATGTGTCGCATATCTTTCAACCCAACAGCACTTTCCAGTTTTAAAACTGGATGATACAGCCGCAAATGTGTCGTCTGCTAACAGTGAACATTTCAAGAAACAAGAAGAAATTTTCAAGTCTGCTTTAGCAATTGCCCATGCTGGCGGTGGGCCAAAAGCAACTGACCGTCATACTAAAAAAAACAAGAAAATGGTTGAAGAACGAGTGAAGGCACTCATTGATGAGGATACACCTTTTCTGGAACTTTCACCGCTGGCTGGTTTCATGATGGAATATGGAACAATTCCACGAGCAGGCGTTATAACAGGTACTGGAGAAGAGAGAAACTTATGCAGACTTTGAGAGGCACCTGGGGCGCATGAGAGGAGAGAGAGAGAGAGAGAGAGAGAGAGAGAGAGAGAGAGAGAGAGAGAGAGAGAGATTTAAGACTTTAAGTTGTTCACACAAACACATACATAGTCAACACACAAACATGTGCACTTGTATGCACATATGTGCACACACACACACACACACACACACACACACGCACACACATAGAACACTCAAAAAATTACAGTGAGCTAGATCCATGTGCACATGCACACACATGTATAGTATACACACAGAGCATAGACATGTATGAGAAACACACTTGCATGCATGCGTGCATTTAACAAAAACTTTGCAGGTTTTTGTTGTTGTTGTTGTTGCTTGTTTGTAAGGGAGGTGTGAAAAAGGGGGAGGGGGACATGGCAAGGTTAGAGTTCTTTTTGTTTGTTCTTATCACTTAAAAGATCTCAACCTCACTTTGAATCTTTGTAGTGTACAAACTATGCATTTCCACACAATCTTTTTTAAATTTTGAATTCCTTTAAAAAAAAATCTGTAGGAAATGCTCTCTGAATTACTAGTTTTATCAGTGATTTGATGTTGCTTACCCAACAGAAGAAGAAAATATAATATAAAAACTCACAACAAACAATTTGTACTGAGCTAGATGTATGAGAAGGTCTTTGGATATGTTGTATTTAAGAAGAATAGCTTCGAGGAGCAATAAGCTATATGGATTTGGAACAAAGAGGGGAGTGGCGGTTACTCTATCAATCTCTCCCTTCAGGCTTAAAAACTCTTGTGTGTTGGTGCAACTCACTCTGGAACATGTTGACAGCAAGACATGGCAGGAAGTCAGAATATCCTAGCTTACTTCCTCAGCAGGTCTTCATGGTCTTGCAGTCAGAATGGACTTCAACAGGGCCGTCCTACAGTCCTTCCTACAGTCAGAATGGACCTCCACAGGGCTGTCCTGCAGTCAGAATGGACCTCAACAGGGCCATCCTACAGTCAGAATGGACATCAACAGGGCCGTCCTACAGTCAGAATGGACCTCAACAGGGCCGTCCTACAGTCAGAATGGACATCAACAGGGCCGTCCTACAGTCCTTCCTGCAGTCAGAATGGACCTCCACAGGGCTGTCCTGCAGTCAGAATGGACCTCAACAGGGCCGTACTACAGTCAGAATGGACCTCAACAGGGTCGTCCTACAGTCAGAATGGACCTCAACAGGGCCGTCTTACAGTCAGAATGGACCTCAACAGGGCCGTCCTACAGTCAGAATGGACCACAACAGGGCCGTCCTACAGTCCGTCCTGCAGTCAGAATGGACCTCAACAGGGTCGAGGGCTGTCCTGCAGTCAGAATGGACCTCAACAGGACCATCCTGCAGTAAGAATGGACCTCAACAGGGCCGTCCTACAGTCAGAATGGACCTCAACAGGGTCGTCCTATGGTCAGAATGGACATCAACAGGGCTGTACTGCAGTCAGAATGGACCTCAAGAGGGCTGTCCTGCGGTCAGAATGGACCTCAACAGGGCCGTTCTGCAGTCAGAATGGACTTCAACAGGGCCGTCCTGCAGTCAGAGTGGACCACAACAGGGCCGTCCTGCAGTCAGAATGGACCACAACAGGGCCGTTCTGCAGTCAGAATGGACCACAACAGGGCCGTTGTGCAGTCAGAATGGACCACAACAGAGCCGTTCTGCAGTCAGAATGGACCACAACAGGGCCGTCCTACCATTAGAATGGACCACAACAGGGCCGTCCTGCAGTCTGAATGGACCACAACAGGGACGTTCTGCAGTCGGAATGGACCACAACAGGGCCATTCTGCAGTCAGAATGGACCACAACAGGGCCGTTCTGCAGTCAGAATGGACCACAACAGGGCCGTTCTGCAGTCAGAGTGGACCACAACAGGGCTGTTCTGCTTTCAGAGTGGACCACAACAGGGCCGTCCTACAGTCAGAATGGACCACAACAGGGCCGTCCTACAGTCAGAATGGACCACAACAGGGCCGTCCTACAGTCAGAATGGACCACAACAGGGCCGTCCTACAGTCAGAGTGGACCACAACAGGGCCGTTCTGCAGTCAGAATGGACCACAACAGGGCTGTTCTGCAGTCAGAGTGGACCACAACAGGGCTGTTCTGCAGTTAGAGTGGACCACAACAGGGCTGTTCTGCAGTCAGAGTGGACCACAACAGGGCTGTTCTGCAGTCAGAGTGGACCACAACAGGGCTGTTCTGCAGTTAGAGTGGACCACAACAGGGCTGTTCTGCAGTCAGAGTGGACCACAACAGGGCAGTTCTGCAGTCAGAGTGGACCACAACAGGGCTGTTCTGCAGTCACAATGGACCACAACAGGGCTGTTCTGCAGTCAGAGTGGACCACAACAGGGCTGTTCTGCAGTCAGAATGGACCACAACAGGGCCATTCTGCAGTCAGAGTGGACCACAACAGGGCCATTCTGCAGTTACAATGGACCCTCAACAGGGCTGTCCTGCAGTCTGTGTGCGATCAATAGTTTACACCTATGATTGACTTGTTTGCAACACGCTTCTAAGCATCTTTTGCTCTGTGTTTTTCCAATCCCAGATCCATAGACATTGGAGATCGATGCACAATCCATGCCTTGGACGATTCTGTTTGCTTAAGCCTCCCCCCTTCCCCTTTCCGATCCTCCACAAAGTGATCAGAAAGGCATGACATGAAAGATCCTACCTCATTCTCATTGTGCACTGAGTTGGCCAGTCCAGTCCTGGTTCATCCATGTAATGTTGATGTATTGTCTGTTGATGTCTCACATTCAGCCACTTCTAACATACTGCAGCCTCTTGAAGCAGCCTGGGACAGGCATCCTCCCCGTCAGCCGTAAGATCCTGCACCCTCAGGCCAGGCTTCTTTTTAACCCCCACAGCTTCCACCAATTTCAACTGGACTCGGTCTGTCAGGACATTTGTAGCCAGTGGAGATGCCATGGGGGGACTACAAGTACAGTCCCTAGTGAAAACGTCACGCCGTTTCGGAACAGAGTCCCTGTTTAATAACATTTGCTCAAGTGGGTGGCAAGTTGGCGCTTGTTCTTCCTTCAAGACCATCCACTATCCATGTAGGAGACTTCCTCTCTTACCTGTTGGCAGTGCGGAAGCTATTGGCCAGCTCCTTTAGGAGTTATTGATCAACCGTCTCCACTATTATCCTCCAATCAAGAGATCCCTCCTTCACAATTGTTGGAAGTCTGTAGGACAGTTGCTCTCGGAGAGTCACAGAGGTCTTATTATTGGATCTTTTTCTGGTTCTGAACTTTCTCTCTGGAAACCACCCTTTGAGCTGCTTTCCAACATATTCCATGACCTTGTCTCTTACAAGACCACCTTCCTCCTCCCTCTCACTTTCACTAGGATTCACGGTCTCAGTGGCAAGCCCTTGGACATAGCTTTCAATTAAGACTGGTCTCTCATTTAGTCACAGCCATTCTCACCAAGAACTAAGATTTGGGCTCTCTCTCAACTTCCCTCTGTATTGAGGCTCTCTCTGAGTGATATCCTTGGTTTGGAAGAGGGGTGCGATGAGGGTGGGAGAGGTACATGAATCTTTGCCCATCCAGGTGCCTGCATTGCTGTTGGAAGAAGATATAGGTGCTCCTTTTGAAATTGCCTTCTGATCTTCCTTAACATCAACAGTAAGAAGGAATATTGTCTGGCACCATCTACAGGTGGCTCTCTAATGTAGCTTGGGGAAGGGGGGGGGGGGTACTCTAAGTCCCAGCCACAGGTCAATACAATGCAATGCGTATGCACACACATACATACCTGCAGTGCATGCATGCATTCACACACATATTAGTTCATTGAAATGGAGGGATACAGACACACCAATGCACACGCGTGCGCACACACGCACACGCACACACACACACACACGCACACGCACATGCGCATACGCACATGCACACGCACACACTCACACACATACACTCACACACACACACACACACACACACACACACACACACACACACACAAATACACACATACACACACACACACACTCGCACACACATATGTTGCACATGCAGTCACACTGCCTTATAAAATGTAATGCAAGAACATGGTTTGTACTGCACATTTTTTTGTCAGTTTTAATTCATTGCATTTGTTTTTTTTTACACATTCATGAAATCAGTTTGTAGTTCTCCTTGCATGTGCACAAGTAATATACATGTAGTAGTCACCATGTGAAAAAAGACCAGGATTGTAAGATAATACTCAGACCATGCAAAATCGGCATGAAACAAAACGATAAGCTTGCAAGTAATTTATGCACTGACACTAATGAAAAATAATTAAAATTGTGGATTGTTGGCAATCAAAATGTCAGTTCTGATACCAGTGACTCACAAATCACAGGGTTATGACTTTTATACAGAGGAAGTAATTATTTTTGTGCTCAGGTACAGATGGATTTTAATGCAGATAGGGTTATGTGGAATTTCTCTCTCTGTCCCACATTGTCTTTCTCTTTCTCTCTGTGTCTCTCTCACTCTCACTGTCTGTCTGTCTGTCTGTCTGTCTGTCTGTCTGTCTGTCTCTCTCTCTCTCTCTCTCTCTCTCTCTCTTCTCTCTCTCTCTCTCTCTCTCTCTCTCTCTTTCTGTCTGTCTGCCTGTCTGTTTCTCTCTCCTTCTGTACTTTTTTTTTTGCATTTTAAACTTAAAGATTTGGTTGTGTGAATTGTTACAGTCAATTGATTATTCTGCTTTCCTCCATTGCTGCTAGCTTTATTCATCATTCAATTCATATAGATAAATATTACATTAACAGTCATGGAACTTTGTTGTTGCTGCCTCCCCAGTGGTATGCTCATGTCACTCATGGCCTCACCATACACGGCCACACTGGGAGATCCTATCAGTATCACCGCCTCATGCCACTTCCACAGGAATCGGTCAAAGCATTGTTATACTAGGACATTATCTTTTTCTTTTTTTTTTAACCTGCACAGAGGGAA
>CM031600.1:70610375-70645375 GCA_018398815.1 Conus ventricosus | reverse complement strand
TCATGCACGCACGTGCAAGGTCTCTCTCTCTCTCTCTCTCTCTCTCTCTCTCTCTCACACACACACACACACACACACACACACACACACATACACACACACACACACTCTCTCTCTCTCTCTCTCTCTCTCTCTCTCTCTCACACACACACACTCACGCACACTCATGCACATAACGCACATATGTATGCACATAACACAAACATGCATACACACACATAAGTATGCACTCACACTATACACTGACAGACACACACACATAGTTGCATCAATATTCTATCACACCCACACTCTCCCACCCTCCTCCTCCCCCTGCCCCCACATACACATGCCCACAACCACACACACACACACACACACACACACACACACACACACACACATAGACACTGACTGAAACCAATTCATTGTCAGATTAACTCATAGTTGTACTGACATTTAAGAAAACGTTATGAACAGAATGTCAACATTTTTCAGTTTAAGAAAAGGCACAAGCACACCCCCCCCCCCCCCCCACACCACACACACACACAAAACATACACACACTCGCATTAGGTAATCAGATTCACAGAGGCACACTATTTTAAAAAGAAAAAGGAACCTCGTACAACCAAGAAATGCTTCTGTCAATGGCAGTGCAAATACTGACTTTTTGATTCGACCAGTTATGTTGTTTATTTATCAGATGACAAGGTTCAATAAGCTCAGTGAGTCTTTTTGATTTGACCAGTTGTGTAGTTTAGTTATCTGATAATTGAGTTCTGTAAGCACAGTGATCATTAAACAGATCATCACTTAGTGTTTCATAGACTTTCTCTCACATTCAATTTCTCCTTCAGGCAGACATTTTTCCAGACAAGAACCACGGGGGTCAAGCATTTTATAACGAGGCCATCATGGAGCTCAACAAATTCCTCAGGTGAGAATGGCAACTGAATGTGATGCTATGTTTCATATAACTGGTTCTGAATTGAGTGTTACGCAGGCACCCAAAACATCAGTTTTTATTCTGATGTAGGATTGTTTTTTAGATTTGGAGTAAAGTTTCTATAAAAAAAAACCACAAAATTGTATTCCATTAAGATTAGCTTAGAATTTTTTCTGGAACCACAACTTATTTAGGTGGTGGCAAAGTTTAAGGTGCTGAATCATAACATTTTTGTTAAGATTGTCAGGAACAATAAATACCCTCCTCATCAAAGATTTTGCTTAAAGATGTGTTGTCATGATGTGGGTGATAAGTTCCATTGTTGCTTTGAATGCCAAGCTTTTCAAGACTCAAGGGAAATGTAGTAAAGTTTATTTGTTTTTAAGAAAAAAAGAGAAAGGAACAGACAAAACAAATAAATCAACAAAAATCCCAAACTTGTTGAAGAATATTCCATTGTTCACAACCAAAAACAAACATGATCTTAGTCATCTAATCTGATCCATTGTATATGTCAAAGAATCAAACTCTTGTTCTGTAACTCAGACCAGTTATGGTGGTTATTTAAAAAAAAAAAAAGAATTGGATGATGAGTTGACTGATCAGAAAATGAAAATAATTCATGAAAATATTGTTATGTCATATTATAAATCTAAATGTGGGTGCATGTCTTTAAATGTAAAGTTTGTTGAGAAATCGACAAAATCTGACCACAGAAAATGTTTGTGATTGCTGAAATAATGATGATGGAAAAACCAGAGGACATGGCATTGAATGTAGACTTTCGATATCAAGGGAGTGAATCGGTAGAGTTAAAGACACTTTAACAGAAGTGGAACGCTAACTGAAATGAATAGAAAAAATTGGTTCTAAACTCTCATTGAACTGTACGGAGACAGAGGAAAGGTCGACTCTAGCAACAAGTTCAAAGTCTTTCCTTCTAGGTGGAGAATCACAAGTCAATATTCACATGACTGCCACAGCACTCCCAAAACAAAGATGTGTCTTCAAGCTCTGTCAGACTGCTCTCTCAAATGGTGTTCATCAGTCCCTCCATTTCCTGGTTATTTATAAACATGACATCGAAAGTTGGAGAAACATGGTGAATACTTCTAGAAAGTTTGACGATCGGAAAGGGAGTATGTACAGCCAACTGGAATGCATGGAACTTAATTGAAAGTTCAGGAACAGTGATGTATTGAAATTAATCAGAGTACTTGGAACATCCAAGAAGCAATTTCTGAGAAAAGAAACAGATAGCCATGACCTCTAACCTGGTCATATATTCATTTGCAGGTGGCGGTGGTGTGCCATGACCTCTAACCTGGTCATATATTCATTTGCAGGTGGCGGTGGTGTGCCATGACCTCTAACCTGGTCATATATTCATTTGCAGGTGGCGGTGGTGTGCCATGACCTCAAACCTGGCCATGTATTCATTTGCAGATGTCGGTGGTGTGCCATGACCTCTAACCTGGTCATATATTCATTTGCAGGTGGCGGTGGTGTGCCATGACCTCTAACCTGGTCATATATTCATTTGCAGGTGGCGGTGGTGTGCCATGACCTCTAACCTGGTCATATATTCATTTGCAGGTGGCGGTGGTGTGCCATGACCTCTAACCTGGTCATATATTCATTTGCAGGTGGCGGTGGTGTGCCATGACCTCTAACCTGGTCATATATTCATTTGCAGGTGGCGGTGGTGTGCCATGACCTCTAACCTGGTCATATATTCATTTGCAGGTGGCGGTGGTGTGCCATGACCTCTAACCTGGTCATATATTCATTTGCAGGTGGCGGTGGTGTGCCATGACCTCTAACCTGGTCATATATTCATTTGCAGGTGGCGGTGGTGTGCCATGACCTCTAACCTGGTCATATATTCATTTGCAGGTGGCGGTGGGTGTGCGGGAGCTGCACAGCAGGGGGAGCCTATGTTCCTACCATGGCTGACGAAGCCGTGATCGTTCACCGGACTGGCTCTGTGTACCTGGGTGGTCCCCCTTTGGTCAAGGCAGCTTTGGGAGAGATTATTAGCAGCGAGGATCTGGGTGGCGCGACGGTTCATTGCCAGTATGTGTTGGTGCATGGAGTGTGAATGATTTACAGGGAGTTCACTGCAAGTATTCGAAGTATTCAAAAATCAACAAAGATCGAATGATTTTCAGGGACATTATTGTTGGTATATGTATAAAAGGAAACGGAGCTGAATCTGAATGGATTTCAGGGCCTTCTTACTAGTAATCCCTGTGTGGATGCTGATGGTGGAAGAGGTGGGGTGGGGTTGGGTGGATAAAGGGGGCTTTTAGGACAAAGAGGTTCCCCCACCGTCGGAAGTTACATGTTTGTTATTTTCTTGTTTATGTCACCATCTTTGACTCTTGCTTTTCATTAGATTTGAGACCTTCTTTACTGCTGTCTTCTTATATTTTTTTCCCCCTTTTTGGCATATCCTCCTGTTCTTGTTCCAGAAACTCTTTTACATTTCACACATATTTCCATCACATTGTACTACATGCCAGCATTTTTGTTGTAATCTTATGTAATCTTATAGTGCAAACTGTGCACACTACGCAGGATGGACACTAGTTCATTCTGCAGTATTTGTTCGCCCATTTGAGGTTTTTGATATAGTTCTTTCTGTTACAGTGATTTTTTTTTAAAATTAAGTTTTCACTTTTTTTCTCTCCAAATCTGGAAGTGAGAAATGAAATGATTTTTAATAAATTCTGTGTTACAGTGAACATTTTCTTTAATTCTTTTTTTTTTTTCGAATCTGAGAGTGAGAAATAAAGCAAAATGGCTGGCATTCTCAGCACAGTATAGTCTTATTGGCAGTAAGGATGTCATGAATTACTTCTGTTTGTTTCTTTTCCATGATGTGATTGTTTATCATGATCTGACCTGTTCAGGTTGTGACTCTTTTTTTTCCCCCATCTGAGTTTTTTCCCCTGAAAAGGCCATTTGTGGTCGGTTGGTATATTGTAACAAAAAATTCTATGTGAGCAAGTGCCAATGAACAAGGTTTCAGTGATTTTCAAGAGCAGCGAATAAGCTGGATTGGTCGTCATTTGTGACATGATTTGAGAGCTGGTGATAAATTATTTGAGTGAGGGAGCCCAGCTGGTCATTTATCTGTTCTGTTAAACACTTTCCCCCCCCCCCCCAAGCTCAGTGATACATGGAGCAACTTTTCAATGGAAACCTTTTTTGTTTTTTCCAAACTCTGCAATTTTCATGAATGAGATTTTCGTTCGCCACAGGTAAATCGCGCGCACTGCACACAAAAAAGATTCATCATCATAGAGGATGAAAATTCAATGGAAAGAAGCAAAGATTTTTTTTTTTCCTGTTTTAAACTGAAATGAAAGTATTTATTGTAGATATGTTTGTGATTGTCAGACAGAGACCAAGCTGTTTATAGATAAATGCCTTCACATGTTTTTAACTTTGATTTCCCAGGGTGAGCGGCTGTACAGATTACTTTGCTCCTGATGAAGATTCAGCATTGGAGACATGCCGTGACATTGTGGCCACCCTGAATGTTCATCCCGCTGATGTCAAAGGGAGGTTACCATCAAGACTTCCACTGCATGATCCCTCAGAGTTACCTGCCTTGATACCTGAAGCTGAACAGCACACTCTGGATATGTACCAGGTAATCATTCAGTGCTTAATGGACGTTTTGCTTATTATGTGCATGTGTGTGTGTATGTGTGTTTTTCCTCTCTTTACCAAGCATTTACATTTCCTTCAGGGTTACCTGCCTTGCTACCTAAAGCTGAACAGCACACCTTGGATATATGCCCAGCAAACACTTGGTGCTTACAGACCTTTTGCATATTATATGGTTTTTTTTTTTAATTGCCAAGTATTTGCATAACCACCAAATTAATATTGGCCTTTTGCATATTATATGTGGGTTTTTTTTTCTGTCTCTCTATTACGAAGCATGTACGTCACCACCAAATTAATGTTTGAGAGCTCTAGTCCTTGCACAATTGGGACTGTTTAAAGCGGAAAATTAAGACAAAATCACACCAAATTTTGTATGAAAATTGGTAGTTGATGTTATTTGCTGTGAATGTTTCTGTTTGTTGTTGATGTTTTTTACTGACCATTGCGGTCATTCATCTGGGAATAGAACATCTGGAATTGCTCCATTTGATGATACTAGTTCCTTTTTCATGGTCACCACACACTCGTACACTGAAGTTGTGAAGCAGCTGAAAACATATCTGCAGAGTCTTCTCAGCTTTTTGGACTGCTTTTATGTATTTAGTGGTACACATGTTGCTAAACTGTCCTCATATGAGTGAAGTAATTGAAATGTTAGAGAAAGAGAGAGAGAGAGGGTGAGAGGAGGAATGTGTTTGTGTGTGTTTGTGCCCATGTGTGATCTAATAAATATATGTTGATTATTAGACAGAAGATTTTTTTTTTTTTTTTTGCTGTCCCAACCTCTGCGCCACCTCAGAGGGAGTGCACCCACGCCGCTCATTCCGACACCCCGTCCACAGCCACAGCCCGGTCGGCCCCGCCGCAGCCCTGGCACCAGCAATCCACTGGGAGCAGTCAATGTCAAGTCGTCATGAGGCAACCCACCGGAGGAGATACTGCACTGCTGCTGAGTCACTTCGGTGGAGTTCAGTGGCGCCTGTTCTGATCTAACATACGCAGGACACCACCTACTAAGCCCCCTACTGACGACAATAACTGCTTAGTCGCGGAGCCAGCGTGAGTGAGCTCTCCCTCCGGAGGGCGCCACCACGTCCGTCCACCGACAGACCCCATGGACTCGCCGATACCGGTGACCCCGACGGAACCAAACCAAAGCCACAGACGTGGAGAGAACATCGAAATTGAGGTCACCATGAGAGCAGGGCATGAAGGGCCACAGAATTTGAGACATTTTTTTAATGCTGATCAATGAGAATGAGGATGATTAAGATCATGCTACGGATTTCCATTTCGGTCTGAGACTACATGACAGGGCTGTACTCTACGCTTCCTTTCATAATATATCCGGCGGCGTCAACCAGGCCCGAGAGATACAGGCACCTGCAGTGTTGGTCAGGAAATTTGAGCAACACTCTCAGAAACGCATCCATTAAGTGGATGAAACTCGACTGTGTGGTCCCAGTCTTCCCAACTGAGTCCGCAGCAAACTCAACTCTGGGTAGGAGCCGGTCGGGGCAGAAAAACCCACATGACTTCTGATGGGATTCGAACCCACGACCTCCCAGCCGGGAGTCCGCGACGCTAACCACTTCGCCACGGCAGCTGGTTAGACAGAAATTTTGTTTTTTAACTAATCAGAATATTCTTACTGCAATGTACTTCTAGGCTTTTATTCATTAATCTGAGCGTTCGGCCAACTAACAAGTTTAAAAAAAAAAATTAAAAAAAAAAAAATTTGATTCCTGACTGCGACAAAACTGAACAATGCCGGTGTAGGAAGTTCATGTGTGCATGTACATGTGCACACTCGCTTTGCGTGTGTGTACGTGCAAGACAGACATATTAGAGAAAGAGAATGCACTCATATGAGTCTAATAAACACATTGTATTGGCTTATGTCAGTGATCATGAATGCAAAATGGACAGAGGGAGAATGGGAGAGAGAGTGAGGGAGAGAGAGTTTGAAGGAAGCATTCAGAGAAAGCGATCGTGATGATACGCATCTATTTTCAGGTTATTGCACGGCTAGTTGATGGCAGCAGATTCCATGAATTCAAGCGGCTGTATGGCCCTACACTCCTCACTGGATTTGCTTATCTGGACGGGTAAGGAATTTTCTCATGCATGGACAACTAATGCTGGAAGGTTGTTTTTTTGTGTGTGTGTGTTTTGTTGTTGCCATTTGACCTCCTCTGATTGTTTGAAAACTGCTTTTTTCCCCCCAAAAGAGCTACAAACAAAACCAGACCCAAATCGACATGGCCTAATAGAGATGGATTCGGAATGGGGGTCCAAACGTTTCGCAATCACTTGCCTCAGACCTGCAGACCCTGCCTTTCCCCCTGCAAAATGAAAAATGTGAAAAGTAATCAAACCAAAAAAAATGTCATAGAAGAATTTCATCACTAGATGTGAGAGACAATGTGTGGATAATGCTCTGCTGCCTTCTTTCCCTAACCCTCCACTTCCTCCCCTGCTTCATCCTCTCCCAGCCTTTTCAGCCCCCCCCCCCCCCCCCCCCCCCACCTCCTCCAACCTCCCCCCCCCACCCCCTTCTTCCAATCCCCAACCATTTGGATGAATGTTTTGCATCCAACTTCAGATTGAGAGTTTATCATTCTCTGAACAAGGGATAAACTATGCTGATCCTCCCCCCCCCTCCCCCCTCCCCTACTTCCTGTCTTCTTGCCCACCCTAACCCACTGACCTTATGCCCCACCCCCGCTTCACCACATACCTGTCAAAAAAGTGCCATTTCATGTTTTTTATTGGAGTTGTTTTTGTTTGGTTCAAGGTATCTTGTCGGCATAGTGGGAAATCAAGGAGAGGTAACTGCGGATGCTGCTGCCAAGGGAGCTCACTTTGTTACCATGTGCAACGAGCGTCAGATTCCCCTCATCTTCTTGCAGAACACCTCTCCAGAATCGGCAGAGAGGAGCGGTGGTAACGTTCAAGTTAACTTGTATTTATCCATTTACAGAGAATTCTTTCACCTGGCTAGTTGTAGTCAGGGCTCCTTTTGGCAGCTATTTTCAAGTGATCCAAACAGAACAGGGTTCTAAAGGATTATCAGCGAGCGTCTGAATTGTTTTGTTTATGTTTTGGAAATATGCCCGTTTCACCTTCATAAATCTGATAACATTGCTTGGCTTGCACATTTTATTTTTTAGCTTGCTGTGCGTGAGACCCTCTGCCTGAAGGTCATCTGTGTTTGACTGTATTAAGAAATCGCATCTCTTTTCAATTTTACAGTCTCGGACAGCCTGTGAAAGATTTGTGGGCTTGTGCAGAAAGCTTTGATTTGTTGCGGTCATGCACACTACAGAATTTTTTAGGGTCAACCGAAGTGACAGCAGTTTTTCCGTGTTATAGGGTCGACTGACACTTGAAGCACATCTCTAAACGGTGTTCTGTGTGTCATGGTGTGCAAAATACATGTCAGCGAGAACCCTCTGTACCGAAAAGTCTGCTATCCAGTTTGTGTAGAGTTGATTTGAAAGACAACATATAGAATTTGAGTTAGTCAGCTTAACTGTGTGGAATTTCTGGTGAAGCGCGCCGTTGGTGTGCTGCTGTGCACATCTTGGCAGAGCACCAGTTTTGAAAGCCTTTCTCGTTTTATGTTCTTTTGATGGATTACAAATCATAGGATCACTGGCACGTACAAGATTAGCTCTTGTACTTCTTGTAATGGTAGAATCAATATTCTAAGCACAGTGTAGTCACCGTGAAGTAATGGTTTCTGAATGAAGGTACATGACAGGGGCAGGAAAATGACAATCAGATCTGTCCAGGAGAACAAAGAAACTGCTGCCAACACCTTCTGCACAGATTTGCCTTTCAGATTATTGTCTGAACAGGACTTGCCTGTGTGTGTATGTGTACATATATGTAAAGGACACATTGGCATGTAGACAACTAGAGAAGACGGGCAGATTACTGAGATCAAACAGGATCAGTGTATCAACGTTACTTCAGGGGATGGCGAAAGCATTAAAAGAATCAGTTTTATCTGTCACTGAAGTGACATTTGCCATCATATGAACTGTGCTGTCGTGTTGCTTGGATTCACAACACGATTAGAGAGAGTACAGTTCATCAAATTTCTAATGGATATGCTCTACTGAAAACTTCAGGCCAACGATCTTTCTCTTACCTGGCACCTGCTCTGTGGAATGGTCTGCCTTCTTCTCTGCGTAATGCGGACTCTATAAAGACTTTTAAAACCTCCCTAAAGACACATTTTTTCCCCAGGACTGATTAACGATATCCACTTATATCTGTTGCGAGTCTGCTTGTTTGGACGCACTTGTGTGTCTGTCTGCATATGTGTGCATTTTGTTTTTCATGTGTGTGTGTGTGTGTGGGTGGGGAGGGGGGGGGGGGGCATGCACACGTGTGTGTGTGTGTATGCTTTGAGTTAGAATTAGTACTTCATCATGTAATATGCACTTTGGGCTCTTGCAAGGTAAAGTGCTCTATGAATTATACTTTTACATTACATTACATTGCATATGCATGGGAATGAACTCAGTGATAATGATTCAGCCTTATCATTGACATTGTTATTATTATTACTTGTACACAGCAATGTTGGTTGATGTACTCATACTGGCACTCTCGGCCACTGGGTTTCAGAGGTCAAGGGAGAGCAGCTGAAGTTCCAGGCACGCATGATGGCGGCGGTCAGTTGTTGCACTGTACCAAAGATTACCATTGTTGTGGGCAACGCTATAGGACCAACGCATTACCTCATGGTAAATGTATTCTTCTTTACCGTTACTTTTGTTTATGTGATTGTTTGTTTGCATGTTAACCTTTGTTAAAAATGAGCCAAGATGTTAACTTGGAAATTTCTGAGACAATAGCTGTTTGAGTTAGATTTTAAAGAAACATGACTTTGCCATCAGTTTTTTTCTGTTAACATTTTGCTCAATGCTGAGAATCTGCACAGAGTAGAGGATGCTTGCTGTAAAAATGACAGTTGATAGGTGCACTCTGCATGAAGACTCGCAGCAGATTTTAAAAAGGAAAAGAAAAAAGGGAAAAACTCTTGGCAATAAGTAACACTGGATTGACCCAGCGAAAGTTTCAAGCATACATTCCGTTCTTCCAAGGCCATTTGATACATACAGGACACTGATGGTGCGCAATTTCATGGGTTGACTGGAAGAAAGAACAGTCGGTCTTCTTCCCCTCTGCCCCTCTTGTGCAGGTTTGAACTCTTGTGTTTTTACCCCCAAGAGAATGGTGAGTGGTTATAACTGCTGCTCAGAATGGTGAGACAATAGATTATTAGTTGTGCTCTGGTGGTAGAACTTGAGGCTGAACTGAAGGATTAAAGACAGAATTCAAATGGTATTGATAGTCTCCAGGATGACGATTTTGAAGGCCGATGCTCCAGACATTGGCAGAAATTGTTTCATCGAATGTGATAGTGACACATGAACGAGTGTCAGCAATAAATAGACGGTACCAGCTCCTGGTAGGGGAGGGGGGAGGGGGGAGGGGGGGGGGGGTGTAATGTGCAAAACACAGTCAGTGAAAAGGTGAAAGATGGCTGGGTTCTGATAGAGCTAGTAAATCAAGAAGTGGAAGGTCAGGTAACACTGAGGCAGCCTCTCGTCTGTAACTGCAGTGGTAGCAGTGCCGAGTGAAGTTTGTCTGGACATAAGTTTTACAGTGCTCATGTTTCAAGTTCTGTCCTGCGCATAGTGTTGCACTGCCAAGCAGGGTTTTTGAATCATCTCTGACTAAGTATGCCAGTTGTCTACCCTCTGTTTTTTTTTGTTTTTTTTTTCAATCTAGAAAACAGGGTTAAAAAAAATTGTTGAAAAAAAGGTGAAAGAAAATGCTGTTGACAGCTTAATGAACACATGTACTCATTTGGATCAAATGATATAGAAGGCTGAAGGAATGTTTCTTGAATGTTTCTGCAAGCATAATGCTCAAGAAAATAGAAGCGACGTGCGCAGATGAATGTGGGTTAGAAATTTTTACACACACACACACACATGTGTGTGTGTGTGTGATGTGTGTGTTGTGTGTGTGAGTGTGTTGTGTGTTGTGGAGGAAGTTGAAAATGTATAGTGTGGTGTTTATGTGTGTGTTGTACATACATGTATGGTGTGTGTCAGCATATGGCGGGGTGTGTGTATTCATTCTGTGTGTGCGTTTTACAGGCAGGGAAAGCAATGAGCCCCAGCTTTCTGTTTTCCTGGCCCAACGCTGTCCGATGTGCTGAAAGTCCTGACTCTGTGAAAGAAGCTGTTCAGGCTGTAAGTGCTCCCGTCTTTCTTCAGACCTCACTGTTCTCTTCATTCTTCTGTCTTTCCGACATTTTCCTTCTTTCTCTCTCTCTCTCTCTGTTTGTCTGTGTGTCTCTCACTTTTTTCAGTTGGAAGAAGCTGTTTGTTTTCAGTTGTCATTTAATTAGTTCAAAGGGGATCTAAACGGGGCTTTTAAAGTCTAACTTCATGTGGATAAACTTGGACCTTGAAAAACGCACAAGAGAAACAAAATCAAAACGAAACAAACCTGAAGTGCTCATCAGGTAATTCATTACAATGACTGTCAAAAAATTTGGCCAGTTTTCTTTGGAACAGATACACTCTATTGTTTCTTTGGTGAGTAGGTGTGATGACT
The DNA here is from genome assembly GCA_018398815.1 of Conus ventricosus. Taxonomy (NCBI): domain Eukaryota; kingdom Metazoa; phylum Mollusca; class Gastropoda; order Neogastropoda; family Conidae; genus Conus; species Conus ventricosus. The sequence goes on along the minus strand of CM031600.1, from coordinate 70,634,117 downwards.
GTACCGGGGTAGGAATGCAGACTCCCAAACCTTAGCAACACTTGGGCATGAAAGTATGATGGAATGTCTTGTCAATGCCCCTCAGAAAGTTGAGTCTTTGAAGGGTAATTAATGTAGGTAAAACAAGGACAGAAATTTAAAAAACAACCCCCCCCCCCCCTTCCCATTGACACTGAGTGAAACAGCCCCAGATTTTTAAGTGAACAGCCCAAAATGTGCCAGCCTGGAGAGGTTATACAGCTAGCTGCTGTGCAAAGACTGAAAGGATTACGGGGAGGTAATCTTTAACCACTTTACTGCCACAGCCCGGAAATTGCCTTCTGTATGCCCGTAGCCTTGAGAATTATCGGGATGATGACGCAATGTAAATAAACCGACTTCCATGGTAAGAAGTGAAGGGAAATAAATAAACACTTTGAGATTGTTTAAAAAGTGGTCTTCACTATCTACCAAGCCAGGTGACCAAATGTCAAGGTTGTATTGCTAACCGTTTACAAGATACAGTGAAGTAAACATAGCAAGTAACTGTATAGCAATCTATTTCCTGGCATACAGGGTGCTCTTGCACTCAGCAGTGAAGGGGTTAATGGGCCACAAAGCTGGTGTAGACGTAGTATTTGAGGAAAAATGTAAGTCTTTAGAGGGAAGTAGTAGTTGGTGGTATAACCTTAAGGTTGTAACAGCAGTGAACTGTTAGAGGTTCACTGTGTCTGGGCACAGCATTGTAGAAGGCGGAGCCTATTCCTCTGCTTCCGCTGCCTTTACCATTCCTGGCAAGAATCTGATACTCATTTACTGCTGGGTAGTCAGAGAGGGTTCTCAAGACATAAAAATCAGACCCCCACAAGTGGTTCAAAGTCATGACAATCAGCTACATAATCGAACGCTCTAACTGTCTGAGTACAAGCCCCTATGAAAATTAATGTAGAGAAAGCCTCCCAAATATGTTCTAGAAAATTAAGTCTATCAAGGGAAGAAGTTTTGGAGGTCAATCTGGTGTCATAAGCAGCGTTCATTCAGAATTACAGGCCTGTAATTATTTCATTGTGGGAGCAAGAGGTACCCTACTTCTTTGTTGTTTAAAGACAAAAATGTTTGAAAACAAAAAGTCTGCTAAGGGTGATAATCCTTATTTAGAGAGCCTTTAACGGGAAGTTTCACTGTTTCCATTTTGTTTGAGGTCACTTTCCTGTTCGGGATCTATTTCTCAGATCGGTAGGGATCTGCTCCCAGTTCTCATGTGATGTGCTGTGTTGTAGTTTTACTTCTTCAAACCTCGCTGCTGTTGATTTGAAGCGTTTGAGAGGGCAGTAGCCCTTGCCCATCCCTCCTCTCCCCAGACTCTCTCTACCACCAATGTGCAACTTTTGAGATTTGATTAGGAGACACTTGCCGATCACCACAACCCCCTCTTCACCACTAGATCCTTTTCCTCTGTTACTCTTCCCCTGGTCCTCCCTGCCACTTCTCTACCCACAAAGTATTTTGATCGTGTGAAACTCCGCCTCTCCCATCCCTACATCCCTGACTCCATGACCACTGAACTTCTATGGGTGGTCCATTCACTTCAGTTTGGCAGTGGGGAGCGTAAGTATAATGCCATCCAAGATTAGACTTAGATCTATACAAAAGTAAGGACACACACACATGCAATGCTCATACTCTGTCTCTCACACACACACACACACACACACACACACACACACACACACACACACACACACACACACAATCTCATAACACACACACACACACACACACACACAAAATTATACTCCTTCCCGCTTGTCGTCCTTCTGTCACACATACATGCACGCGCGCGCGCGTGCACACACACACACACACACACACACACACACACACACACACACACTCACACACACATACACACTCACACACACATACACACTCACACACACACACACACACACACACACTCACACACACACACACACACACACACACACACACATACACACACACACACACACACACACACACACACACACACATACACACACACACTCACACACACACACACACACACACACACACACACACACACACACATTCTTTCTTCTTCCTGCACTTACCTCCCTCCCCTCATCCTTTTCCCGTCCTGCTCCACACATACACGCAAACACATACACAGACATACACACACACATACACACACACCCTCTCTCTCTCTCTCTCTCTCTCTCTCTCCTCTCATCTCTTTCCACTTCTCTTTTTTTTTTTTAAGCATCTTGGGGAAAAAAGAGAATCTTGTGTTCTGCAGGGTTTGAATTCAAGTGTAACAGATGAGACCAAACGAGAGTCCCTGGCAGCCAAGTACCTTGACCGCTTGGCCATGGAGACGACAGCTGTGTTTGCTTCCTCTCGTCTGCTAGATGATGGAGTGATCTTGCCTGAGGAGACCAGACATGTGAGCATTTGAAAGGAAAAAAAACCACGTCATGAAAAAAACTGATTTATATAACTGTAATATGAGCAGTCTCCTCAGTCTGTCTGTTTGTCTCCCGTTAATGCCTTCCATTGTGAACTTTGTGTGACTCATGCTCAGACCCTGACAGTCTCTGATGAAATTGTCAGAAAAAAACCTCAAAGATCTCAGAACATGGCATGATGATGACAGATTGAGAAATGATATATTTTATGGTAGAGTTACAGCTTATCTGAGCCTAGCGCAATGCCATTTTTTTTGTCTTTTCACATTCACTGAATGTTTGTCAGGGTGTGTTTGTGTGTGTGTGTGTGAGAGAGAGAGAAAGAAAAAGCATTCATCAAAGGCATTCAGATACTTGTAGACGGAAAACCAACATTACACATTCATGCGAGCACATACACTGACTGACTGAAACCATTTTATTGTCAGATTAACCCGTGATTGTACTGACAAAATGTTGCACGCATGCACGCACGCACAATGTATTTGTAAAGTATGGCTTTACCAATGCATCATGACTTTCCAAAGTCGAAAATCTTTTGAGTGTTTTTTTTTTTTTTAGCATCTGTTTATTATCCATGGACTTGGTAGTTTGAGCGAGTGTCTGTGGTTCCCCCCCCCCACCCCTCCCTCCCCTCCACCATCTTCCTACCTTTGCCGTCGTTAGATGCTTCATCTGGGATTGTGTGTTGTCGCTCTTCCCTCTCACTTTCCCTCTGGTCATCAGATTTCCTTTTTTTTTTTTTTTGGTTTACTTTATTTACGTGCTTGACTTTGTCTGTTTTTTTTTTTGTTGTTTTTCCATTGACCAGACGCTGTCCCATTGCCTGCAAATTGTCAATGCCTACGGCCAGCCAGCAAGACCCAAGTACCCAGTGTTCAGGATGTAACTGAATAACTGTGTGATGAGACTGGAACAGATTACAGCGATACTGAAAACTACGGCCAGCCAGCAAGACCCAACCCAGTGTTCAGGATGTAGCTGAATAAGCATGTGATGAGACTGGAACAGATTATACAGCGATACTGAAAACAAGCCTAAGTACAAATAGACACACAGTACAAGGTGCCAAGTTGCCCATCAAGGGAGAATGAAGGTTTGCATTGTTATATGTGACATTGGAATGAGGCATATTTGTCGAAAATTCACTTTTGTTTATTTCATATAATGAAAAAAAATGGATGTTACTTTGCACCTTTTGTGTGTTTGTTTGTATTGTGGCTTGGATCAGTTTGTGCTGATATCTCTCTCTCTTTCTGTATTTATTTTGAAAGAAATTCCAGACTAGGACCCTATAATTCTGAATAATAACAGGACATTTTTATAACACTTTCTGACATCTCAGAGCATTTTACTATATGTGCTGTATATATACTTGGCCCATAGGCAATGTTGCCATGTACATCTGAAAAGTGTCCTTGACATTTTCTCTCCCCCCTCACCCTTTCCACCCTCCTCCCCATTTCAGTCCTCCCTTTACTTCATGCACAAGCGGAGTGACATGCATGCTTCTGCCAATGATTCCCATCCTCCTCTTACACACACACACACACACGTTGCGCACATGCACACACACACACACACACACACACACACACACACACACACACACACACACACACACACACACACACACACACACATGGACACACACACACACACACACACACACACACACATGGACACACACAAACATGCTTGCATGCACTCAGAGACGAAAAACAGGACCGATATTAATTGCCATTTGAGAATGTTTGGCAATTGCCATACTTTAACTGTAAGAATAGTATTAATTTTGTGTGTGTGGAATATTTGTGACAAGAATTTGAGAGTGAACGGGGGTTGTGTCTTCATGTAACCTAGACACTGACACGCTTGATGATGCTGTTATGTAAGTTTGAAACCTGGTTGCAAGATGATTCATTCATTGTGATTTCTGCCAGATATGTGTCAAGCTCGCTAAGACTTGAACTGGAGTGGAAAGACAGAGAAATAGACCTATCAGTTCTAGTGCCCCTTTTTTCTAACTAAATGAGAATTCTTTGAACAGATAGCTTTCACACGAATTTTATTCTCTTTCATTCACACATTCATGTCCCAAACAAAACATCATGACGCATCATACACACCAATTACAATATAAACCCACGTAGCGCTGCCCGAGGCAGCACCAAGGAAACAACATAGTATTACACGACATAAAATTAATTAAAACTTCAAGTGCGCACAAAAGAACGATCCACAGAAGGTATTGAAGAATAACGTTCCAAAACGAAGAACACACAGGAACGATCCACAGAAGGTATTGAAGAATAACGTTCCAAAACGAAGAACACAAAGGAACGATCCACAGAAGGTATTGAAGAATAACGTTCCAAAATGAAGAACACACAGGAACGTAGGTGGAATGTAGTCAACGACAAATAGAAAAAAAAATCTTGAAGTCTCCAGACTACTTCTTTACAACCAATTCGGCATTCGTGAAGAGGAAAAACACCATAGTCACACCAAATGCCACAAAGATGACACTTGTATCATACGACACCGCCTAAGCACGTTGCTGGTCCCAAACTTGACTTAAACACATCGATGAAAGAACGTAGACGGATGATCGCAATTACACTGCAACTACATTAAACTGAACAAAAATAGACGATGTAACTCGGCCCTCATGAAGAGTAAAAAACACCGTAGTCACATCAAATGCCACAAAGATGACACTTGTATCATACGACACCGCCTAAGCACGTTGTTGGTCCCAAACTTGACTTGAAACACATCGATGAATGAACATAGACGGATGTCTGCAATTACACTGTAACTCCATTGAACTGAAGGAATAGACGATGTAACCAAACGATGCCGACAACTGGAAATGAACAAAATTTGGAAGCTGATGGAGCAGGAGGCTTGTAGCCAAATTGAGGACTAGCAGAAGACTGCTGCAGAGAACCCCCACCAGCCATACTTGCTGAAGACGAGTGACGGCGAAAAGACGGCCGACGTGGTAAGCTGATGAGATGACAGAGGATGCGTGTAGTGTAGCGGCGGACTGACTCTCCACCCAGCTCCCTGGAGGTCGATTCAGGGGCAACGAGTCAGCACTTGACCACCGAGTCTTGCAGGAAAACTGCAGCCGAGAACGCCCATCAGCTACGCTCACTCCGCACGTCGTGACCGGACCGTCAGCCTAGAAGAGTCGCCCGAAACCTAAAGCACCTGCGACTCCTTGACTAAGCCATACAGTCACAAAACCCAGAAGCCGAACAACCAGCATCATTCTCATGTCTGATGATAATTCTTACGCTCCACACACGGCCCGTCCGCGTCTCTTCTCCCCTGAACCACCAACCGTCCCAGTTACCACAAAAAACAAAAATGACGTAAACCATTTTTACATCATTGGTTACGTCATTTCTGTACAAACTTTATTACGCTTTTTCTTGTATGATCGGAGGAAGAAGAATTTCCAAAAATATGTTTACATGCAAAATCACCTCAATATGGGTCTGAGCTGTTGCACACAAACAACAAGCATTTATGCATAAATATCCATGCCTTATAGCTATTTACTTATTATATACAATCACATCAACCTAACCAGGCTAGTCAATAATAGGTGTGCATGCCTTGGACTAAACAAGGATACATAGGACACATGGTGCTGTATGCAACCTACCCCTGCCGACTGAGAGGTATAGAAGGTCACAATAATAACATAGACACACAGAAAACTATTTCACCTCTAGGACATAAAATCCAACTACAGGTAAAATCACTAACCACAGACTGGCTTTAACCACCCTAACTGCAAACCGACCGTAGCAGAAAGGGAAACTAAGCACCAACCACACAGATGAACAGAGATGCAACCTACCCCTGCCGACTGAGAGGTATAGATGGTTGCAACACTAACATAGACACATAGAAAACTATTTCACCTCTAGGACACAAAGTCCAACAACAGGTAAAACCATTAACCAGAGACTGGCTTTAACCACCCTAACTGCAACCCGACTGTAGCAGAGAGGGGAACGGAACACCAACTGACTCCTCTCTACCTAGCAGCTAACACAAGTTAACCCTTTCCCTGGTAGTCGCGACTATAGTCGCGCTGCTTTGTTTATACTGTCGACTGGTAGTCGCGACTATAGTCGCGCTGCACAGTGACGCAAATCAGCCGCTTGGGGTTATTGTTCTTGGCTTAGAAACCAGGTCAGGGGCGCTACAATTTGTGGAATACAGGCTAGAGGGGCCCTGCAACCTGTATATTCAGTGTTCAGGCAATGTTTTCAGTGTCTGTGCTATGATTATACAGACTGCTTGTCGAAGCGTAAACAAAACCACCAAGATGGCGGCTGCACGAAACGTGGATCGTGGTAGGAATGTTTTTCAGGACTTTTTCGAAGATTTTTTCCGCGATGTAGAGAATGTAGATGAAGGGGATGGTAACTTAGAAGATTTACAAGCTGTTCTACAAAATGTGATGCTTGAGGGCGACATCAGAGACATGAATCAAGCCCCAAACAACAGAGACTTTGAAGATGATGAAGATGAGTGTTGGAGTAGTGAAGGGGGTGATGGAATAATCAACATGCCGTTCGAAGGTGAAAGCTGTCTGCTTGTTGACAACTTTCCTGCCAATCCTCATCCTTTGGACTATTTCCAGCTTTTTGTTGGTGACGATATTTTGAGGTTGATCGTGGAGCAAACCAACTTGTACGCTCAACGGAAAATTGAAGCCGGCAATCTGAAGCCCAACTCAAAGTGAGCCTTTTTTTTGTGCGAGCCTCTCTCTCCCTCTCCCTCTCTCTGGCAAACGCATGCACGCACACATGCACACACACCATTATTTTTTCATTTAGAATTCAGGTAAGTAAAAATGACTTTTTGTCTTTTAGATAATTGATTGCTAATGTAATGTGATGAGTGGGCGTGTCTGCATGTGCATCTGACATATGTGTGCGTGTTTGTGTGTGTGTGTGTGAGCGTATGTGTGTGTGTATGTGTGTGTGTGTGTGTGTGTATGTGGTGTGTGTGTGTGTATGTGTGTGTGTGTGTGTGACAGCCCTGATATGGCCTCCGTAGTCGGCAGGGCTATAAACCCCAAGAATGAATGTGTGTGTGTGTATGTGTGTGTGTGTGTGTGTGTGTGTGTGTGTGTGTGTGCATGTGTGTTTGTGTGTGTGTGTGTGTGTATGTGTGTGCATATTGGTGTGATTCCGAATTGGATTACCTGTATTCTCCAATATAATCCAGGTGAGTGAATTACAGTTGACCACTAAATCACTAACATTGTGTTTTCGTATTCTTTGTTCATTTCTGTACATTTTTCATTCTGGGTATATTGTTCAAATATGCACAAGAAACAAGATAGAAGCCTATAAAGATGATGCACGTTTTTCTGAGAATTTCTGTCTGTTAATTCACCAGTGCTCTTTAATATCTATAGCGAATATATACCAGGTTTAAGGGTTAACAGACCACACTGTTCGCATGCAATAATCAATCAACAAACACATTACAGATAGCAAAGTACAAACCTAGCACAAAGGGCATGTAACAAACACGAACACAGGCCCAAATGAACAAAACTAGGCATGTGAGTTTGTCCTAGTTGGCCAAGGCTTCACAGGCATACTGTCCTAATTAAACTGTCCCGTCCTTAATGCAAAGTGAAGAAAAAAAAACTAAAAATGAACAAAACTGCCGTGACAATACCCCCTCCTTAAGATTCAAATACTGTATTTGAATTTGCCAACTCAACAGGCACGGCAGTTATGAATTTTGCCCTAGAATCCATACGTTACATCCACACTAGCGCTCTATTTGTCTTCTGATTTTAAGACAATATGTCAAGTATGGATTTACATACTCCTTGCGATTTGGAAATCCTAAATTTGAACCTACTGCCATTACAGGCACAATGGACTTAACACTGTATCCACACAACCATACAAATTCTTCCCATCTCACTGATTACTGTTCCCTCCACCTGATCTTAGCTTCCATCATTGCCTGAGCCACTCTCCATCCGACTGAGGAAATCTGCCGCAAGATTCTCCCTACCTGGAATGGCTTGCACTGTGAACTGGTATGGCTGGAGCTGGAGTGCCCAGCGAGTCACCCGCCCACTGGTAGACTTCACCCTGTCCAGGTACCTAAGAGGAGAATGGTCAGTCTGAATTATGAACTGCGTCCCATAGAGGAACGTTGAGAACTTCTGCACCGCCCACACCAGTGCTAAACATTCCTGTTCTATGGTTGGGTAGTTGCGTTCAGCGGCTAGCAGTTTTTTGCTGGCACATGCGACGGGCGCAACTCTACTTCACAATCCTGGAACACAGTCCTCAAACAAAGGTCCTTCCCAGCTCTGGCAAGGCACACACAGGGGGTTCGCAGAACGCTTGCTTCAAAGCCTGAAATGCTTCCTCACACTCCGAGTTCCACGAAACCTGCCTTGAATGCGACTTTTGGTCAGATTCGTCAATGGAGTGCTACATCTGCGAAGTTGGGAATGAATCGTCTGTAGAATCCCACCAACCCCAGAAAACTCCTCACTTCCTTCTTGGTCTTTGGGCGTGGTGCATCTCTGATCTTCTGCATCTTGCCCTCTTCTGGTTTGCACTGCCCTCGGCCGATCCTGTATCCTAGGTATGAGACCTCGACACATCCCAGCTCACACTTGGTTGGACGTGCTGTCAAGGAGCACTCTCTCAGGCGTTGGAACACCTTCCTGAGCACAGCCACATGCTCTGTCTCTGTCTTCGTTGCCACCATGATATCGTCAATGAAGTTGTCAACATCTTCAGTGCCCAAAGGTTGCAGCAACTTTCGCATCATCCTCGTGAAAACGGCCCCTGAAGTGCACAACCCAAAAGGCATCACGCGCCACTGATAATGGCCTTGGGGCGTTGAGAATGCTGTCTTGGGCCGATCCGCTTCGTTTACGGGAATCTGCCAGTATCCCTTTGATAAATCCAACTTGCTGAAGATGACCTTCCCTCCCAATTTTGAGAACAAGTATTCCACATCGGGCATCGGCTCTGCGTCAAACTCCACGATCTTATTCAGTTGCCGGTAGTCAACGCAGAACCTTATCTTCCCGTCTTTCTTTTTAACCATCACAATTGGGAGGAGTAAGGCGATACTGAGGGTTCAATGGCGCCCATCTTCAACATGGTCTGTACTTCCTCTCTAACCGTGTCTCTCAGGGAGAAAGGAACAGGGTAAGACCTCACACGGACTGGCACATCAGACGTCAGTTTTATGTTGCACTGCTCCAAATTTGTGCATGATGGCGAGTCTGTCAGCACATCTGAGTACTCTTGCACCAAAGCTCTCAGTTCTCCTGCCAACTCTTCATTATCAGTCCCAATCACCACGTCCTCGGGTCCCTCCGACGCTTGCAGCGGAATCACAGGGATGTCCTTTCCAATGATCGGAGTCACATCCACATCTTCGTCTGCCTCCTTTATCACAACTGCAGGTACAGCGGGTTGAGGTTTGAGTTCTGGTCCCTCTCTATAAACTGCTTCAAGAGATTGGCATGGTACAGCTTGGTCTTGTTTCCCACAAGGATCTGATAATCTGCTTCGCCAGTGCGAGCTATCGCCCTGTAGGGCCCCTTCCATGACAGCTCCAACTTGTTGTTCTTTTGTGGACGCAGTACCAAAACCTTGCTGCCGGGTAAGAAATGTCGTTTTCTGGCCTTGACATCAAAATGACGTTTTTTATCTATGAGCAGCTTCGCCCAAGTTCTCTTGCGCGATGGCACATGATTCTGCAATGCGGTTCCGTAGGTCTACCACGTACTCAACTGCTGTCTGCAGCTCTTGTCTCTCAGGATGAGTCCACAGCTCCTTGAGCACCTGTATAGGACCCCTGATTCTCCTCCCATACAGGAGTTCGAAAGGAGAGAAACCGGTGCTGGCTTGAGGAACCTCACGGTATGCAAAAAGCAGCGCCGGAATCCACCTGTCCCATTCTCGGGCTTCTCTTGAACCACCTCCGCAACATGCGCTTCAAAGTCCCGTTAAATCGTTCTACAGCCCCATTGCATTGAGCATGGTAAGGGGTGGTGCGCAATCCCTTGATGGCCAACAGTCGAAAAATCTCCTCCATGGTCTGGCTGGTGAACTGACTGCCCCTGTCAGTCAATACTCTGCCTGGAATTCCCGTCCGGGACCACATCTCAAACGCTGCCTCCGCCACGGCTTCCGTCGTTATGTTCTTCAGCGGCACCGCCTCTGGATATCGGTCGCATAGTCAACCATCACAGAACGTAACGCTTCCCAGACTGAGAGACTGGAGTGATTGGCCCAATGAGATCCATCCCCACTTGTGAGAAAGATTCTTGTACCAGTGCATCCTCACCAAAGGCACTGGTGGCACTCTACCTCTGTCGATCGTCCTTTGACATTTAGCGCAAGACTGGCAGTACCTGACGATGTCGGAACACATTCCCGGCCAGCAGAAATGAGCAAGAATGCGAGCCTTGGTCTTCCCTGCACCCAGATGCCCAGACATTGGAATGTCATGGCCTAGTGTCAATACCGATGGACGCAAATCCTTTGGTACGCAGATTTGAGTGGTAGTCTCCTTGCCACTCACGAACTTTCTCATCAGGACGCCCCCCTTCTTCACATAGGTCACCTCTCCATGCTTCGTGACGCCCCCCTTCTTCACATACGTCACCTCTCCATGCTTCGTCTGGTACACAGTCCCCTTGGAACATGCAGCTCTGGCCTTTCTCAAAGTTTCATCCTTTTCCTGCTTCTCCTCCAAAGAAGACTTCGACGCCACCATCACTTGATCTTTAAATGACAACGGGCTCACAGGCTCCTTTTCCCTCCGGCTTGTGCTCGGGTCTGCACTGCCGCTAGCAGGGCTGGTACCGCATACACTGGGACTCTTTCAAACGGCGAGTCTTTCCCCCTCTGTATAAAATTCCCAACCAGTACGTCCTCTACTGGTTTTCTTCATTACAAGCACTCTCATCTTCCCACGCAAAAAAGGGGCGAGTCGAGAACAACTTCTGCTACTGGAAGTGTGCTGCGGCATCTGGTTTCAGCCAAGACAACGGTTTACTGTATCCCAGTATAATCGTCGGCAGACACGAACTCTTCTGAGACTACCGTGTAACCTGCACCTGTATCTCGAAGCCCGTTTGCTGGCATACCATTCACCAACACTTTGCATGGGGGTGTGTAGGGCTTTCCCGCGCATGAGACACATAAAGTTGGCGTAAATGGTGGGTCCAACTGTTGAGGCGCCCCATTGATACCGCCAAGACCTTTGGGTCCGTCTCTTGGCATTGACGTGCAATGTGTCCCTTCTTCTGGCATTTGTAGCATTGTATCATTCCTCTCAAGCTACACTGTTGTTTTGCCTGATCCTTCCTCTTATCCTGTCCCCTATCTTGGTTCTTCCATAAGGATGCTTCCTCTGTCCCACCTTTAGGCGTTCCTTCCTCCTCATTCCCTCGATGATTAGGCTGAACAGTTTGCCTTTCGCGCTTTAACTCGCGACCCATCCGCTTTGCTTCCGCATACACGGTAGCGTGCTTAGCCACTTCATCAGCCGTCCTGGGGCATGCCTTACGGACCTCCACAACCAGATCTTGTGACAAAATCCGGTACATCTGTTCTTGCATGAGCAAGTCCTTGATGTCGCCTGCGTCATCTTCATCTTTCTCTGCAGCCTGACACCAGAGAGAAAAACAAGACCTCAGTCGAATGAGGAGCTGGTCAAACGTCTCATCCGGTCCTTCCTCATGTCTCGGAATTTCTGTCTATATGCCTCCGCATCCAGACGAAAATGTTTCAGCAAAGCCCTCTTAACTTTGTAGTACTGGCTCAAATCATCAGGATGAAGCCGAAGGACTGCCTGTCTGGCTTTTCCACGAAGTAGTGTAACTAGCTTTGTAGACCACGTTGACTCCTTCCATCTGCATAGTTTGGCTATCCTCTCAAAGTGAGCCACGTAAGCGTCGACATCTTCGCCATCTTGCAATGGGTCTAAGTGGACATGTTGGGCTTCGCTCTTTTCCTTTCTAATTCGAACCTCTTCCTCCTTTGCTGTACTCTGTCTTTCCACCTCTTCTCTCCTTAGCCTAAGTTCCTCTTCATTCCTTTCTCGCCTTAGTCTAAGTTCCTCTTCATCCCTTTCCCTCCTTAGCCTAAGTTCCTCTTCATCTCTCATTCTCAGTCTTTCCTCACTCTTCTCAGTCTGAACGGAACTCGAGACAAAGGATGCTAATGTTTCCCCCTGTAAGCCCATCTTCTTACCAATGTCTGCGAACTTCTCATACAGAGATGCTGCGTTATGGTCCTGCTTTGATTTCTTCCCTCATCATACTAGTTATCATACTAGCCATTCTCTGTCTATCTTCTGGGGATGCCAATGAAGACTCCAACTGAGAAGTAGTTTTAGTTCTCCCTGAGCGCAATTCCATGACGCTATCTTCCTGACTATTAGTCTTTTTTCTTTTTTTTTTTTTTTTCGCAAGTAGTTTAATGTGCAGCTTCTCACCACAGTTATCAATACGTTTTACCTAATGAAAATCTGTACCCATTTATCATTTGCTCCTTAACTTATGAGGTGCCTACTGGAAACCTGGCCCCCTTGCGTCTTCTGTTCTATTCTCTTCAACTAGTTACAACCAACCATGTAGCGGTTATATACTACGCAATGGCTACACTACCCTCTATGTAATACCCTGGTTCTTTACCCAGACCTGAGGCAAACATAATGAGAAAGGATAAGATTTCCTTTCTTTGATAGACAATCCAGATACTTAACCTCTTCTGTGCTTACACAGCATCCTTTGCATGGCCATGCTCCATCAGTACATCACATAAGCGGCAATCAATCATGCAAGAAGGAATCATGACATACAAATCATCGTTGAGAGGTTCACTCGTAATCACAAGCAGTCACTCTTCTCTGGCAACAACTCACATTCATTCCTTACGCTCGCATGTATGTGAGTACGTGCTTAGCAGGCACACCCATACAAACAGCGTCTTATTGTTTCAGGCACTGGCTGCGTCAACCCAGACGACCCAAAACGGAACAACATTCACACCTAACAGTAGCAACGTTCTTGACTTATATGCCTAAGTGCTCAACTGAATCCGTTGTGTCTGCCTCCCAAAACTGAGCACACACCCTCCAACCTCCGACTCGCTTTGCCCTAACCGACTAAACCCGCTAACCTAATCTACCTATACCCTAACTATCCCACCGCTGCCACCAACTGTCAAGCTCGCTAAGACTTGAACTGGAGTGGAAAGACAGAGAAATAGACCTATCAGTTCTAGCGCCCCTTTTTTTCTAACTAAATGAGAATTCTTTGAACAGATAGCTTTCACACGAATTTTATTCTCTTTCATTCACACATTCATGTCCCAAACAAAACATCATGACGCATCATACACACCAATTACAATATAAACCCACGTAGCGCTGCCCGAGGCAGCACCAAGGAAACAACATAGTATTACACGACATAAAATTAATTAAAACTTCAAGTGCGCACAAAAGAACGATCCACAGAAGGTATTGAAGAATAACGTTCCAAAATGAAGAACACACAGGAACGATCCACAGAAGGTATTGAAGAATAACGTTCCAAAACGAAGAACACAAAGGAACGATCCACAGAAGGTATTGAAGAATAACGTTCCAAAATGAAGAACACACAGGAACGTAGGTGGAATGTAGTCAACGACAAATAGAAAAAAAAATCTTGAAGTCTCCAGACTACTTCTTTACAACTAATTCGGCATTCGTGAAGAGGAAAAACACCATAGTCACACCAAATGCCACAAAGATGACACTTGTATCATACGACACCGCCTAAGCACGTTGCTGTCCCAAACTTGACTTGAAACACATCGATGAATGAACGTAGACGGATGATCGCAATTACACTGCAACTACATTGAACTGAACAAAAATAGACGATGTAACTCGGCCCTCATGAAGAGTAAAAAACACCGTAGTCACATCAAATGCCACAAAGATGACACTTGTATCATACGACACCGCCTAAGCACGTTGTTGGTCCCAAACTTGACTTGAAACACATCGATGAATGAACGTAGACGGATGTCTGCAATTACACTGTAACTCCATTGAACTGAAGGAATAGACGATGTAACCAAACGATGCGACGACTGGAAATGAACAAAATTTGGAAGCTGATGGAGCAGGAGGCTTGTAGCCAAATTGAGGACTAGCAGAAGACTGCTGCAGAGAACCCCCACCAGCCATACTTGCTGAAGACGAGTGACGGCGAAAAAGACGGCCGACGCTGGTAAGCTGATGAGATGACAGAGGATGCGTGTAGTGTAGCGGCGGACTGACTCGCCACCCAGCTCCCTGGAGGTCGATTCAGGGGCAACGAGTCAGCACTTGACCACCGAGTCTTGCAGAAAAACTGCAGCCGAGAACGCCCATCAGCTACGCTCACCTCCGCACGTCGTGACCGGACCGTCAGCCTAGAAGAGTCGCCCGAAACCTAAAGCACCTGCGACTCCTTGACTAAGCCATACAGTCACAAAACCCAGAAGCCGAACAACCAGCATCATTCTCATGTCTGATAATTCTTACGCTCCACACACGGCCCGTCCGCGTCTCTTCTCCCCTGAACCACCAACCGTCCCAGTTACCACAAAAAACAAAAATGACGTAAACCATTTTTACATCATTGGTTACGTCATTTCTGTACAAACTTTATTACGCTTTTTCTTGTATGATCGGAGGAAGAAGAATTTCCAAAAATATGTTTACATGCAAAATCACCTCAATATGGGTCTGAGCTGTTGCACACAAACAACAAGCATTTATGCATAAATATCCATGCCTTATAGCTATTTACTTATTATATACAATCACATCAACCTAACCAGGCTAGTCAATAATAGGTGTGCATGCCTTGGACTAAACAAGGATACATAGGACACATGGTGCTGTATGCAACCTACCCCTGCCGACTGAGAGGTATAGAAGGTCACAATAATAACAGACACACAGAAAACTATTTCACCTCTAGGACATAAAATCCAACTACAGGTAAAATCACTAACCAGAGACTGGCTTTAACCACCCTAACTGCAAACCGACCGTAGCAGAAAGGGAAACTAAGCACCAACCACACAGATGAACAGAGATGCAACCTACCCCTGCCGACTGAGAGGTATAGACGGTTGCAACACTAACATAGACACATAGAAAACTATTTCACCTCTAGGACACAAAGTCCAACAACAGGTAAAACCATTAACCAGAGACTGGCTTTAACCACCCTAACTGCAACCCGACTGTAGCAGAGAGGGGAACGGAACACCAACTGACTCCTCTCTACCTAGCAGCTAACACAAGTTAACAGACCACTGTTCGCATACAATAATCAATCAACAAACACATTACAGATAGCAAAGTACAAACCTAGTACAAAGGGCATGTAACAAACACGAACAGGCCCAAATGAACAAAACTAGGCATGTGAGTTTGTCCTAGTTGGCCAAGGCTTCACAGGCATACTGTCCTAATTAAACTGTCCCGTCCTTAACGCAAAGTGAAGAAAAAAAACTAAAAATGAACAAAACTGCCGTGACAATATGTACTTCTAACTATTTTTGAAATGTTAGAGTTGAGTGTTTGGATCATTGCGTGCTTGTTTCTTGAAAGAAAGCAGTTAGCTCATAGGAGGAAATGTTAGCGACAGTGACAGCATTTAGCTGACATGGTGGTGTTGTTCATTACTGTTCTGTGTGAAGAAAGTAATGAACTTGAAGTAACTTTTTTTTTTTGGAAAGTGATGATGTTGCTACCTCAGATGTTGATTATGTGACTTATAGTTTTTTTTTTCATTTTTTCCGTTAAATCCCTTTACTGCTACCAGTGAGCATATTTACTAGTGAGAGACTGTAACATCCTTCAAATGGGAGGAGGCAGACAGATTAAATTACCAGGGCCACTGTCTGTCTGGTTCTCTGTCATTTGTGATAGTCAAGTTCTTTTAGTTAAAACAATTTCTTCTTACACAGGCTCCCATTTTTCTGCATGGCCTTGGATCTCAGCAGATGTAAACATGAGAGACTGAAAAAAAAAACCCAATATTTCAACAGAAAACAAAAATCAGGGGAAAAGTTTACAAGTGGCAGCGGAATCTGTTAAGCACTGGTTGCAGATGTGGTTTGGTGGCAGATGTCGCGAATTCGGTGTAAACCACTCCGTGAGAGTCGGTGTTTTTGTCTGCCTGGTTTGAAAGCAAAGGAATGTCTGGGTCTGACGTTGTGCATCAGCAAGATGCTGCAAAAGGGAAAGAGACAGACAAAAGCTGTAATGAACAAATGGCCCTGGTCTCAGTTGGGACAGAAAGTAGGTACCCACTATTCATTTTGTGTCAACTGACAACAATGGCAATTCCGTGGTCTCATGGGTTACAATTTTCGGGGAAATGTCAGTAATTGTGCTTCCACAGTGGCAGACCCCAGACGGTGATGCATCAACTACGTGGCGAATACTGCTGTCAGTGTAAGCATAACTGGTGATGTCCTGTGCATGCTGGATCAGACCAAGTTCCACTGAAGTGACTCGGCGGCAGAGCAGTGTCTTCTCTGGGGGTTGCCTACTGGTGATCTGATACTGACTGCTTCCAGTGCTGGGACTGCGACAGGAAGGAGGGGTGGGGGGGGGGGGGGGTCAGAGAAGCTGAGACAGAAAAAAAAAGGAAAGTTTAGGCAAAAGTGAGAGTAAGACTGGTCATTTATGCGCTCCTTTCCAAATTCCCATTTCTGCATTGTCTTCCCCCCCCCCTCCCCCTCCCCCCCCCTCACCTATTCTCCCCCTCCTTTCCACCTCACCAGTCCTAGTATTGAAATGATATACTGACCTATGTTAGAACTCGTTTGCTGGTTTAATGTCTTGCCATATTTTCTTTTTAAAAAATTTCTTTCTTTAAGAGAATTGTTCTTTCCATAACAAGTTTTTGCTTCTGTTTTATTGTTCAGAACAGTATCGTAGAAGACAGTGAAGGAATACATGGCACTACCTCTCTCCTCTCCGAATATTTTGGTGTGGAGACCTAACCTACCAAACCTTGACAATGATGACGCAGATCTTTAATGCACATGTTTTATGTTCTGTACAATTATACACATGAAGGGGTTCAGGGACTTGCAGGTCTGCACTAATTGTCAACCAGGGATATCAGAATAATCCTACTCCACTCTTTGCCTACTGCGCACTGCCAGGGATTCGAACCCTTTATCCCCAGACTGAGAGTGGAATGTATCCACACCATTCCCATCCAGCAGAATGACTGTTTCTTTCTTCCACAGTTTGAACTCTATGGTTTATCGTTTATGATATTTTTTTTTCTTTTTTGGTCTTTGGATTTTTTTTAATCCCATCTTCAAGGTTGCGACATTCCGTTTTCGGGCTTGCAGGATGACTAATTTAAAACTTTGCCTCAAAGTTTTGGCAGCTAGGTTATGTATGACTAGAGTGGAACCTTTATTTGGAGGTTCTTTATTGGGAGATTTCACTCTTTAAATGAAAAGAGAAGGAAATTCATTTTTATTCGCTTAAAATTTTTTTTTTTATAACAACATGAAGATAAATACATGATGTTACTGTTAACATTCAATTGGATGTTCTTTTGAGATGTCTGTGCATTGACTCCATCTGAGATGTGGTATTTCAGTCATCTGTGGTGCAATACTAATTCATGACTTCTGTGTTCTTTGTACTCTTAAAACTTTGTAATCAGAGATGAAATTATAATGATAATGGATAACACCTGTTAGTGATGTACATATGTGTGTGTACATGTATGGGTATTTGTGTATGTGTGTGCGTCTGCATACCTGGTGTCAGTTCAAAGTAAGGTTTAATCTGACAATAAACTGCTTTTATTAAAATGTGTGTGTGTATGTGTGTGTGTGTGTGAAAGAGAGAGAGAGATATATATGCAAAGGATAACAAAATGAACGCTGAAAGAGAAATTCTTAGACTCCACGCACGCAGGACAATCCACAAAAGTCTGCAAGCAAGATCAAAATATGTCGATGAGAAGAGCACTTAGCTTTGTTGTTTAGCAACCCAAACATTGTAAGTCGAATCAACATTGAAGACGGGTCTTCTTTTTCTCCCTTTACTCCACTGGGAATCTTTAAGGTACCGCTCGGAAGAACTGTTCAACAGAGGTCTCAAGTTCTGTCAACTGTGTGCACAGGCTAGGGTCTTTGCAAATGTTTTCTCGGTCAATTCTTCAAAGTTATCAGCCCATCTTTTTCTTTTGTATCTTCCCCCTGCCTGTCCCCCCTCCTTCCCCCCTCCCAACAGTTCCCTGGAGGATTGTTATAGCAAGGCCAAGTGGATCTTGTTTTGTGGCTGTACAGTTCGGTTCATGGTGCTAATAGCCCATCCGACAGCAAAACATGACTATGCCCCCGTACCTTTCTTTGTAGCTTTCTTTTCTAAAGTGATGTCAGTTGATCTCCCTGTTATCTGACATACTGCTTGACAGTGTAACAAACTTGTTCATCACAGTAAGATCAGTATATCTGATACTTCCTATCTAGCAATGACATCTTATTTAATGATAATAATGTTAATATATATAGCGCCTATTCTCTATAAATTAGGGCTCTAAGCACTTTACATTACCAACACATAATAAAGTTATATAATAAGACATGACAAGCTACAAACAAGACAGGAACTTACTTTACACAAAAGCAATAACAAGGAACATAGTGCAAACATAATGTATAAACATAATTTACGCAAGCCTACACACACGCACCCCCCCCCCCCCCCCTGCATACACACACGCACGCATGTGCACGTTATTTCCATGGCTCCAATTCTTTTTTTTTCCTGCGGATATACTGTGAGAGTCGATGTCTTGCATGGGCACAGGAAGATGGAGTGCAGCAGTACAGTGTACACATGAGCTTTATCTTATGTTTCATAGTGTTGTGAGTGTCCTTCCATTATGCAGGTGCTAGTCTGGACAACGCTGATGTTGTCTTTGCTGCCCTGGAGAGGAACTCTGATTAGGATCCATAGCTCGTGATGGATCCCAGGTACGTGAAATGTTGAAGTACATGGTGTGCGTGCGTTTTGGCTTGTAGCCAGTTTGGGAACATTTGAATTTCCTTCTTCAGAGTCGGATTCTCTTTCATCTTTATGCACGCAGCTTTTGCCTTGCTGGAAGCACGCTTGTGGACAAATAGCATCTTAAAAACTCGCACACACACACACACACACACACACACACACACACTCGCTCGCGCAAGCACACACACACACGCACACACACACACACACACACACACACACACACACACACACACACGTTTTTGTGTGTGTGTGTGTGTTACAATTTAGCTACGGTAAATAAACTTTAAAACAATTACTATTCCGCCGAACGAAGAGACAAATTACAAGACAAAACACGACACGTTTCCGACCTCTTTGGTCTTCTTCAAGCCAGACAAACACATTCAAGACAATGAAAACGACGAACAAACAATCAACAATCAAGATTCCACATCCATTTTTGCGCCCAGTTTGTGGAGAAATGTTAACTGTTCTTCGTTTTCATTATCCTGAATGTTGTTTGTCTTCCCTGAAGACCAAAAGTCCAAATGCGCCATGTTTAGCCTTGTAATTTGTTTGTCTCTTTCGTTCAGTGGAATAGTAAATTTTCTTTTTTTTTTTAACGTTTGTTTCATCTTCAGTCTGCAGTCGCCTCACTTTGAAACTACAGTCAGTAAGTATGCCTACGTTGTTTGTTTGTTTGTCTCCCCCCCCCCCCTTCCTTCCACCACCACCCCCCCTCGTCTCGTTTCCATATCAGCGCACAGAAGCTACCACTTTCAGTCTGCCACGACAAGTTCTAATCATGGACCAACCCGTTTCCCTGGCTGAGATTCTAACAACGGCGGTGCCTCTTGAAACCCCGGGCCTGCGCTAGACTTTCAAGACCTCCACCCTTATTCACCCTAATCATGATCTTAATCATCACCCTGGACCGTTGCTAGCTGTCGTGACGTTACCGGTGTCTCGCTGGTTACTTCTTCTATGGGTCTAATTAAGATGTATATATACATATATTTTCAGGCGTGTGTGTTTGTGTCTGATGACAGGGGCGGACTGCCCTTAGAAGAACAGCAGGGGGGAAGGCGGTGTGGGGTTAAGGGGTGAGAGCTGAGGTGGTGGGGTGAGAGGTGTAGCGGCAAATCTCAGTCTTGGTTACCGAATTCGGTACACTCGCCCCCACCCCTACAACCCCCCCCCCCCTAAAAAAAATTAAAAGAAAAAAAAAAGAAGAAAAGGTGGTGGTGACCTACTCGTTTTTGAGTGAACCAGTATTTTAGGAAGAAGAAGAAGAAGTAGAGGAAGAAATTTTAAGCTAGGGTAAGGGAGAAAAAAAAAATCTTTTTCTTATTTTTTGATTCATCAAATGAAATATTTGGCCAAAACGGTGACGGGGAACAGGAGGGGATAGATTATGTGGTAACAGTTTCGTTTTTCCTTCTCAGCAAGCGTACTACTTAAAAAAAAAAAAAGTCTTGATGCGGGGGAGAATGTGGATTACGGGGTGGTGGTAGTAGTGGTGGTAGAATTATGTTCATAGATTGTTATATCTACTGATGTAATTATGACGATTTGTGTGTGTGTGGGTTTATTTTAGGGAAGAAGGGGAGGGAACATTCTATAGATTCTGGATTCCCTCTCCTGCCCCAGCATACCGTTCACTTCCCAGATCCTCGCTTGAGTAATGACTTAAAAAAACTGAATTGCATTCGCAATGTTTAAAAGACCTCTCCCTCTCTCTCTCGCTCGCTCGCTCGCTAGCTCACTCCCAATTCACAACCAGCACTTCAACTTGAAGAACCAGAACGACGAAAATTGACCTTTACAAATAACCCATCAAAAGAAACTGAAGAACACGAAGACAAAGCACAATAACCCCCAACCCTCACCCCCACTTTACCCCCCCCCCCCCCCCAACCACTCCGACTCCCCTCCACTTGTACACCCTCGAATCCCTCCATCCTCTCCCCCCCCCCTCCCCTTCCACCCTCACGATCCTGTTCCTCGCACCTACCCGAGGCAAACGACGCCTTCGACATATGTGACATGCCTTAATCATGTCAGCTAATGACGGTCATCATCACGCTAAAGAGAGGATTGATTACACCCATCCGCGGAGATGTCGGTTGAAATCCAATATTCGTGGTACACGGCTCGGCGCGTGATTTTCTCTCACACGGGTACCAGGGCACGTCAGAGGAAGGACGATTCCTGACAGCGGAGATAGAGCACAGTACCAAGTCACACATCTTTCATACTTTGAAACGCGATGGCGTCGATAGGAGGAGCGACGGTTTTCTTAGCGGGTTTATGCCTTGTAGTACTGGTTGATATAAGTAAGT
This sequence comes from Conus ventricosus, assembly GCA_018398815.1. Lineage (NCBI taxonomy): Eukaryota > Metazoa > Mollusca > Gastropoda > Neogastropoda > Conidae > Conus > Conus ventricosus. Next base: position 70,612,204 of record CM031600.1, on the reverse strand, counting down.
ACGTTTAGTTAATGACCGGATTTAATGTATCTTTCTGTGAGTCTATAAATGGATGGACGCGCGCGTGTGTGTGTGTGTGTGTGTGTGTGTGTGTGTGTGTGTGTGTGTGTGTGCGTGTGTGTGTGTGCGTGTGTGTGTGTGTGTGTGTGTGTGTGTGTGTGTGTGTGTGTGTGTAGCCCTACGTATGTATGTATGTATGCATGAATGTATTCATGTACGTATATGTATATTTGTCTATGTATGTGTGTATGTGCATGTATGTATATATGTATGCATATATGTATCTATCTGTCGGTCTGTTTATCTATCTATTTATCTACGCTTCTATCTCTCTATCTATCTGTCGGTCTGCTTTTCTATCTACCTTTCTATCTTTTTCCTGCCAATAGCTCTCTCTCTGTCTGTTAGTCTTTCTTAATCTCTATCTCCCAGTCATGACCTACTGAATATATGTCTGTCTGTCTGTCTGTCTGTCAGTCTCTCTCTCTCTCTCTCTCTCTCTCTCTCTCTCTCTCTCTCTCTCTCTCTTTTTTTTTTTTTTTTTCTCTCTCTCTCCTGCTTTATCTTTTTCTTTATTGCTTCTTTTTCTCCCGATTTTTTTCTCCATCAATCGAACTGCTTAAAAAAAAGTTGAAATACTAAAACAACAATGCCTCTAAATAAACAAACAAAACAAAACAAAACAAAACAAGAAAAAGGTAATAAGTTTCTTTACGGCTTAAAATTTTTTTTAAAAAATTGATATGTTATACTACGCGTAAAACGAACAAAAGCTGCCAAAAATACGAAAGAAAAAGCACCACCGACGACGAAAAATGAAAGTAGCAAACAATCAAGAAAGAGCGAATGCTAGGGCACACATCTACGGACAAAATCGAGCACAAAAGATCGTAGATTCATATTATGCTCGTATATCAGAAGGAAAACGATTAAATTACTTTCTTGAAAGCTGTTGTATTATGAGGCGGAGGCTTTTCGTTCAGTTTCAAGGGTATACGTCTTACAAACAAAACATCAGCATTTGGTGCAGTTTACTCCTCCCTCCCCCCCCCCTCTCTCCTCCCACTACTCCTCTCCTCTACACCCTGAAGAATTGTCTTTCGTCCAAAAGGACAGCGGTGTACGTTTTTTGTTTCCACGAGGGATATCAAGATGGTAGTTAGATATCCTGTTAGGATCTCATTACTATTTCTTTAATAACCTTCTCTCGTTCTTCTTCTTGTTCTTCCTTTTCTTTTTCTTCTTTCTCTTGTTGTTGTTATTGCTCTTCTTCTTCTTCTTTCTTTTTTTTTCTGTCTTCTTCTCTATATAATTATTTCCAGTTTTGTGTATGAAATAATGTTTTGGTCAAATCTATCGTTTTCTTGTGCTTTTTAAAGTCTAGTGTACGAAAGGTAACCCTGGTTTTGTGAATGGAACAATATGTTATTCGTGTTTGTTTTTTTATTTCTTCTCCTTCTTCCTTTTCTTTTCTTTCTTTTTGTGTGTGTGTGTGTGTGTTCTTTTTCTAACTCTCTAGTATCCCTGTGTTCTGTACGGAACAACATCTTATTCGTAATCCATGTACCCTCCTCTTCCTACTCTATGAAGTATGTTTTCCGTTTGTGTATGATTAATGTTTCTTCTGTAATGGAAAGTGTGTGAAAACCTTTTTTTTCTCTCCTGCCTCTGCAGCAATTGTTGCTGTTTTGTTATCATCGCCCCCACCCCTAGCCTACCCTATCTCCTTTCCCCTCCCCTTCTCCATCTCCCTCCCCGCCCTTTCCCCCCTCCCTGCCCTCACGTTCATCAAATATTCCTTTACTTTTGATAGGGATAATCTTTGCTGA